>VXAD01005369.1:2754251-3005788 GCA_013399195.1 Dicrurus megarhynchus
CCGCGCACCGCGCCGCGGGGGCCCGGCGGGGGCGGCCGTGGGGCGGTGCGGTGCGGGGCGCCCGGGGGTGCTGGTGCCTCGGGGTGCCGGCAGGATTGTTACTGCTTTTAGGGTTTTTCTCCCCCACCCCGAAAAAAAAGAAGAAGGGAGTGTCGGGGTGCGGACGGTCGCGGCGGTGGAAGGAGGGAGCGGTGCCGGCAGCGCGGCGTAGCCGGCTGACCTAGATTGGGAGGCATCTGAGGTGACGGCTCCGCGCGGTGGCTGCGCTCGCCCCGCCGGGGTGGGTGCCGCGCTCCCCCCCGCGCATCCGCAGCGCTCCGCACCGCGCGGCCGCCGGCCCGCTCAGGTGTCTCTGCGGGGAGCGCGGGGTCGGAGCCGTGAAAGGCTTGGCTGGTTCCCACTGTTTAGGGCCTGCCTATGAGGACTGAAATGAGATGCGTTTATTTGTGCAGAGCCAAAGAAACCCTTGTGCAGTAGACCAGTCGAATGAGGGAAAAAAAAAAAAAAGCTTGGCTATATGGTGGCTTTTTGTTAATTAATTTATGTTTTTGAAACTGTGGGAACAGTTTCGTGCCGGAGTAATTTTGTGCGATGCACCTGCTTTAGGTTTGCATCCTAGGTTTTATATGCTTCACTAAAACGTTGCTCTCATGAGAGGGGAATTTTTAGGCTAGAGCAGATGCTTAACTTGCACTTTCAACTGAAAGTCAAGAATCTATAGGTCATAAAAAGTAGCAAAGGTAAACTACTGAGTTGCAAGAAAAACAAGCAAAGCTCAAAAAATCTGTGTGTTTCTGTGGGCTACTTCCGTAGATGAAAAATAATTGTAAGGACTACAAAAGCATTAAAGGAAAAAAACGAAAAATATTTGATGAAATTCTATTGTGAATGATATGTTTTTAGATTCACAGCAGACAACTGTCTTGAGGCAAAGGGAATTAGCTTGAGTGCTTGCTTCTTCACGGTTGGAGTTGTTAGAATGAATGCATGTACACTGCTCGTTTTTTTTTAACCCACAAGTTAGAAAAAACAGTCTAAAAATGTGTATATATATATTTAATTCCCCTGCTAGAAAATGCATTAATTATGAAGAGACCAATTTCTGCTTCTTTGACCATTCATTTCCAAATAAAAATGTAGAGGTACCTAATTAAATTCACGCTTCAGGTTTGGATTTTTAAGAATTTAAGAATGAAATCAGTGTTTGTTCATGAGGAAATGAAATGTATTGGTGGCATTTGTAGCCTACTAATAGCTAAAGGCAAGTGGTTCTGATTGTGAAAGGGTGAGGTATTCTGCCTTGCTGGTGAGATCGCTTAATGTCTGGCTTGTAATTAAATTTTGGTTAGCCTTAGCTAGAGGATGTGAAACCTTTTTGTTTAACCTTACAGTAGTGTCTGTGTAAGTAATCCTTTCCCCTGTATCTTCTTGTTATGTAAGTTGGCTAAACTGCTGTGATTAGTTGAACTTGAAGCTTTATTACTAATGGGAACTATTTATCTGTCGAGGAACTTTGCCTTAGGATCAGAGGGAGAAGTTTCTTCTCAAAATAAAAGTATTCATATTGAAACAGCTTATTCACCTGTAATTGGAGGCTGATTATTAACCCACCTTGCTTGGATTACTGGAAATTATTTTTATGTAAGACATTTATCATGCTTTTAACACATTTATCCTGTTCATGTGCTTTTTTCCTTCTCAAAATGTCTTATGCTCTTTGGTTGCTGCTTTTGTTGGGCCAGCCTTGGAGAAATTGCTAGTGGGTCAGAGGGCTCTGATTTCTCACATAACTACTTACAGACCACACCTTTAGGCCAAAAAAAAGTGAGACAGGCAATAATCTTTTTTTAAATGATTGCAGGAGAGAGGAAAGATGTACTTGGTGCTGGCTAATAAAGGTTTGACACTGCCATTTTAATCTGTTTGAAGTTGATTTTTCCTCCTCTCGGCAGAATTCAGTTACTCAAAAACAAGCAAACAAGAGGTGATACATTATTGAGACTAGTATAGTTTATATTTTATAGAAGTGATTTTATCTATTGATATTTCTAATGTTTTGTTTGCTATATATGTGCTCCTCTCAATGGAGCATAATAATTAGAAATCTGTGGAGACAACTTATAGAAATTGAAGAAGGTCTAAGTATAATGCTATAGTTGCCATAGGAAAAAAATGAAATAGGAGAAATACTTCTTGTTTCAGGTACAAATAACTCATGAAAGCCATCGTCATAACTCTATAACAATTTAAGAAACTTCCTCCCTACAACTCCCAGTTTTTACTGCATGCCCTGTAGAGAACAGAATTTGAGAGGGAATCACAGGCTGTTGTCTGACAGTGCCAAGTGTTGAAATGTGCTTTTTTGATTCAGTCAGGAATTACAGTATTGCAGCTGAAAAAGAAAAGCAGTTGTGGGGGAACATAATAGTCAACTGTTCCTGCAATTCATCTTGTTATCTTGTCATGTAAGGGAAGAGAAAAAAGATGCAGAACATGTGCACTCCAATTGCTTGTAATATGCTACAGAAATCACTTTCTCAATACCTTGGAGTCTTTCAATTTCCTCCCTCATCAAGGTTTGAACCCTGTGAGTCCCCCTGGTGGCAGCAGGGCTGGGGGAATTTTTCACTCCCCCACTGAGGCTTGGGGAGCAATGCGTGGCCCTTGCTTTCTCTTTCTGTCTTTTTCCAGATCTTGAATTTCTTTTGTCTAGTTATTATTAAGTGAGCTAATATACTAGTATTGTAGTTGGAGGGAAAAAAATGCAAGTTTTATGGAGGTGGGGTTTACTGCAGCTAGATTCTAACGTGAGATGAAAGATATTATATAAGTACAGCTCCAACTTGCAGTTTTTAGGTCTTTCTGCCTACTTGCTCTGATTTGGTTTGTTTTTCTTTTTTTTCAGTGTTTGGGTAGGAATTGTTTTGTATAACTGGATAAATGTAATAGACAAGGAATGGGGTGGGGAGTTCTAAATGTTTCATACTATGCAGAGGCAAAAACCATAATGATTTGTTTATTTAGTAGACTAAATTAAAAATTACAATAGGGTTTTCTTCCGTGTTATCTTAAATGGATTTATGATATTAATACTGCAGAAGTTTGACTGGTTGGTCCTTAATGATGAGTAGTCCTAGTAATGTTAGAAAGCAGAGCAGAGACATTTTAATTTAAAAAATTGAAACTATTTATGTGTTCCTTCAAGGCAAACAAACAAGAGGTGCCAGAATAAGCTTTCAAAAAGGAAGCTCATCAGAAAAGAAAAATAATCTTTGAAATATTCCTTTGTGTAAAGCAGTATCTGCTACAAAGCAGTTTGCACCTCTTATTTGAAATGGAGGCAATAAGATTATGGTCATATGTAGAATAAACTTCTTATATATATTTGTCAGTCTTGGGGTAGCTGTATGTTGCATGTAGACTGCTACTTAAAAGTCACTTGTTTCAAGGTTTTGGGGTTTTTTTGATTGGTTGGTTTTGGTTAATGTTTCTTGCAAAAGTATACTTTTTAGAAAGAGAATCTGCAGCAAGTGGAGGTGTACATATATAAGTAACATGGTCAGTAGACAGGAACATAATTTTTTTTTCTTTTTTCCAAGAAATCTTGGCTTGTTATCTTAAAAAGTATTGAGGTATGTTAAAACCGAGCATCAAACTTTCATTCTTGATTAGTGCTCTGGATGTTTCTATCACTCTGGTTGCATCCTTCATGCATCAAACCAACCTGAACAAACTAAAACTATTTACTACTGGAGGACAAACAGTAGCCCAGCATCAGATGAGTAACATGTCACTGCTTGAGGTTTTTTTAGTAAAACAGCTTTATCCCTTCAGCAGTTTGAATCTTGACTGGTTTCAGCTTCTGCTGAAAGAGCCACTGCAAAGGGTCTCTGCCCCTTCAAGATTGGTTGACAACAACTTTAAATCTGAGAAGTTCGTAGTCTGTGTCTTATCTGTTGTTTCCAAAGAAATCATCAACTGAATTTTCAGTAATTGTAAATTCAGTATGGGAAATAAGAGTAAGTGCTTAGAAGTATTTTTCAGTTGCTAAACTAAAAAGTAAATTTTTTTAGGATTGTATTACTTGTTTAGTGATAACTGGTTTCATATACCTGGCCTCCACTCTGTGAAATCTTATGCATAAGAAGAACATATGTTATTGTATGTACTGTTAAATATGAGATGAAAAATATTCAAAGCTGAGAAGATTCAATCCATTAGTTGGGTGATTTGTATGTTCTTTCTTATGTCCTTTCCTAAGCAATAAGACAGTTCTAATGAACTAATAATTAGGGGTTTTTAACAATTTTTTTTTTTTTAAACGTGGCTCTGTATCTCTAGTTTTCTTCTTGCATATTCTTTTATTCTCTGATTTCATTTCACGCTTCAGTCTTGTTACTAAGGAATCATGCTTTTCAGTGCTTGGTTGTTGGGTTTTCTACGTTTTTCCCCTGTGTTTTATATTGTCATGAACAAAATAAACTTGTGCTCTCTTTGCATTTTCTCAGAAACTGCTTCAATTTCCCTTTAAAATAATACAAATGAGCATGTAAATATTGAAACTTAATTTGGCCTTTTGATAATAATTACGACTCAGGTAATTGTGTACTTTTTAATAATTTAGTATTAATGTCTGTGAAGGTACGCATGATGAGCATGTGTAGTGAAAAGTTCTGATTAAATATTCTGTACCAGACCTGTGAAAACAACAGTCAGCTGGTGTTGTGATGGCAAATCCTTTAAAATTGTTAAGTCAAAAATTAAGTGTTCTTGCTTGTCTTGCAGCTGTTGGGTAATAAGGTTTATAGATCAGTTCAGAGGCACTGAGTGTACAGAGACCTCTGGCCTATGCTTAGGGAATTCAGATTTCCTATGAAAGGTAGAAGATTAAGAATGGAGAGATCAGCTTAAATACATTCCCTCTTTTAGTCTTTTTTTTTTTTCTTTTAAATAAAGCACATGCATGGATTTAATCTTGCCATCACACATAATTTGCCTGGTAGATAATTTTCTGTGTTGAAGCTTGGCTGTCTTTAGCATTGAGGGTTTATATAAGTGGATGGAAAATGGTTTAGCTCGCTGCTTATGCCCCCAGCACTTCCGCCCTTATTCCCTTTGTCACCGAAGGATCCATTTTTATATAATGGATTTTAGTTGGGTGACAAAGGGGAAAATTAGGGATAATCGATGTTTGATTTGGGGGCAGAGAATATGGCAATATTTATGCTGCAAATACTCGTAACTGAGTATTCAGAAATGCTTTGAGCTAGTTCAAAGTAAGAGAAATCTTTAGAAAGTAAATTTAAAGTAGAAAAACAATCACATATAATTGACAATCTGATGAGATGACTGCACAGTTGCACATAGTTTCAACTACTTTGTCAATTTGCAAGTTTAAAGCAAAGCAGGGGACAGTTGTTAAGATAAAAAAGCCTGTTACTTAGTGCTGATTTATTTCATAAAGTTTGCGTGTGTTGAATGGTTTCTATGGGGTCCTCTGCTTTTCAGAAGGAGACCAGTTTGATTTGATAGTAGTTAGCTTTTCACTGGTTGTTATACAACAGTTACATGCTTAATGTTTGAGATCCATTATTTTATTTCTACATTTAAAAACTGTCTAATATGTGAAAAGCATTTAAGAAATACACTTTAATGTTGCTGCTAATGCATGATGATTTCGAACTTTATTTTTTTAGGGCTATATTTAAGTTTTGTTAATCATATGGCTTGTACAAGTTAATATTATGCCAGATAAGAGAGTATGAAGAAAACCTTGCTTAATTATTTAAAGTTTAATGTTCACTTTGGAATATGGTGAACTGCTGGTGTCAAAGTTGTGATTTGTGGCTGAAGCACACATCTAACCAAATAGTTTGTCATCCATTGCCATTGATGATGAGCCTATTTTTTTTTTTTCAAGAGGAAGAATTTTTGTAATTCTTGATTCAACTGTTTTGCCCACTTTTCAAATGTTTTTAGGATAAAGCACTACTAATTTACAATATTTACTCTGCAGCAAGTTTAACTTTATCCATCTGGGAAGTAACTTCTGATGATATATTATATTTCTGTCTGTTAACAACATTTTGTATTATGGCATCTTCACATTTCCAGACTCCGCAAAAGGCTCCTTTAACGTGGAAAAGGGCAGTTGTAGTGCTGGGTAGCAGGAAGCCAGGCTTAAGTGCAAGTTTTTGACAAGTGACAATTGAATAAGAAATGGCTGTAAAAAGAAGGACTTTAATTTAAACTAACAAGAAGTGTAATTGAAACATAAAGTAAAAACAAGGTAAAGATAAGAATGTCCACACTTTCAGTACTCATTTGCCTGAAAACACAAGATGAAATTACTTTTCTGTATGGTTTAAGCAGTGGCAAAAATAGCTATTGGCACTTTTGCAATTGCTCATCATAAAATTGATATAAAGATGACAGTTGGGAGCAGACTAAATGAACTACTGAAGAAATTAGCTGCTGAATGTCCTCATGCTCAGTATTTTTGAGCGATGCATCTTGCAGAACCAACATTTCTGTAAGAGCAGCACAAATTGATAACTGCTGTAGATCTCACATAGAACTGCAGTACTGGAAAAGTGACAATGAGTCACTCTTTAATTAGAAAACTGTTTAATAAAGAACATAAAATGAACTATGGCTTATGCAGATAAATTATTTTGTTTCAGTATTGGCTTGTAATGACTAACTGCAATTCAAATGAGTAGGGGTTTAAACCTGTTCCCAGACTTCTGTGTATGTGGGAAGGTGTGAGTATCCAAGTGTCTGGAACTGGAGCTCAGGGTGGGTATGAATGGATAATAGCAAGTTTACAAAACCTTCATTATGTAATTCATAACACAAAGCTTTTACAATTGTTCTGTGTGAGGTACAAAGGCATGATTTTGTCATTCTGTACTCAAATGAAATGCCTTCAGCTGAGAGGTGACTTAAAGGATGAGCTCCTACAAAGATTTTACATGCTGACTGACCTATATCTCATGGTTTTCTGTAAAGTTTTGGATGCCTAGCAACCTACTAAAATTTTGTTGTATTCAATTAGTAATAGCCTGTTCCAAACTGATAAAAATTGAGGACATCTGTGAGAAATTGTTATTGAAGTGAAAAAGTGTACTGTCAAATTTATTTGTACACAAATATTACTAAAAGTTATTGATGTATTTAGAATACTAACATTAGGAAGAATTCAAGTGAAATTTGACTGAAAATATAGGAAGCTTTTTATAAAAAATGCTGAATCGCGAAGGTTTCAAATGTTCATTGCAAGTTCAAAGAGACGTTCTAGCTCAAACTGGTAAATTTAACAGTGTGTGTGTTGGAGGGGAGATTAAGCCATTTTAGGTTAATTTTTTTTTTTTTTCCAATGGGAAACGAAGTCGCTTGGGAAAACATTTTGGTTGTTAGAGAACATTACAGTTTGTAACTTTAGGCTTGGCAAATATTTGCCTTCATTTTGGAACGGACCTGGCATTTATATTGCGTTTGTTTTTTTGCCACAGTGTAAAGCCATCCCCAGCTGAAGGAGTCAAGTCCAATCCATCCAAGAGACACAGGGACCGCTTGAATGCGGAGCTGGACCGCTTGGCGAGCCTGCTGCCTTTCCCTCAAGATGTTATCGCCAAATTGGATAAGCTGTCTGTGCTTAGGCTTAGCGTCAGTTACCTGAGAGCTAAAAGTTTTTTTGACGGTAAGCATTGGGAATTTATTTGGGTTTGAACTGCTCGTAAAATTCATTTTATACTGTATGTTGATTTCAGCTGTTTAAGTACTTAAAACTGTTAAATTTATCTGTATTTTAATGGAAACTCCAGTTTCGTGAATGTATAAAATGTAACTGTGTAAAGTAAGCTTTTCACTTTCTTGAAACCAAATGTAACTACTTATATTTCACTTAGGTCACCAACCTTTCAATGCTGTGCATTTGGAAGTAATATTGCCCCTAATGAGTCCTCCAGTCCTTTTCATCAGACTGTCAAAGATACCCAAGAGATTTCTCTTTTCCCCCTCTGCAAATTGCCTTTGTACAACTATTACTGTTTCAAAATATGTCCTATGAGTTCCCATCCAGCTGTATTTTGCTTAATGATGCATCAAAAATGACTTTGCTTTGATATAAAGTAGTTGATAGTGCCCCTTCCTACAGTTCATTGCAAAGGTGACTTGTAAAGAATAGAGACAAAATCTCTCCTGTGTCCAAGCCCTGATTAATGCAGGACAGGAGGCATTAAAACGACAGCTGAGGTTTTCCAGTTATGTGGGCAGGTGTGCACCGACCCCAGTCCTGGCAAGGGTAATACAGCAGCACTCAGAGTAGTCATGGGGTCAGAAGTGTGTGTCCTTGGTCACCTCAGAGCTGGCCAAGGAGTCCTGTCCCTCTCTCTCTCCTTTGCTGCCTGAGCTGCTCTGTAGGGTGGGATGCACTGGTTGGCTTCACACCAGTTTCTCCAAAGGCAGACATAGTCTGATCCTTCTCACTCCAGGAATAAAGCAAGGAGCTTGTATTTAATTAATTGTCCTTTTCTTTTAGCAGTCACTGAGACTTTACAATTATTATATTGAAGAGGAAATTTTATTGATCAGCTGTAGCTGAAGAATCTTGAGTGCAATGGAGTTGATATTAAATTTCAAGTTGTTTTTAAACTTTTTTGGACATTAAAATAACCTCTGTCCTCATCAGTTTAAGATTGTCTCAGCCTCCAAAACATGGATGAAAGAACTCAAGAAACCTGTCTAAGACAGTTCTGCTTTTTCCTGCAAGACTACAGAATGCTTATTTTCATTTATTGTGTCAACTGGCTTCAGTTTATTAATGCTTATAAATTTATATTCTGTTTTATTGCTTGAAGAATATATCCAAGTGTCCTGATTTCTGTGCTTGTTTAGGACAGTTCTTAGTATGAAGTCTAGCTTTAAGGCTAGAACTGGTCAAATATTTCTAGAAAGTTTTTTTTCAAATGAAAATATTTTCTCCCATCAAATGAGAGTTCTCTTGGCACCCCAGTTTCATGAAAATCTTTGCAAGATGTTATCTTGGGTAGACTGCTGTAAAAGAAATTATTTTGCTTGCCTGTGTTCTCTTGGTGAATTGAAGAAATTCTAGTCTCAATGAAATGGGCTTTGTTGTGGTTGTCTTAATTAAGTTTTCTGAAATAAATCCAAGACTGTAAGTTTTTTGTCTTACTTGGGATAGAGTGATAATAGCAAATCTTAATTTCTCATCTCAGTTTCTTGTGCAATGGGACTGCTTGATTTTTATTCTTGCTGCCTCTTCCGCCCAATTTGCACTTGAAGGTCCTGGAATAAGGTTTAAGGCTATGATTTCTCTACAGGGAAAAAAAAAAGTTATACCTTCAGATAAAATAACTTCAGTAGAAGTTGTCTTAATGGGTTTTATTAGCAGAAAAAGTCTTTTTGCTACTTCTTTTCAGGCCTTTGTGTTGCAGGACTACAAATCAGGTTAGTCATCAGTCTCCGTCTGAAGGTATTTAAAGACTATCATCGATGACTTAAGTGAAGATAAACAAAAGTAACCAATTTATGACTGACAGACACAACAGTGAAAATTAGATCTTTCTACTATTTTAGTTGTCTTAAATAACACGGAATTTATTTCGGGGAAATTCACCTTCCAAAAGAAAAATTAGTGCTTTGAAGAAGAGAATTAGCAAAAAACCTCTGAAAACCCCTAGGTTTGATTTTCATGATCTGTGTATGCAGTGCTTCTCAGAAGGGCTTTTTTGAAAGAGTGTTTTGTGTGGTTGAATATATATGGAAAATCCTGTGGAATAAGTCTGACAAATGCAAGAGTGAGCACTGATTGTCACCTTGAGTGCCTAGACCAAGTCAAAGCTCCACTTTATTAACGCAGCATGCTGAAGTAAAGGGAAACACTAAATGAATAACAGGATGCAAATGGGGGGTGTGTAAATTCCTGCGGAAAGTAAAATATAAACGCGTAATCATATGATCTTGCTTGAAAGGAAACCCAAGTTTTTGCTGTAACAATAGATTTTTTTTTTCAAAGAAAACACTTGCATTTTTCCAAGTTTAAATAATCTAGAGTGAATGTCTGTTTTCTGAAGGTGGAAGTCTGGGGGGAGAAAAAGAACTCTTTTGTGAAAGACATCTCAAAAAATTACATCAATTTGAATAAATGTGCCTCACTTAAATGTCTACAAGGTTTTTTTAAAAGCTAAGTGTGTGTGTTTATATATATAAAATATATATATGTGTGTATATATATAAAAAATAAAAAAAACACCACCAAAGAACACCTTCCCTTGACTGTAGTCATTAAGATTAAGTGGTACAGAATGTTCTCTGGAGCTAGAGGCAGGTGAGTTTTTCTATAGTGTCTGCTGAAATATTGTAGACCTCTGCATGCTTGCTGTATTTTAGGTTGTAGGAAAGAGGTGTATGCATTTTTCTCTTCCACAACCTCAGAAGATCTTACTTTCTTTTGTTGGTGATTGTATTCTGTAAAGCAGTTGATTTTGATTGTTGTTCTCTGTTAGTGAAGTTACTGTGCTGCTAAGTGACCCTGTAGATACACTAGTTTAGTGTGGTCAGGTTAGTCTCAAGACCACATGATGTCAGAAGGCTTTCTGTATCCCCATGTCAGGCACTCTGGCTTGCTTTTATATGTACAAATTTGGCCTTGACTCAAGAAGGAAATTGCAGTAGTGGATTAAAATAGTGAGTATCAAGTCTCTTTCTTTATAAAGTCTTGAGTGGCAAGTCAAAGCTAAAAAGTGTTTTAGGGTGGTGTCGCTTCTCAGCTGTGCAGTTCTACCTGCTGTACTGAAGTGGATTAGCAGTCTTCAAAGTCAAGCAGGTTAGCTTAAATCACCGCTGGAGTGTTTATTTTGTGCATGTAAGATACTTTCCGAAAGTGGCTTAAGGCAAGCTTTTTTATTTAAAAGAGACTAGGATGAATCAGGCAGGTGTCTGCTGACAATCAGAAAAGACTTTGTGTGTTGTCCTGGTATTATTTCAGTTCACTTTGATGTTAAGTGCCCATGCATGTGTGCAGTCAGTAGTGAAAAATATAAAGTAGAACACGGGACATCAGCTCTTTGTGTGGACGCAGGTCAGTGTGAGCTCAGCATCTGGAGCACAACTGGACAATCATTTAGCATAGCCTGTGTTTCCCATGCATACTAAAGGATAAAGCCCTTTTGCCTCCAGATTTGGTCCTTACATGATGAATCGATAATCACTTAAATACTTTACGGAGGTGAGGAAAAACTTTCATAATTGTTCTTGGGATTTTGGTGAAACATATTAAAGGGTTAAAAGTAGAGTTTGTATGACTGATCACTTTTTTAATGTTAGGGGCATGATTTTTCTTTTTAAAGGTGTACTGAGAATAAAGGAGAGGCATGAGGAATCTAAAATGAAGTAGCTGTGCTATGTGTGCCTATCGATACATTAGAAACAAAATTCAACATGTTGCTTATTAATTGCCCTTTCATCCATTTCACTAAGCATTCCTGTGGTTTAAAGTATGTGAGTTTTTTTCCCCCTCTTACTTATTGGGCAGTATTTTGCATTTATAGAAGAAAGTTTCCGCTCAAAATTAGTTTAGAATTGGTTTCTTATGTGGGATGCTAGTGATTCTGGCAAGCACACCAATAACAAACTAATTAAGATTTTTTTTTTTCCAGTAAGTTTGCACCGCCATTTTTTTTTTACTTTTTAATATAATTCACACACATTCCTTGGCATAATTTAGCTTAAATTTGCAGTGCAGACATTGTTATCATATAAAATATATTTTTTGATAATGTATTGTTCCTGTCATGCCCACTTTTCTATCATATTATGTGCTGGAGAGAACAGACTGCATGTGGTTCCTGTTCTGGAAAGTATGGCTAAGATGTACAAATGGGGAAGACAGGCAAAGTGGGAGACAATGTATTTATTCTGTCACACTGAGAAGGGCAGGAATGTATTTCCAGTCTAGCAGATACACATAGCCTTTCTGCCAAGTGTCAGGTACGGTCTGGAACAGAAACCTGAAAGTACAAAAATTGTTTAAACACAACCCAGTAAGACCAGGATAATACAGTAGATCTGTCCTGACTTGCTTTTAATTTAGACAGTTACCATCTTTACCTGTCGTGTCTGTCTGATGCAGTTTTCCTCATATTTTTTGAAAGTGTTCCTTCCTGTTCACGTTACCTCCTTTCCCTGCTGCTGCATACATAGATGCTTGACCTCCACACTAGGAGAAGCTAAAGCCCTGTAGAGCAGTGGAGTTAGGCTGCACTTACTGCTTTTGAGCATTTACGTGGATGTTGCATAGGAATTTACTGTTGCCAGCAGCCTCTAGTGAACTCGGCTAGTACTATTTGTTTCATGGCTCTGTCTTAAGCTATTTTTTTACACCCAAGGTAGAAAATACCCCATAGTTTGGTTGTTCTCTAACTAGCTTTTCTGTATCTGGTATTTTAGACCATGCACACAAATTAGTTTTCACAGTTTTGAATGAGCTTCTTTGAATCTTGTCTGAGAGTTGGACGAAAAAAATAATCAGGAAAAAAAAACCCCAACCCAAACAAACCAACTGTTTCCTTTTACACTCTCTTCCCTCCTGGCCCAAATCCAAAGTTATTACAAAATATGAACCTTGGAATTGTATAGTTATTTCAGTATCAGACTATCATACTATTCAAGTTATTTCCTAATCCATGCTTGTTCTTTCACTGTCTCCTTTTTTCTTTTTTTTCTCCAAATCTCCCCCTTGCCCCCAATCCCCTGAGATTCACACTGAGCATTTGGGACTGTCTGCTACAGACTATTTTAGCCTGTATTTTACGTAACAGACGGTAAGTAGGGATTTAAGCTTTGAAGTCCTAAATTCTGATCTTCAAAAATGATGATTAGGGCCATGTAGCTGTGACGTCACCCCAAATCTCAAAAATGTGTATGTTTTCACAATCTTAGCTTCTATTTTTAGGAGTGCTGTGTCACTAGACATCTGATGCAGCTGGGCAGCTCTATACCCTCATGGACATTTAATATAAACCAAACTGAACATCTAAATTTGAAAATTCTGTTTATATCACGAAGAAAGAGCTTAAAATGTCACTGTATTTGTAGGATAAGAGGAGAAACCAGTACAAATACTAACAGTTGATGTGTTCTTTGGCTTTTCTTATCCTGTTACATTCTGGTATTTCAGTGATTGATGTTAATGATTGTTAGACCTCCCTTTGCAAGGAAGATAAATGAAAGGTTATCTCTTCTTCTCTGCCCTGTGTATTATTTAATCAAAGGCATATGAAAAGTCATTGTAGGAGCCTCTTATGCTCCACAGAGCTCCATAAGTTGTAAAATTTCTTGAAAACCCTGTCCCAGTATGCAGAGCATTTGTTTTTTCTCTGTAGCCCTTGCTAATAGGGAGATTAGTTTTAAGCATACTGTTCTGGGCTTTGCTCTGGATTCCTGGCTCTTGTTTACAAGATCAGAGCCATAAAATATAATTTATCCTGTTCTAACAACATCAGTGTTCTGGAGATTGACACTGTTTTATGACATTCAAACCCAGAACAGGTAGCAAGATAAAAAGCCTAGCCTCAGGAAGTACCACTGCTTCTCTGGCCTTGTGTATTCCAAGTCTTGTAATCTTTGCTAATGTTATTGCTGTACTATAGCACCTAAAGATAATGTGATTTGGAGCTTTTTGGTTTTGTTATACAAATCACCACAACTGTTGCTCCCTCCTCCAATGACAGTTTGAGTGGAGAATTATAATTAGAAGTAGCACTGGGCTTTCAACATCTGTCTTCCATGGGCTTCATGATTCATCCATCCGAATTGGAAGAAGTATGGTTTGCTTGACGATGACCTTAGAAATATGTCCTAATTATTTAAGGCCTTCAGTATGAATACACATTAAAAATGTGTACAAATAATCTATTAATACTGGAATAGTTTTTACTGCTGTCTGTGCCTTTATGACTCAGCAGTTTTCCTCCTGTGTGTCCTTGCCAATGGGAGAAATGCCCTAGTTTTTCCTTATCAGAATACAGATAAAGTCAAACAGGAAATAAGACATGCTTGTATGATTGAGCTCTGTAGATGTTTACAGTTCTAGCCAGTTATAACACTGTTTATTTTTCCTGAGTAAACGAAAACTTCACCTCTGCTAAAACAGTTTCTGTTCCGTACATGCTTTGATAAACTACTTACTTAAAGAATGATTGCCCTGTGAATTGTCTTCGAAATCCAGCTAGATAACTAGAAGCTAATTCTACTTGCCAGAGCTTGGTCATTGTAATTGTTTAATTTATTAGTTACCTCTTTTTAAAGAGGTAAAAAATAATGAATTTTGAAAGTGCTCTTCAAAGTTTCAGGTAATGTATTGATAAATGTTGCCTGGGAAAAGTCTCTTGGGAGCTCCTGCTCATCAGTGCAGTGTCCAATCTGGATGTTTAACAAGGTACTATGTAAATGATAAAACTTACCATAGTTATTCTAGAGACTTAAATGAACTAAACTGTAAGAACTAGAATGAATAGTTATCTGAAACTGCTTTTAGAAAATGTAGGTTTGCTGCCTGCCAGCTGTGAACATTAAAGGGGACCTACAAACAGGAATTAATTGCCCTTAGTGATGCATGCTAAACTCTGTTTTTAATTGAACAAAGAGATGCTCATTCTTTTCCACTGAATAATTGCCTCTTGAAATTCAACCCATGTGCCTTTTGAATTGCACATTACTGCACACTTTATGCATGGCATTGTATAACATCTAATAAGCTGAAAGATATACATACTTGGCCCCTCAAGACAAATTATAACTGATTGCAGAAAGTAGGAATTACTGGAGTATGTCCACAGCCTGACTGGTCAAATATTCTGACTTCCCCATCATACTCCATTGTCACATCTTCAGCAGTACAATTCCTGTGGGCCACCAGAAGACACTAGCTTTGTGAGTAAATTCTCTTTTTCCTCTTGGTGTCTCCATCTGAGCTACAAACTGAAGGATGATGTCTTTCCTTTATTGATGCTTTTCTTTCTGCTGCATTTTTTAATATGCTGTATTTTACTTATTTGGAGGAGAAAATAAGGGTAGCCCCCAGTTTCCTCCTTGCTTATATCCTTTGTTGTTTGGTTTACTTTTACCAGACAATGATAAGAGACGTGCCTAGAACAGAACAAAGAGTCTTTCTTGCTTGTGCTCCCAGCTGCTCTGAATTTTGCTTTGATACCGTCATGCTCTGTATGGTGCTATGTGTAATATCTTACCAGAGACCAGGCTGTTGATTTGATCACATTAAAGGATGTTGAAATGCATCTGGTGTCATACAGCACATTGATACTGAAGGCTTTTTTTAATATGCTTTCTTGACCTAGTTAATGGGATACTTTGTGGACAGGTGAAGCCTATTAGTAGGTCTGATGTTAAGTTACATAATTGCATGGTTTGTAGCTGATCCTTCAAAAGGATAGCAATGCCAATATGGATTCCTGGTCAGTATGTTATCAGGTGGCATAAATGCTAATGTCTTATTCCTAGTAATGTAGAGGGGAAAAAAAAAATCCCCCTCTTCATGCACCCCATCATCATTTGAAGGTAAAACTCAAGACTTAATGATCTCCTGCAGGAAGGGTTTGAGCCCATGACTAAGAGTTTTTAGGAATGTATTAGCCTGTGTATTTCTGAAGTGTCCCCCTTCCCTTTGTTTGTCTTGATCCATTTTAGCTGACTGCAAGCCCTGTGCAGGAACCCTTGCGATTAATTACCTTCAGCATTAGGAGCATCAGCTGCACTGAATCCCTCAGTGCTTATTGTAACATGGCTGTACTACTGTGAAAAAGCTACTGCCTTAGTTAAGTGAAGAAGTTCTTCCTCAGCTTTTATCTGGTGAAAATATTTGTCTCATTTGGAAGGTAGGGGCAAATCATGCCTGACAAATAGACAAACAGCCCTTTTATGAAGGGTGCCTGCATTTGTGGACAGCAGGAGAGCGGTTAATGTTTCCCTTGACTTTTACAGGGTCTTCAATGTTGTTTTTGTATCACCAAGCTGGTGAGTTAGCGTCTCCCCAGAGAATCTCTCCAGTTCTGTCCCAAGTGATCCATTTCTCTTTCCCCAGTGTAGTACAACTGAGGTCTCGCTGTCAATCTCAGTGGCAGCCCGTGAAGTTCAGGGGGTGACTAGAGGTTTCTGCAAAGGACAAGGAAGGAATCATCTTTCAGACCGAGGACATGCATGTGGCTTTTAACAAGATAAGTCCATGGGCTCTGGCAGTGAAATAAGCTGAGTAACTCCCATATCTCAAGTAGAGAAAAGAGAGTCTTGGTCTGAAAAAGAAGCAGTCCTCCAAAAGCTCACTTGATTCCCTTGCTATAATTCAGTCATTGCAGAAAGCCTTCTGCCAAATTGCTGAAAAGTTATCAATTGGTGTAAAACTAAAACTTCATCTCTTTTGGTGGAATGTGTATTTTCCTCAGTCAATTCAAATAAGAGATATTTCTGTTAGAAAGTGCTTACTCATTAATATTTTTATTTAGCAAGTGTTGGAATTGAATGGTCTTGTAAAGAAACCTTCCAAACCCACTTCCATACCCTTTTAATGCAGTAGTTGCAAAATTCAACGCTGCCTTTTACTTGTAGAATAAACTGTCCTCTTTCATGTATGGAATATAATTGACAGTTTCTGTTTTTTCAGTTAAAATTGTAGAAAAATTCCTCAGGCAAAAATTCTATGAAGTTGCAGTTGAGCCATCAGTTCAGTGAAGATAAATCTAAGGCATTGTTTCAGTAGGAAAAAAAAGGATTTGAGTTAACGTTTGAGTACCAGGTCCAAGTTTGTGTGAGCTGAGTTCCCCAATGAAACTGATGGATAAGAAAATAACTGAGAACTGTAAAGAGAATTTAAAAACCTCTTTAGATTCCTAGGCTTTATAGTAAAAATTAATACTGATGTATAAAAAACCCCAGTTATTTCAATATGATTTTTTTCTTAAATGAAGGGTTTAACCATCTCAGAATTAGTGATTTATTTTAAAAATAATCAATGGTATTAGCTGTTCTTTTCTAGTTGGTATTAACTCTTCTTTTCTGCAAATCAAAAGCCTAACAAATGGCTGTTTTTTAAACAATATGTAATATCTGATTAGCTTTTGCTTTGTTCTAACATATTGAAAAATTGTTATAGGAAGAGAAAACTCTGGTTTTAGGAACCAAAGACTCAGAAGTAGGATACTGTTAATCTAGGTTCCACTTCTCATAGATCTCATACCACAAGGAATTAAATTACTTCACTTTCTTCTTTGATTTTTCATGCCTCATCTCAAAAAACTTAGGAAGCCTTTTTTCCTCCCCTTTTTGTGGCTAAAGCAGTATCATATTAATAGGTCTGATGATAAATTACAATTTACCAGCATGCACCTCTTGCAGACCTTTTTTTCTGAAGAAGCAAGGAAGATGTACCAAGACAAGCAACTGAATGGGAAATAGCTCAGAAGAAATATGTGTGTGCCAGGATATGGTTTTGGTGATTCAGCAGGTGACTGTCACAACTGTGATAGGAACAAGAGTTCATTGCCTCTAAGTCTTGAAACCACAAGCAGTATACAATTTGGTATGTGGTTGTTAAGCTTCAAAGCCCAAGTGAGAGATTACAAATTTGAACAACTGTATGTTTCCTGAGATTTACTTTTCTGTTTTTAAGTACAAGATAAAAGCAAAAGTGAAGTTTTATTCCTTATGTGTGTTTAAAAAAAAAGAATCTGAACTAAAATTTAATCAGGTGACAAGGTACATCTGGCTAACTATAAAAGCACTGCACACTAATTGCCATTCTGCTGCTTTATACATATGTCATATACAGTCATTCTTGAGGCTTGTTTTTTTTTCAACTTGGCGTTGAGGAGAACTATCACTGATGCATTAGAAGCTCAGAAATTCCCACCCACCTTTGACCCTCTCTGACAAAGACATACTAGTTTATTCCTGCTCCTACTCTTACAAGGTTCTGTACCCTTCTGCCCACTTCTTGCTCTCAAAAACAGCAAACTGCCTTTCAGCTCCCATGTAAATCTAATTTTGCCTTCCTTTTACATCCTCTGAATCTGGGAGCCTGATGGGGGTATTCTCAGCAAGATGCACACACACGCTTTTAGGCTTTAAGGGAATGAGCATTTATTGCATAGTGGTCACAACTGCTTATGACTCCGTTTTTATTTTTCTGTTCTTTTTTTTTTTTTCACCTTCATTCTCACCCCCATATCAGGGGCAGTGGCTCCTAATGCATGGCACAGTTTGGGAACACCTGCCTTAGGAAGGGCAACTGTTTATGTGAGCAAAGACTTGAGTCTTCCAAATGCAGTGACTTAACTCTCATTTTTGTAGGCTGGCGCATGTGTGGTATTTCTGGACTGATTAATTATCACATATCATGCTGTGAAGTAAGTTCAGTATTGCTCAGTCACTTAAGGAAAAAAAATACACAACTTGGTTGTTGGTTTTACTTTCTACTTAAGAAAACATTGCATTGTGTTAAGTACCACTTTGAGGCAACTGAGGATATGTCCCCCATTTAAGGGAGGCTACTGCATAAACACTTAACATTCCACACTTAATAACGCTGTTAACTCTTTCTTTAAAAAGCAACATTAAAAAGGCTAAAAACTGATAAAAACCTGAATTCAACTGACCTGTGTAGCAGAGCTTGGGTTGGTTTTAATCAGTGTTGTGAGCAACTCAGTGGTGTATAACGGCTTTTCAGATCTTTAACAGCAGATATTTTATTTGTTTTAATCTTTTAATGGTCTTAGGAGAAACACCAATCTACTTCAACAAGCAGTTCAGGGATTACCAATCTATGTTTTGGGAATGGCTCAAAAGAAAGTATACTGTGAAAGTTGAGGACAATCATCCGATACAACCTGGTTAAACTTCAAGTTCTTGGTTTAGGTGAAGGTTTTAAAAGAGAGTATGGTATTTATGTTAGGCAAGTCTAGTAAAATCTAGTGTTCTCATTCTGTAGAATGTTTCTAAAACCAGTAAATGTATTGCTTCAATGTTATTACTTCAGCCAAATTTAAGAATGTCATAGCTACTGTTAATGCTTTTAAAAGAAACATATTCCACATGGGTGTGATATTGTAGGGAAAAGAGTTCAATTACTGTACAACGAATATTTTGCAAAGCATTTTGTTCTAAGCATGCAGCAGGCATTTTTGTATTCGTTACTTTTATTCATAATTTTTCTGTAGTTGCTAATACAAATTTACTGTTTGGTAATACTAAATTTTATAGAAAGTAGGGGCTGTGACTTGAGGAGTGAGATTTAGCCAACATTGTCTATGTGGGAGGAAAAAAGGACATTAAGAGCTCAGGTATTAAACTACCGATGTTCATGCTAGCTTTCCATTTTAGTGGGTCTAGCACTAGAATGTGATTTTTTTCAGACATGACATTTCTAGTACCTCAAAAATCAAGAGATCTTTGTCAAGAATTTTGAGGATAAACTGCTGATGTTACGAGACTTGTATGTTTGAGCTGAATTAGAAATAGTTTAGCAGAACACTGTCAATGAGCTTTACAATTGCATTTAGTCTGATTTTGTCTATTTTGAAAACATTTTTAAACCACTGCTTACATATTTAACTCATTTCAGAATTCAAGAGCAAAAAGATATTTGCTTCTCTGAAACCCTATTGGAAGAAAAGGTTGCTAGGCAGTTTCAGTTCAAGATGAGGTAGGGTGTTTCTGTTGCTTGTGGATGCTGAAAAAGCTCCAGCAAAGAATTTCTTCAGCTTTCAGCAGTAGCTTGTGAGAACTCTGTCTTTCTCATGCAAGTAATTCAAAACAATGTTACAGTTTTGTAAATCTCTGCACCTGCAAGGTTGTTGTTCACCATTGTTATGTTCCCAACTAGAAAAATATTTAGAGATGGGTGTCTTAGAACTTGGCCAATCACCCTAAGGGGTGGATTGTTGAAAGAACCAATTACCTTATGCCATATAGTACACTTTTTGCGAACTAACATATAAAAACCCTTCACTAAGCTAATAAAGCGTTTCGGCCTTCTCTCTAACCTGAACTTGGAGTCTGTGTCGTTTCTCCGTTCCACGGTGATAACAGCGACAGTTGCTGATTTAATGTTTTTGCATTAATGATGCAGAAAGGAATATGGATTGAGAAAATGTTTTAAAAAAAAAAGGTTAATTGCCTGGACTTGTGAGTATTATGTTGTGCTAGGTGGTTTCCTTCTCAGACACTTCTGCTTACTTAATTAAAAATGCTTGCCAGAATGAGAATAGGCTTAAAAAAATAAAATCTGTTTTGTCTGGGTGGGCCAAGCGATTAGGCTAACTTTTGAAAACAATAAAAAGGCTTGATTTTAAAAAAAACAAAACAAAACACCCAAAACAAACAAGAAAATGAAAACAATTCTGAGTGGGCCTGTGTGTGCAAGCAGATAACCTAACTCTTCACCAAACGGTTCTGAGCTGCCTACTCCTCATAATGGGTGATTTAGGATATGTTAGAAATCAAAAGTTGGGGCAAACTTTCAAGAAGTCATGAATGCATGATATGGTTCAGTTGTATTTTTGACCTCTTCCTAAATTTTTTTCCTAGTAAAATATAGAGTGTAAAAGAAAAATGGAATTGCATGCAAGACTGGATGAAAGTGGAGAACACTTACAAGGTCATTAGTATGCATATCACAGAATTAAAGAAGACAGACACCTCATAAAAGAGAGAGAAAGCTATAAAATCGATGTGCACAAATGAGGACCTTAAAAGTATCATTAAAATAACAAAGAAGAACATTTTACATTAAACAATAAGGAAGCCTGGAAAAAGATGGAATGGTGGAATATTGTAATAACTGTTGTAAGCTATATAGGAAAAAATAATTCAAACAAAGGATTGGACTACTAGCCATGTAAAAAATTTAATGAGTCTTATAGTGCCTCTTGTTACTAAAGAGAAGAAAGCATTAGAGATACTGATGACAGAAGAGGAAGTGGCTGAGTAGGCAAACTAAAAATAACATGATGTTAGGTTCTACCTGTTGTGTGCAATAATGCTGGTTCAGTCTTATAAGCTTGTTTCTTGAAGGATTTGAATCCATCTGAATTAGACCAAAACAGAAGAATGCAACAAAAAACTCGCGCAAAATCGAGAAACATGGCTGTGTTCGAGAGAAACCTTAACAAGTGTTTTCATTCCACGCCTTGCAATTTCAAATTACTTTGCCATCATTTTATGTCACCTGTAACATCCATGCCAGTCTGTGTTTGTAATGCAAAGGAGATGTGTTTCTTGTGCAAATATTTAGTTACATTCCCATTCATCAGATCAAGTAGCAGTGCTGTGAAATAAATCTTCTCTCTGGAATACTATGGCTCAAGTGAGTCACTACATCTATGTACAAAGACATGTTTTTGGAAGGGCTCCCACTCTTGCACTTCAAGTAGTGTCTCTCTCCATTAAGAGACAGAAAACTATCTGCTGTCTTTTTGTGCCTTCCTCTAACTGAGGATACCTGACTTAGTGGCTAAGCTGGTCAGACTAGCCTAAATAGCTGAGACTGTCCTTTGCCCTATTTTCTTAGTTTAAGCTCCTAAGCATCCTAGAAAAGAATATAGCCATGTTCATTTTTCCTATTCTCTCCCAGGAAAACCATATGTAAATTATTTTATAATCTCTTGGAGAGGGTTTGTCTGATTAAGGAACAGAAATGAATGGGGAGGGAAGGCAGTATCAAGTGGAAGGGGGCAGATCCAAATGATATACTGTTAGGTGGTTATAACTGCTCAGAAAACACTTCTGCTCTAAACCCATCTGGGAGAAAATGACATGTGCAGACTCTTTCAGTGCTGTTTAAAGCCATGTGCTGCTTGAAACTCTTATCTGGGTGAAATCATACAGGACAAGATTTTCTCCCTTTGGGTTTGGTAATGGCCCCCAAGCCTACAGTTGCTTGTGTTCATAAAGTGGGTCATGTTTTCATTCAAGATGAAAATAAAATGCAGGAATTTACACTGTATATAAATATTTTCATACTTGGGGTATCTTTCAAGTATTCTGACGATTCTTTTTTTGCATTAGCTAGCCCCACTCTATAGCCATCCGAAAGTAAATGTCAAAGTAGAGATATGTTAAATTAAATGGAAGAGACTTTTGGAGAAATTGCTTCCATTTCTCTGTTTTTTTGGGTTTTTTTTAAGAAGGTACAGCAGTGATAATGCACTTACATTTCAGGCACTTTCAGATGTTCTAACTTGGGGTTTCATGGTGGCACTGTCTGCACAGCTATGTGATTCTTATGTGGAGCCTTCTAGAACTCCCTGATTGGAATTCCTGCCTTTACAGAGGTGTTTACTGACTTTATATGTCATGACCAAATTCTCTCCTTTCTGTTTGCCTTCTCTGATGGAAGAACCAAGCAGGTGCTATTAAGAACCTTCTTCACATCAAAAATTTGAATTCATTCAAGGGACTTTTGAAATGTGAAACATACTATTTAATGTGCGTAGGTATACTTCAGGCTTGTAGGTATGTGGAAGGTTCTCTGGAAGATATGTAGTCGAGATTATCACCTTCCAAGACATAACACTGAGTGATTTAACCTACCCTAATTAGAAACTTAATGCTCAACAGGATGTAGCTCATGTGGCAGCATCTGTGAGATGTGTAGGGAATCAGTTCTGTATTTCAATAGCTTTATGTTTTTTTTTTTCTTCTGGTATTGATCATTGTAATCAGTAGAAGCCAAAGCACTAAAAAGTTTCACAAAATGCCACTTTCTTTTGTCAAAAAAACAACCTAGGATTAAAAAAAAAATCCATATAATGGGATATCTACCACAAACTGAACTATCTTCCTCTTAAGACATTGATAATAACCTTAAGCAATTTGCACTTAAATGATAATTGTGTAATTTCTAGTAACTCAAAAATTAATCTCAGCCTGGTAAATTGTTAGCTGATACAGTAAGTTCAAATATAACACTGCTGCAGCATCACTTTTTCTATGTACATCTCTGAAAATAAATGTTGTTGTCTACTTTCTGAATGTGATAATGGACTACATGTTACTCGAATTAAAAGATTGTCACCCCACTTAAAGATTCTGTATAAGAACGTTACATGCATAAGACAAATGGAAATAAGAGATACAAGTAATAAATTATTTTATAAAAGCTGATTACTTTTTTAATTTTATGCCATGCAACAGTGAAAGTTGCAATCAGTTCTGATTCTTCTGTTTATTTTATGAACATGATGAATTGCTTATAGCAGAAACTTTTGCTGTTTTGCTTGCAGAGTAAGTTGATTCCAGGTTGGATGTAAAGTATTTGTCACTTGAATTCATTCTGCAAGGCTGGCAGCTATATATTTATGTATGCATACTGCAAAACTGCTAAATGTTTGGAATGAAATAGTAGATTTTTTTTGGCACTAGGATCTAAAGATGGAAATGCCATTTGGTATATAAAAGCAGAAAGCTGTAAATTACTACAGTACTAACTAGACTAAACACCCATAGTTCCTTTCATGAGAAATACATTACTGAATTCCCTATAGTTTATTTATAATTCACCCCTAAATTATGCCAGTTAAAATTGAGGAGACAAGTATCAATAGTTTTCACAGCCTGCATGAAGAGCAGGAAAATGAATCTGATACATTAGACACTACTTTTAAAATAACTTCTTTCATTGCTAAAGCTAGAAGTAGACTAGGAAAGCTCATAGAAATATTAACTTTTTATCTTCCCTGCAAAGCCAAGCTATCCTGAAGAAGGAATTCCTGGCAATTTTGTGTCTGTCTTTTTGTGAGACTGAACAAGATCAGTTAAATCTCAGAAGTTGTGTATATCCTTTATGCAAAACAGACCATGTCTATCCCATGTGCTATTTTATCTTTGTACAGATCAGTACCTTCCTTTGCTCGTACATTAGTATAGTCATCACTTGTAATATGCCTTTTTAATTTCCTTTTGCACTTGAATTTTTCTGTTATGTTTCTATTAAACATACCTGAGAGACCAGTTATGCTTTTAGGAGGGTACATTTTATTTTATTTTTCTGAGTAATTTATACATATGCACCACAAAGCCGAAACGGTATAGACTCATTTCACCTTTCCTAAACTGGTAAAATAATGAAAACCATGAACTTTTCCAATAGCCTTGCACAGTCTTGTGCAAGTGTTTGAGGGCTGTCTCACCTTTCTAAATCAAACTCTGTTCTTCAAACCATTGCATTTCTTGCTGTCTCCCTACTTGTGTTTTGCTCCAAGAATGAGGATCATTCAATTTTATGTTTATTTGGAATGCAGATATCTGAAGCTAAACTGCAGAATTAATAAACTATATCCAGAATGTGTTTGTATGCAAGCTCTTCTCCAACAGAGATAAAAACTGCTTAGAAATGGAAACATACTTCTATGTCCTTTTATAAATTTATGTGATGTAGTAAATGTAATTGTAAAATTAAATCCTTAAATTATGATTGGCAGTAGTGTTACAAAAATGGTGATGTGCAAGGCAGTAAGGGAAATGTATATAGATTTTGCCAAAAATTCTCCTGTTGCTCTTCCTTCTTTTCTACTGTAAGGTCAGGGCCATTAGTATGAAATTGTGCCTGGAATCAATCCGGACTTATTTCTACAAAACAATTCATAACAGCATTATATTTGAAAAAAAAAAAAAAAAGCTACCAGAATATGCTGTAATTTATAAACTCTAATTAAAACACTCTTGGCGAGTTGAGCATCCTCCTGCACAAAGGGCTGGGATGCAGGAAGGAAGTGGAGTTCCTCTCGCTAACAGTCACCATCTGAACTCTGCAGAGAGCTCCGTGTCATCTTTTCATCCATCCTATATGCATCTCCCTCACTAACATCTTAAAACTAATAATAGAGTCTCATTCAGGTTTGTCAAAGCTAATCTTTAATTTGAGTGGTTAATTTTAGAACTAAAGCAAATGTCTTAAATACAGAAGCAAAATTTAGTTTCTATTAAAAGATTAGACAAATATGGTGAATAGCTGCAATGGGTTATTTTATATGAAAATATATCTTGTCATTGATGACAATTGTCAAAGGAATGCATTTATAAATGTTGTTATTATTAATTCAAATGGCTTAGTAAAGCAGATGGTGTCAATTGAGTGAAATTGTCACCAGAGTATTTCAAAGTATTTTTGCACTATTGTAGCTTATATTTTAATTTATTAAGCTAAATGCTTATTTTTCTGTAAATGTGTGTTGTGTTTTTTTCTGATGAACATACTGAAAGAAATAGTTAATGTAAATCTTTTTATGTAAGAATCTACTGCACAAAGATAACTTGATGTGTATTTTGGGGAGGAACTTATCAACTACAAGCCGTGATTTTGCTTTTCTGCTTGGCTAAATCCCAAATATTCTAAGCATATGGAACAATTTAGCAGAAAATACATAATTATCAAACAGATCTGTCTTTGCCACCTTGAAAATTATTTCTTGTGGCAGAGTAAATGAAACCTCATGTTTAGATTTTATTTCATTTGATCTTTCGCTGCTTTGGCAGCAGAATACAAAAAAAAATATGACAGACAGCACCATTAAAATAAGAGTTGATTTGTGCTTACTCTAATATGAATCTGAATATGCTTGATAAAGGCATGGCACAAACTTCTAACTGAAATTTTGAAGCAAAGTACATTTATCTTGGTAAGAACATGAACAATCTGTGTAACTGTAAAAACAAATTTAATATCATGCAGGTGTTCACAAGCAAATATATGCACATTATTCCTTTTATTATAAATAAAACTGCAATCAAATTTTGGCTCTAAGCTTGTTTCTGTTTCTCTTTTCTATGTGGAGGCCAATATCGGTGATTGCCAATTCTCTATTGCAGTGTCCACTCGGTGGGCAGATATCCTTACTGATGTTGTACCTTACCTATAAAAAACTTTTTACAGCATAAGAAACGTGCTGCCAAGATTAATTCAGTATGCTCTGTTTTATGTGACTTCTGATTTTTCTTTATTGCATTCCTAGATCTACAGTCTTTTGAAAACTGAATTTTCTGGACTAGATTATATGTTTCCCGTGAAACACTCATCCCATAACAGAGTGGAACGGCCCTTTCAATGGGGGCTGGGTCAGGGATCTTTTCTGGTCACTGTCCCAGATGGAACACGCTTTCTGATTTGATCTTTCAGACTTAAGAAACTTTTTTTTACTGTTTTCTTTATGGTAGGTAATTTTCAACAGGAAGAGTAGGTATTACCTGGACCCCCAGCTTTAAGACCTCTTCCGCAGTGGGAAAGAAAGGAGTGGGAACCGCCTGCAGCAGCGGAGTGAATAAAACCTGGGTTTATATCCTGATACTGCAAAAAAGAGCTATGTAATTTTCTTCAGACCTCTAAAAGAATCAGCCTCTACCACCTGTCAGAAGAACCTGGATTTATGCGATATGGGGGAAGAGTCAGGAGAAATCCAGTTTCTGCACCATGCTTAGGGTCAGAGTGAAGTGGGTGCCAAGCCATTCTTACCCATCCAGAGGGAGGCAAGGCAACTATGCATGGTGGGGCTTACAGTGGAGCTTAGGAAACTGAGGTACATATGGTATTTAGATTGGGAGTTTTCTAAACAGTATATTGGGTAAAGACCCCCAGATTTGATGTATCAGGTCTTTTATACGGCTCTGGCCTTCTGGAGTTGTACAGCACTCTGGCCTATAGCCATACCCATCTTTATTGCAATTGTCCATGTTAAAACAGTGTTTCCTGTTACGTAACTGTTTTCAGGAGTCTGGGAGCCAGACAATAACTGGCTAAACTAAAATGTTAAGAATGTTTTTCACTTCAGTAGCTACAGTTAATAAATACTGATAAGTATTTTTGTAAACTTGCAGTTGTTCTCATTTCAGCTTTTCTGGTGGGACTAAAACAAGTGATGTGGAAGACTTTTTACTAAGCTGGGCTTAGCTGTCTTTTGTTTCTCCCTTCTGAAGATTTTGCTAGATTCTCTTGAAGCAGTCTTGAAGGTAGTATTGAAGGGTACATTCCCGTAAATCAGGATTACTCAATTTTTCAAACAACTGAGATTCTCCAGAAGATCTGAGAGATGTCATTTAGTTTGTCAAATCAAGTTAGGGTCTTACAAATGTAGGAACAGGAACAAAGAAGCCCTAGAGAGTAGTACATATTACAGGAGATGACTGCATTTGTCATGTTTAGCATGGCAGAAAGCAGGCTAGGGGTTATGATTGCTGTCTGTGAATATGCCAGGGAGGGTAATACCAAAAAGGGAGAAGAGCTGTTGAAGTTAATAGGCAGTGTTATCACAGAAGGACATAAGCTGGACATGATAAAATGGTCACTGGAGATTTGAAGATTTCCAGTAAAATAAACAAAATAAGCGTTACTAGAATGTCAGTGAGGGGAGAAAGAAAAAAAGACAAAAAAAAAAGAGGAAAAAGTATTCTTGATTTAACTAAATATTTACTGTGGTCGTGTGGTCCCTTTCAACTGCAACAGCAGTTATTGTCTGAAAATGTTGCTTTGTCCCCTTTAAGACGTTGCATCTTCCAGCTTAGCCTTTTAATGACATTTCAGGTGCAGGGAAAGTTGGACATGCTTCAAAAAACATTTTGAGAGGAAATGGTAATTACTTATGTACAGCCTTTCAAATGTCCTACTTTCTTTAGAAATAAGAATATATGGAATTCCCAAACAAGAAAGGAATGTGTGTGAAACGAAGAGTCAGTGAAAGGGGCCGTTCTTTCTGTGCATCTAGAAAAGTCTCATGTTTACTGTAAAACTGTGGGACCAAGTTATGTGGAAGCAGATGGAAATCCCTTTTAAATTGTGCTGTGGCATTGTCAGCTCCAGAGATACAAGATACTGCAGCATGGGTACCCATGAGCTCCATGGCCAGCTAGTGTCACAACTCCAGAGAGGTCCCTTTTGCTGTCAGATTCTCAGAACAATCTTTGTATTTATAGACAATTTCAAAACAAACAAAATTTCCCCACAGCACAAACAGAAAACAAACAAAAGCCCCCAAAGCCTCGACACCCCCAACCCCTCCCCTCCCCAACCAAAAAAATTCTGCCAGTCCGCACAAGCCACATAGTTCTTCTAAAGTATGAAACTGCAACAAGAAACTGAACTCTTGATACTATCACTCATCTTTCTTTTGTGTGTGGTTGCCCTCCAGGGCAATCTCATCAAGGCAGGAGCTTTCTGGGTTTATGTATATCTGTGGGTCAATTAAGTAGTGATGTTTAATGAAGCATTTAAGTATCTGTCTTGATTTTTGAAGCAGTTTATTAAAAGTAGAATGGAAGCATTAAAAATATTAAGAAAATTTTGTGTACCTTTTGTTGTACTGAAAAGCTTATGCTATGAAAGGGACGTATTGTTTCTGTATTTAGAATTATTGGGAGTAGAACCTTAACTGGAGTGATTTTTTTAAATAATAGGTAAAATTTTATGTACTCATTTTAGAATCTTAAAAGCATAAAATATGTTAAAATATTTTATGGCATTGAAGAAAAGATTCTCTCTATGAGAACTGGTAGACGTACCTGGTAACATATTAATGAAAATATCGTTTTGCTTTAGGTTTATTCTTCATACACATCTGATTCAATTGAGCAGTTATTTCTGAAAGATGAGCAAGTGAGTTGTTCCAGTAGTAAGCTTTTGCTAATACTTCTTGTGTCTAGGGTGTATTTTAATATTTAAAGTTTTAAATATTTAAAATATTTATTAGTATAAAATCCTCTAATGTTAGAATTACTGGAATAAGCTTTGCAAACTTACACCCATGGTTTGTCCGTGGTTTTATCAGACCGCTTCTATCAGGTTCACTTATGGACGGACTAGAACAGACCCTCTGGGAAATTAATCCCTTTGGGGGAGAGCAGATGACAGAGGCAGAGGTTCCTGTTACCCTCAAGTCCTCTTTTTCCAGAGTTTTGTCTGTGTGCTCCAGTTCCCCTTCTTTGCAGCATTCCTTGCCTTTCTCTTTCCCTCCTCCTTGGGGTTATAATGAATAAAATATAGTTTTCCTTTGCGTCACAGTCTAACCCTTAGCAACATAAGTTATATAACGCTCGCTGTTGCTATTTCTGTTTTCTGAAGCTAGATCAGAAATACAGACCTCTGTCCTGTGCGACCTCCTAAGCACAGACTTCAATAAAAGTGCCTGGGATAAAATCCAGTCTGACCTTTTTTTCCCCTTTTTCTTCTTTCTGTATAGAAATCCATTGAAATTTTTACCTTGTTTGTTATATGGAGACTATAACCATTCAAAGGTCTTTAATTCATAAACTTTACAGTTCAGCATAGCAAACCAAAATTGTCCAGAAAGAAGATATTGAAGTACTGTGCAATTATAAGCTTTAAGCTTAGTGTAATCTAATATGATTTTTACATGGGGCTCTGAAATGTCTCTCTATTAGAGAATCTGAACTTCAAAATCTTTACTGCATTTATCCTTGCATGCTGGTGGAACTGAAGTGCTCCTGTTCTGGTTTCATGGTTAAGGAAATGAAGTGTACAGTGCCTGTATGATTTCCACCACAACGCGCAGGAAGACTATGTCAGAACCACAAAACCATCCATCCTCTCAGCATTTGGGCATAATTTTGATAACTTCCTCATTGTCTTCAGCTTCTCAGTCTTTTTCTTGCCTGGCTACCACCCGGCTTGCCCCATGTATATGCTGTACTGTATCTTATAATCCTATATTTACTTGACAAGTATGATAGTGTTTGTTACTGTGTGAAAAATATACCTAAGCCACAGATTCTGCACTGTTTATGGCCTTCCTCATTTTTGGATGCAGAGTTCTGCTGTCTTAAAATGCTGCCATGACTGAAGCTGTGGGGAAAGTCAGCTGCCACCTTTGCAGGCTGTTGCAGTTAAAGCATTGTTTTTTTTAGAATATTTAACCATGAGGTTTTGGGTATTTCTCCAAAATAACAGTGGAAACCCAGTATCTTGTCCAAATTCTGTCTCAGGAAGTTGCTATGCATTTAGCCCATCATAAACTCATTAGGTAAGGTCTAATTCCTGTCCTGGTTACCTGCAGTTACCTTTTCAGCTTTCCACAGAGATTGAGGTTAGGGTTCATTTCTTCTAAGAGGCTTTTTGCTAGTATAGAAATAATGCCAGGAAGAGCTAGAGATGTTTCATACAGGCTTGCCCACATTTCAGGTGCTAAAAAGAAAGAGTTTATGGTTTTCTTCCTCCTGTTTAGTATTTACACATGTAGTAATTCATTTAGCAGAAAAAGAACTTTTCAGTACAACCAACTATTAAAATATATCTCCTTGTTTTTACTATAAATGAGTTTTAGGATTTAAATTGTGGTTCAGTAAACGCACAACTTGCAAAACAGCAAATAACTTACCAACTTGCTGGTTCACCTTTTGTACCTTCAAGATATTTTGAAAAGTAGCTGATAGGGGTTTGTATTTTTTTCTATGTATGTAGTTTAATAATTATTTAAATGACAAAAATTGCAAATTTAAATGAAAATCTTGTTCTTTAGAAGATACATATTCAAATAGTATGTTCAAGTATAAAATATCATCAAGCAAGGGGAATTAAAATACCACACTACAGTATTTCTAGGATATGGTGGTTTATCAACAAAAGCTGTAGGACAGGCTTTAGAAACTTTTTGAAAGGTTTTTTTCTGCTTTTGTTTGTTGTTAGTGTTGGTAAATTTTACTAAGCAGCAAAATTAGATTTAGAAAAATGATTATTTCTTTTTTCCCTCAGTAGAACAAATGAATGTACTCATTTACTATCTTAAAAGTAATCTCGTGATTCAGAAATGTAATTTCTGGGAAATTTGCGGCTCCCTTTGAGTCTTGGCCAATGAAATTTGATTGAAGTTTAGGTAGAAGAAAAGGTGATCCTCCTGCCAAGTTTTTGTCATTTTTAGGATTTATAACTCTAGGCATTGGAAACGTGTCCTTGCCATAGACCTGGAAACCAAGTAGAACTGTTCTGAACTCACAGACATGTCAGTTTTGAAAGGGCAAGCAACAGACTTCCTTATGCCAAAAATAGCTTTCATGCTGAATTATTTAAGCCTATTATTTGATCACAGATAAATGAAAAGTATTATTTTTCACTTTGGACTTTTTCTATAGTAGGGGAAGCACAAGGTCATTTTAAAATTAGATGGGTTTTGTTAGGTGAATCTGAACTATCACACTTTCAAAAACCATGGTACTTTGTATTGAGAAAATTGTTGTGTGCTGCTTTTATTCCTCATGTATATTCGTTATATATTGATTGCAATGAAGAGACTGTTTTAGACTCCTGCAGCAGTTCAAGTAATGTGTACCACTTCTGCTCTTTTCTCTTGTTGGGTGTAAAATATGTATGAAGACATGTCTGAAGTGTAAGTACAGCGAGGCCCTTGGGAAGTTCTGGAGCCGTACCTTGAATAATTTCAGTCCAATGCTGACAGAATATTTACTGGTTTATTTTTGGTTTGTAGGTCTGTTTTTATCCATGGTCTCTGAAATGTTCAAGTAGGATTCTTAGTAGAACCTTAATGTTGAAATTTCTTTATCTTGCTTATGCCAAAAGTATAAATATTTCCCCATAGTCTAGCAAATGCATACAGCTATATTGTAGTAGTTTCTTTGGTGGCAGCCACCAAAGGTTCCCAACAGTTTCTATTGAAACATTTTGTATTAAGGCACTTTTAACCTTTGGAATCACCTGCTTTGGAGAAGAAAATTTCCTGTTCCTGTTTTTAGCTTAGGCATTTTTGGGCAAGTCCTACATTTCTTACTCCCTTAAAGAAAATTTATTTTATACTTGAACATCCTCGCAGATGGGTAGACTTGTGCTCTCTCTGCCATGTCTGATCGTATAGCTGATGCGTATGCATTTTACTTGGTTTGAATTTGGGTTAAAAAGAAATTACTGGATGACTGGAGATGGAGGGGTGCACGTGCACAGACCTTGTAGCATGTCCAGTGCAGGTCTGTGGTGCTGCTGGGCCCTGGTTTGAGTCACAAAAATATGCACACCTGGAAATATTTGATTTCTATAGATTTGTAACATCAGTCAGCAATCTGTATCTGTACAGCAGTTATTGACTCTCAAAAGCCCAGGAAATGCCCAGAACCTGACCACTTACCCTTGTTCTGTTCTCCTTTTTTAAGTAGTGGACATAATTTTTTGGGCTTTTTTTTTTTTCCTCCTACCTCTTGTTAAAACTTACTCTGGTAAAAGTTTTATTCCCCCTCAGTCTCTTTTTTTTTTCTTCTCTCACCAACCATAACCTACTAATATTTATTTGAAAGTATTCATGGCTGTATGATTTATCCTCTTGTGATACTTCATGGCATTTTCTCTCTCTTGAACCATGAATAATTTCTTTGAGGCCAAATCAAGAAATATCTTTCTTCTGTGGCATATTGGTTCTTTCAGTAGCTTTTCCTAAATATGTAGACATATTTATATGTTTCCACATTAGCTGAAAATATGCTTATGAATCAATGTACCATGTATTCTGAGGCTGAAGGTTGGTTGTTACTTGTTTTTTAAACTGTATTTGGCTTTTTAGTGGAAAGTAAAGGCAGCTCCTGCATGTGTTTTATTGGTAATTTTTCTGCTTTAAAATATATCATTTGAAAGCAGTTCCAGTACTGTCATAATTAGGTGCATTCATTGATGCTGAGGGGGGAAAAGGGTATCCTTTGTTACTAGTTACTACCAAATGTACAATTTCATTCTTGTTTTCTTGTATTTACAAAATCCAGTTGTTCAACTTCCATGACTACTTTTGTAAAGTGTTTTCTTCTGGTATTGCTCTGGACTGTATCAGAAAAGTGATGTACTTTTTACATTTTTATTAGTGCGTTTTCCTTTTGGAATTTCAATAGTAATGGAGGGTACATGTTGTTATACATTTCTTCATCCATCCATCCATCCATCCATCCATCCACAGTCTACCATAATTTAGAAGCTGTACTGTAATTTGTACAGTACAAATCAGTTTACCAGGAAGACTGCTCTTAAATTATTTCATCTTCAGACATGTAAGGAAGAAGACCCAATGTAAATCTATCTTGACAATTATTCAGAATCATAAATGAAAAGGTAGGAAATGGAAAATTTAAGTATGCAAAACACAGTGAAAACTTTTCCCCCCCGTTGCTATTGTGCAGCCTATGGGGGACACATGGGCTGATTTCCCATCGCAGGACTCTGCCTCCGAAGACAGACCTAAGGCAGAAGCTACAGTATAGCCCANGAACAGCCTGGCCAGCAGAGATCAACACCCCCCTATATTTGATGTGTTTTGCTTGTAAGTGCAACCTACACAGAAGTCAATCTTGCCTCGTGTAACATAACTAAGACTTTAGAACTAGTTATGATAATTCTGAATTTTATTTATTTTCTCCTGTGTCTCTAAATACAGAGCAATCCATCACAAGGTTTATTACAAAAACGTACAGTTTTTGCTATCTAGAAGTGTAGCTATTTACAAAATATGAAGCCAATGTATCTTTTATCTTCTTAGAAAAATAATTAATTGCATTTTTTCTTTGTGTTACTTAACTTTCATAAACGTTTTTGCCTTGACAGTGTCATAGATTGCAGGTGCAAAATGTTTTATATAATCTTTAGTAATGGAAATAGATAAGGTTGCATGTAGATACATGGGTGTGTATATATAATACTTTCTCCCTCTTAAAATGGATCTTTCACCAGTGTAAACAGTTTAGCTTATGTTAATGATTTAGGCAAGAGTTTAATATTAAACTACTGTTTTCTCAGTACTGCCCTCCTTGTCTTGTGTTAGCTGGTGACCTTCATGTTGAAGTTTAGGATTTGTTGATGAAGCAAGACCACCCCTCTCAAGAGAACTGTTGTTTTTGTACAATAATCTAGAACAGACAAGTAGAATTTATAAATCTCCTGAAAAGGTTATGCAACAGTCTCAGTTGGCTTTGACTGCAAACTTTGACCTGTTTGGCTGAATTTTGGAAACCGTGCCAAGATTTGATTTAAAGCAGATCTGGGAAGCTCTTTAAGATTAAATTCAGGACTGCATGACTGATGTGCTAGTGATATACTTGTGATATTAGACAAGTGTTGCTTCAATACAGTTTTAGGCTTGAACAGATCATTCACCTAAAAATAAAAATTATCTCGAGTCTGATTCAAAGAAATTTGTTGCATCTCAATATGATTTTAAAAGGTCTGTTTAATGTTTGGCATCTTGATATTCTGTTCTCTACAGCTCTCTGTAGTGAGTTACCCTGACTCCTCTAAAACAATTTGCTATGTTTTTTCTTTGGGGAAGAACAGGTAGGGAAAAGAAAAGGTTCTAAATGCATTTTACCTTGATATGGTTTCCATGAAACTTTTCAGCCAGCAGTTGCTGAAATGGTTTATATTCAGCACTCTAATAATACATGGCTGGATTAGAAGAATTTTGAGATGGAAAGTTTAATCATACATTTTTTCACTCCTTTGATAATAAGAGACATTTGGTGTGGGAATGCTCAGGTTTCAAAGGACAAAAATCTCTGCAGACTTCACAGCTGAGCACCAGTAAATGTGCATTTATGTCAAAAAAGCTTCTTTATTCACTCAACACAGAAAAAAATACTTTTATTTGGTTTTCTCTTGTTTACTTTGTTCCTTCTGATTACTTGAAAAAAATGTACTTTTTTTCCAAATTTAGTAGTTTCTAGATTTGAGGAAAACAGTATAATAATCTTGGTTTGGCTGAGTTGAGTATTGACAGTGTCCTAATAACCACTGATGGATGCTACTCTGTTGTTCTATGGTCAGAAAACTGATTATTACATAAGATATTAGTCACATTCAGGTTAAAGGCATTTTTATTAGATTTCCTTGTTAGTGATATTTCTTTTGAATATTTGTATAAGTGTTATAGGTGTGTCACTTCTTTCTTGAAAAGGGGCAGTGGAACAGTTTTTGAATGCCTTTGTCTTACTTTAACTATCTATATTGTTTTCTTAAAGTAATAGTAAATTTGACAGTTCAAGTATTTATGTGTTAAATCAGGCTTCTGCATGAATGCTCATCAGAAACTTGGCTAGATAGTTGCTAACATATATACCTTATGCTGAATTCTCTGCATCTCCAGTTATTTTATTAACTTTAAAACAATTAGTACAGGTAGGGCCCTCTCAAGTACATCAGCAGAGTGTATTTGCACTTGCTCTGTGACAATTTTGTGATTCTCTGCTGTTGTAACTTCTGGTAAAGAGAGGAAGGAATCATCATTTACAGGATTCCTGTTGAAAGTGCTCTGGTAGCTACAGATGGCTGCATGATCATTGATTTCGCAAGCTGAAGTGGATGAAATAGTGAAGCTGGGACTTCAGAGCAGCTGCCTGTCAAGTGAGGAAGTCATGGCAAAGGTTCTTATTGAGAACAGGAGGGACAGTCTGAAAGGAAGAGGACACTGGTTGTGGGTTGATGCTTGAGGGGACCATACCTACCAAGTATAAATCCTAGACATCAAGTGTTTGAAGGTGAAAAAGGCGTTTTACATCTTGGACTAGAGTTTCTCTTGGAGGAGAGCATAGAGATTAAATGAGACAGTGGATAGACTTATTTTTTCAATGTTTTTCCTCATGTTAGATTACTTTCTGAATATCTCAGCAGATAATTAATGAAATTAACCTATCATGAATTATTAATTGATTAGGCAAGCTGCTTATAACTCATGCAGTTTCTTATACTGCCTGTTGGTCCCTGGAAAGAATGAAGATCACCTGATACCTGTTGTCCTTAGGTATTGAAAATAATATTTTAATGAATACTTTCATGGTTTTAAAATGAAAGATGGCTTTTGACAGTATTTAGAATTCAATTTCAGACCTGAAGAAGTAGTTGTATATCAAACATTTTTTTTCCCCCACTCCACAGAGTTAGTCTAATAAAGTACACTACCTCTCCATATAAGTCTCATATCACCTGAATGTAATGGTTAAAACCAGAGATAAGCTGGTGAATACTGATGTAACCATTGTTATTTAATTTATTTTTGTAGGTATAATGTAAAAGCAACTGTCTTTTACATTTGCTGGTTTGGGTGCTAAAGCATTTCACAATCATAAAACAAATGTATCAGAATATATAAATTTTTTTTATGTCTAGAAAAATCTATTAAATGTCACTATCTAGTTGTCTTTGGGTTTCAGCTTGTACTTCAAATCAGGGAATTCTAGGCAATGGAAATGATGCTTATTGCTGGACATAGGATTAAATGACAGTCATTAACCTACTTGGAAAGCAGGTGCTTACAATCCAGCCCTCCTGCTAAAATTGCATAACAGATGTTTTTTGGTTTGGGGTTTTTTTGTTTGTTTGTGGGTTTGGGTTTTTTTGCTTTTTTACAAGTATAAACAACTTTGCTTTATTTTTTATGCTTTAAAAATATTAATGGGAAATTCTGAGAAGTAATTTGATAGTGAATATATTCTGGAGTATGTGTACAGATTTTTCCTATTTACTCTGTGGGAGTATTCATGTTTTAATTTCCTGTGTAGTAAAATTAAGAGGGGGTAGCCTGAAATGAATTCTATTTAATTCAGATATTCAAAGATTATCAAGTAATGAACTATTGAGATTATTTTGCCTGATGCCATGAGTAAGATAGACTATGACTAGCTGAACACACGTGGCTGATTTTAAGCTGGGTGGCGCTGACTGTAATATTACTTTTGGATGAGTTATGCTTTTTAAGATTTACTTCTCCTTTCCATTACCTATTATTATATCTCTAGCTGGTATTTCTGAAGTCACGTCATTGTGTGCTGTGACTAAGTGTTCAGAATTGTTACTTGGCAAGGTGGTCCTCCTATGCTGTAAGGTTCCTTGTTGCTGGTAGCCTTCAGTTTGACTGAATAGAACCACACATTTCAAGTGTGCATCCTGGTATCTGAGGTTGTTCAGTGCCAGGGGCTTGGGTGGCTTGTAGCAGGCACTAACAGGCCTGTGATTTATCTGTCAGAGCAAGGTAAATTTGGATTTGTTTCTTTTTTTTCAGGAGTTGTATACCCAGTGATGGATATACAGCTCTAATTTCCACTGTATCTTCCATTTTACTAATCCAGATTGTTGGCAATTTTCCATGTGCCTTAGTTATAAACAGCTTGATTCCATCCACATTCTGATTTCTGCAAAAGGTGTAGGTTCCAATTCGGGAAAATGTTCAACTTCACACATACCTCTTGTGCACCTTGGAAGTTAGGAGGAATATAGCCACCAATGCATAGGCTATGTTTGAGCTCAGGAGCTCTGTTAATTGATAGATTTTATCTATCAGACATTACAAAAGAAAAAACCCACCTGTATACAGTGACATACAGTATTTTGCAGGATGGCCAGCGTGATTAGGCATCTTTACTTGCAGCTTTCACAGCTGAATGTGGACTTTTTCAATAATCATAAAATATAAATTAAAATAAGTTTTCCTCTACTGCCTGTTGGCTTCAGGGGTGTTTAGTGAATATTCTATATATCCTTTTGAAATAATGCTCAGAAAAAAAGTTGGCTGCATAACCTATTCACATGAATGTGCAACTGCAACTCTGTGTGGCCTGTCGCAGGACTTTTTGACTACCTTGTAGGAAGAACAGCATTAGGGTTTTAATTTCAAAGCAAACTTTTAGATACATTCTGATCTGATTAATCAGTTAATGTCTCTTTAGAACACATTTTTCCCTGTGGTGCCTTTGAGGTATATTTTAATGAAAACTGTCTGGCTTGAAAGTTCTTAGCTGCCATGATAGCTTAAAAAACCAGGAAAGGCATCATCTATCTTTCAGTTAATATATGTAGTGTAAAATATCATTTAATGTAGTTTAAAAGTGAGTGAACAGAAATTATCCAGGATTCTTAACTAAAGTTTTGAGCAGTGGAAAAATGAAGTTTTTCAGCAGGTTGAAAAATAATTTGAAATTTAGAGTGAATATCCCATTGTTATGAGAAACTGTTGTATTTTACAGAAGTTGTTTTTATGGTTTTATTCTCTTATATCTTTCCCTTGCTTTGCAGCATAGAAATTTTGGGTTGGGAGGTGGTGGCCTTTAGTTTTATGGTAAAGGTTTAAGGTACAATTGCTCAAGTAATTTTAGGCTGTTTAGACACTACAGACCTACTCAGACTAAGTTCAGATTTGAAGACTTCCTTTCTTTTTCCCCCTCTGTTGTGGAATGGTGAAAAGTAGGTAAATTCTGACTTATGGATGATCTTTGAGTATGTAGTTTTATTTGACAGCATCTTGTTTATTAGAAGGATGCAGAGATGGGAATATCTTTCAGGAACTTTATAGCAATATGGTCTGATTTTTCCTCTCTTAGTCATTGAGTAATTTTCTCTTTCAATTGGATATATTTGTGATCTGAATAATGATGAGTCATAGTTATAGTATTTTATCTGAAGGTGGAAAAAGTGCCTAGTTGTTTAAAAGGTTAAAATTTAACTATGACAGAAAATAACCACACCTTTTTGCTTGAAATACCATTCTTTCTTTTGTTGGGTTTTTTTAAGATGTAGCATGAATTTAGGGTTCATATTTCTTTCCTTCCTTTCCCTGAAGGGAGCTTTAGGTCTAGAGCAGGCTTACCTGTCTGATGAACCATAGTTTGATGTCTGAAATTAGGTGGGATAAGTGCAAGTGTTTGCATAACTTAACACAGAGTTTTTATCAGGTTGTAGGAGGTTGGTCTATGAAAACAAAAGGGCCCTTTGTTTGTCACAAGAGTGACAAACTAGAAGTGAGTCTTACAGTAAAGAGAAGGAGAAGAAGGAAAAAAAGGTATAAAATAATGAGATTTGCGTTGATGCAATAATACTGATTCTGTTGTGAAAGTATTATAATATAGAAAAGAGAACGATGAAAAAATTGGGGGGTTCACTCTAAAGGTAAGGAAAAAGTTTGACATGGAAACAAAAATCTTTCATTAGATTGGATTTATAATATATATAATAACATATATATTTAAATCCTTTTTTTTCTTACACAAAATTACCTAAATTTCTAGTAAGCCTTTCAAAGACTGCTCAATGTTTTTTTTCTTTTCTTTGTCCTAGTTGCGTTAAAATCTTCTAACGCTACCAGACCAGAAAGAAATGGCATTCAGGAAACCTCTAGAACAGGAAAATGTGGAGAAGGGATGCAGATCCTGGAAGGGGAACTCCTATTGCAGGTATGTTTTGCAATAGACATATTGCATGGAGATTTAAATTAAAAAGAAAAAAGCAAACACCAGCATTTAGCATACTAGTTGCTCACTGATGAGATAGAAAAAGGAAGTTTTCTTATTGTCAAATTCTTTCCTCATTTTCTTTAGGGTAATATTGAAAAGCTCTTGCATTTTCTTTGGTAGTAGTGACTTTAGAGTGGATGTTAGAATATGGGCTCCTTTTCAATGTTTCTAAGTAATTTGTTGGGGGGGGCGTCCCCCATCTCTTTGCATCTCTTATTAATAAAGATGATCATATAAAGGAACAGTTTTTATAAAGGCCAGATAAGTTACTAATTTACTGTAAATTTGGTGATTAATTGTCTGAAAGAAACTATTTCTCCTCAAAAGACCGTGGGCTTGGTGAAAGACCTTGCTTTTTCAGTGGTTTGAAAGAACTCAACACACACAGATCCAGGACAAATTTTAAAATACTTGGAATAACTTTTATATGAACCAATGGAAAATATTAATTTTAAAAGTGTGGGGTTTTTAAAATTATCTAGCGTGTTTTGAAGTCCTAGAGTGTCAAAGCATATGGATAATTATATACTACCAAGTCCAGATTAAACTCAAGAAATTATAAATATAGGTGTTACAATGTTCTAACTAGTTTCACAAAATAGATTATATGGAGACCTGCAGCTTCATTTGAAATATGTTGGTAGTCTGTCTTCTACGCAGGTTTCACACTGATGTATCTATCAAAAGTGGCAAATTGTTCAGTCAGAGCCAGTTGTTTGCTTAGAACAAAATGAATTTCAGTGTTCAAAGACGAGAAATGAAAACAGGTTCTAAGAATCCCACAAAATAATTATTTTAAACTGATGCTAATTGAAAATTGTTTTCTAACCAACTAAAAAAACTAGGACATGTATTTCATTTTCTAACCTTAATAAAGTATGACAAAGAACTGTTATGGAGTTACTGCTGGGGAACAGCTCTATTTTGAACAGACAAAACCCTAAAAAGCTAAAATGTATGGTTTGTAATGGAGGCATCTATTTCATCTGAAATATAGGGGGGTTTTTTATGGTTTATAATGGAGGCATCTATTTCATCTGAAATACAGGAGGGTTTTTTATGACCTCCAAGTGGAAGTTATATGAGGGAACTCTTTTCCAGTATGAAAATTAAATGGGTGATATAGTTATTAATGTAAATTCTGTCCCTCTTGGGAAGTAAGTAAATTAACCCAATTTCTTAAATGAATTTGCTTTGTAAATATTTTATGTATGTGAAAAAATTTATGAAAATGAATATGCAGATAGAGTTTTCTTAGGTTATGTAACAAATAATGAGTGTGATGAAATTGGGAATTTTCTAGAAGGTAGTGGGAATCAGTAAGTTGTAAATATTGATAAAGTCCTTCCCTTCCACTTATGCTCAGAAGTCTTTTGTGTTACACAGGTGTCAATAAATTATAACTGAGGATGAACATTTCCCTTTTATTATCTCCCTACTTTTTTTGGTTTTGCCAAGGTGGTATGAATAAACACCCTATTGTTTGTATTTGCTTTTATGTGTTCCTCAGATGCCTAACAGAAAATTGTCTTTTCTTTCCAACATAGAAACTGTCTTGCCAATTCAATAGATTGTGGAAGTAGAGATCAAATACATAAATGTGCCTTCCTTAAAAATCAAGCTACATTTCCTGTAAAATTGTTTAAATTATTTCAAATTCTTATTTTAAATACAAAATCTATTACAGCCTAAGCAAGTTATGATAAAAAGTGCAAGACAAATGATGACTTCTAAGAAATTTTTAAAACTTAATTCTCACCAGTAATGAACAATTTTGTAATTACCTTTTTATTAGGAGCATTCAGAATATTTTTAGAGGCAGAAATATCATCTTCAGTTCTCCGGAATAATAAACTCACTGAGAAACTTCATTATGTCTTTTAAGATAATTATTTTTGGATTGCATTTTGCAAAAACCTCCATCAGAACTCATCTCTCATTTATTGGTATATCCAGATATATGCATTTTACGGAATTTTTTGCTTAAAGAATGCGTATGGCTATCTCAGTAACAATCCGGGTTCAAGATGAACTGTATACCAGGGCTACTGCAAAATTTGATTGAATTCCAGGTACAGAAGGTGTACATAGCTCTGTATGAAATGGACCGGAATAACTCAATTTTAACATTTGAGACAAAGTTAGATGCTATACAGCTTGCAGATTTTTTGTGTCAACCAGCTGAGGTGAAATGCCCTGCAGAACAGGTCAGCAGAGGTCACGAGCACCTGCCATTGCGGCATTCTGCTCCTGTGAAATTACTGCAAACTTCATCAGAACCAAGGATTCTGTGTAACCACTCAAGATTTCTTGGATTGGCTATGCTGTTTAATTTCAGACTCCTATTGATTTTTTTTCAGCTCATTCTTTATTCATGTAAAATTTACTGAATGTATAAGGAGTTTTTATAGAGCTAACAACGGTTTAAGAGAATAAATTAAATAATATCTACACATTAAATTGGAGTGATTCACAGCATTTAAAGACCAGTCATTTAATCAGATATTTCATTTCTATATTATTACTTAGTTGCAGTAAGATATAGGATATCCTTCACTTACTTTACATTTTCTGTATACAATAATTCTGCATAAATAAAGAGGTTTTTTTTAAAAAGTGTTTTGAGTATGCTGGCCAAATTTGTCTTTGAATGCGGCTGAGGAAATTAAGTGGCACAATATACTCAGTCCGGCCCCTAGAGACTGCCTTTTGTTAAATCTTGACTGAAATCCGTGGAAGTAAATCGGCACCTTTCAGATGAGCTGCCAAGTCACAAATGTGCTGTTTGCTATCACAACAATTGCCATGGACTGTATTGATTGGGAGTTCAGATAAATGCCCTTTGCGTGACTTTGAGTGTGGAGCCGCCTGGTCTGCTGCTCCATGGAGGGGGAAATCTCTTCAAAAACGTTGTTTACTTGCAACAGTCCACTTGTGCAGAGGTTTTCTATTTTAAGTAAGCTATAAAATGTTTTCTTGGGCTATGTAGGGGATCCTGATAGCTTGATTTCCTGTCCACAGTGGCCTATCTGCACTATGAATAGAATGGATTTTGGGACTGAGTTTGTGACATGGCTCTTGTTTGTGCTGTGGGCAGCTGGGGGTATCCAAGGCTCAAACCACACAAGCATTGTGAACTGTGGTTGATATTAGATAAACTTATAGTTGTTCATACTGCTGTCCCTTGTCTCACACAATCGAGAGTATTTAAAAGTCATCAATGTGGTTTTGTTTTCTCCACTGAATTTTAAAAAAAAATCGTTACTTTTTTTTGTTACATCTAGTTTTCTTCATTTTAACACGTATACTGTAGAGAGATGCAATGAGGAATGCTTCTGTTTGTGCTGTTAGATAATGATATGGTTTTGCATGCTTCACATTTTATTGGGGGACTACAGTATAGGTAGAGCCATAATAATTATCTGGAATTTTGTCTCTGAAACTGATGTATTCGTGTGTTTCTTCCCCAGGCATTAAATGGATTTGTGTTAGTTGTTACAGCAGATGCTCTGGTTTTTTATGTCTCTTCTACTATCCAAGATTACTTGGGCTTCCAACAAGTAAGTTTATTTTGTCTTCTATTTTTTCCCGAGATTTTGCTTAATTTCAGAGAACATCAGTGTTCATATTTAGGGTTTTAAAATATTTTTTGTAATAAAAATTTCAGTTAGGTACTTTATGTTGAATTACTTTGAAACCATATTACTTTTCTATCAGCTTTACATACCCAGTATGTCAGGCCAAGCACAACAGGAATATAATTTCCAAAGTTGAGTTAGGCAAGATAGGAGATTTTCGCACTTAATTATTCTTTCCTGGAACAACTGTTTGAAATTTATGCTGTGGTGTTACTCAGTTTATGATGCTGAGTGAGACATAATTCGGTGGGAAGGTAATTATTTTAATAGAAACCTTTCATGCAAAATTGTTTCCATATGCCTTGAGATTTTAAATATCCAGTGAGTGATTTTGGTATTTTTAGAATTTGTTCTCTTGCTCATGTTTATTTATTTAATTATTAATTTCAAACCAAGCATTTGTTTTTTACTATTTATGGTGCAGGTCACATACAGCTAACTTCATTGGGCTTACAGGCCAGGTGCCAAAGTACTAAAGACCAAGGCATAGCAGGCAAATTCTGCCTGTGTTAGAAAACTCCTGGGATTACTTTATGTGAAGATGATAGTTATAGTTCTCAATGTATATCCATGGATACTGCATATTGATATTCAGCTGCTGTCTAAAAATAGGGAGAAACCTTGGTCGGTCTGCAATTTTAGGTAACTGGTAAGAGATTGGGGAAAGTTTGTGCAAAAGAAAATATTTCAAGAAAACCCCATTGTTATTTCTGGGGTTACATATTCCTTCAGTGTTGGGGAATGCAAAAAGAAAAAAGCTTGGAAAAAAAATTTAGTATAACATTTGTGAAATAATGCCAACAAATCAAGTGCATGATATGGAAGTGAAGTCTTAAAGTTACAAAAATTAGCATTTCTGGCAATTTATTCCAGAAAATACTGATTGTTTTATGAAATTCATCATCGCAAAATTTAACTTAGGCTTCTGCTTTTGCCAGTTCATTTCAATTACTTTAGATCTATGTTTTGTTTAAATATTTTCTGTTTATATAATGGCTGGGTTTTTGAAACATGCCGAAAATGGGGATCTTAACTCTTCTCAGTCAACTGAGTCTTTTCTTGAATATTTTGGGTGGTTCTTTTCCCTGTTAAGTTCCTTTAAGCACTGATCCTTGCTCTAGTGCCTTTGCCATTTAGATCACATTCCTAACCACAGAGTTGGTAGTGGTATAAGAGCTTAATAATTACATGTTTTAACGCATCCTTAAGAAGTGACAAAGCTTTCAGGCAAACAAATCCAATGTTTATAACCTGCTTGGCTTAGTTTTGGCAGTTGTTTGGTTCAGGGTCTTTTGCTTCTTTTGTATTCCTGTAGCACCTATAGTGGGTCAAGTCAACTACTAGCTGGCAAGTACTTTATTTACCACTATGTAAAATTAAATAATTTAAACAGAACCTAAGCATAGCATTTCCAGGCCTTCTTAGGTAAAAGCAGGTAAAGAAATAGTTGACATAATGTAACTTTTTTTTTCTAAGGCAATATTTTTATTACTATTTCCCACATTTAGAGTCATGGGTGTAACTGAACTGTTCTCTGTGCCGCTAAAAATTGTTTCATGAAGCTTTGCCACATGCATGTGATTGTCTGTATTTACCCCTGAGCAAATTGGATTTTGCTGTATTCATAACAGCTTTGTCAGTCAGACAACTTGTAGCATACTGTCATATAATTTTCTTATTCTCATTCTTTCGCAACTTTTTCCTTTTGTTCGTAGTCGGATATTATACACCAGAGTGTATTTGAATTGATTCACACAGAGGACAGACCTGAGTTTCAACGACAGCTACATTGGGCATTAAATCCTGCCCAGTCAGGAGATTCTGGACCAAGTGTACAAGGTGAGAACAAAGCCAATTAATGTGTTTGCCTGTCTGATTAGTTGTTTGTTTTTTGGGCTTTTTTAATTTGCATATGTAAGAAAGTTTAGATAATTTTATATGAAGAAAGGAAGAAATAGCATCTTTCAAATATTTTTGACTTTTATGGACATATTTAGCCAACAGTGAGAATTACTATTTTTTGAGCTTTAAATAAGCACTGTTATTCATTGCAGAGCACCATTAAAATACTCATTATACTTTGAATTGGAGGACTTTAATTTGAAATGTAAGTGACAAGGTTTCTTAGACTGATCAGTCTAAGAATGTGCTAGTTACAGTCTTAATATAGGGAATAATGCATTCATTGCCACATAGATGAGCACTTCTCTTAGAGATAAAAGGGGAAGAGAAATAAAACATGAAATAGAGGAGCCTTTAAGATCAGCTAGTATGCATGCTAGAGCATCGGGTTGTCACATGTTACTGGCTGATGCTTAAGTGAGCTGCTGTATTGAGAAACAGCTAAGGAGAAACACACAGCCTGTGTATCAGAGCAATGATGTATAGGTGCAGGTAGTTATGTGTAATACAGGAAGCATGTGCCTGCATCATAATGACAACAAAGCCATTGAGACAACTGCTCCATTTTAATGCTGCCTTTGCACAACCGTTGTTTAAACATGTAGGTGAAATCTGCTACACTGACTTATACACTGATTATAGGGGTTCTTTTAATCCATAAAAAAGTCCATTTTTTTAAATAAACCTGCCATTCTTAAAGTAACATGATCTAAAAATATTTTAGAGTATGGAAATGCCATGATTTGATAGAGAAAAGTTACTGTGTTTGTAACACACCTCAGTATATTTCAGTTTTTCACTTAGTGGTCAACATTGTTATACCATCTCTGGATCAATCTCCACAGGCATGCTGCACAGCTAGTTAATAGTAGAGTTCAGCACAGCAAACACTAGATTTTCGTGTGGTGACTTCCTGTTTGCTTTAGAGTGAAATGGTGTTCTATGGACCTTAAGTAAGTGCAGATGCATTTACAAAAGGTCGTTTGAAAAGTATGACACCGGGCTGAATTTGCCTCAGATTTGACTGAACGACAAGAAGTGCTGAGCAGAATTACAAACAATTCTTTGTTTTGTATCTTGTGTTTCTAGCTTTCTAAAAGCCTCTAATTGTGTCCCATTCCTGAAAGTGTTCAAGGCCAGGGTGGATGGGCCTTTGAGCAACCTGGTCTAGTGAAATGTGTCCCTGTCCGTGGCACGGGGCTTGGAATTAGGTGATCTCCAAGGTTGCTTCTACCCCAAACCATTCTATGATTCTCTGATGACTTTTGAGTCTCAAGTAGCATAAAATGTTTGGATGTTGAGGATTTTTAAACTGAATTCAGATTTATAGCAAAGGATAATGCTATGACCCCAAGGATCCTCTCCATTTTTGATAATTTAATCCATTCCTGTTTTAATACATTCAACTAGCATTATGTAGATATTTATAGATATAATTGTGCTCTGGCTTCAGCACAGATTCCATCCTGAGTCTGGGAACTAATTCTGCTTCAGTTAGCCTGGACTGGTTATTTCTCACTCAAGACTCTGGTATGCTGCTAGACCACTGGTTTCCTCAGCTGTTACTGTGCTTCCCAGACATTCCTCCCAGTCCTGTCTTGTTCCCAGAGAAGTTTGCAAAATTCTGATTTTTCAGTCCCAAATATCCGCTTTGGGGCATTAAGTCTGGATTATCTTTTGAACTTTGCATGTTGCGCAACCATATGGTCTTGAGTTTAAAGACAAGCACCTAATGCACTGCATGTTCTGCGCTTTGCTCCAAGGTATTGATGAGATCCAGCGTGAGCTTTGTGAGGGATATGGGTTCTATCCCCTGTCATGTTAACTGATAGTTTTGCTCTCAGGATTGTAGATGCTCTGTAAGATTCTTAGCCTTCTTACAGTGAGTCACTTCTTCAAGATCCTGGCAATAAAACCTCCCTGCCTTCTGTCTTCCTGGAAAAGTGCAGCAGTAGTGCTTTCACAGGTGTAGGAGGCTCAGTTTTGAAGCCCATTGCCTCCTGTTTTGAATTGTGTTCCCCTCCTCTCGAGAGCCAGTTCTTCCACCACAGCTTTGCTCACTCTTAGGAGGTGTGCATTTTGCTATGGAAGTTGACAAAATCCACAGGACCCAGCTGGACTTGCTGAACCTTCAAATTTCAGCTCTGTATTTTACCAAAAGAATAACACTGAGTTTCTTGTGTGGCAGAAATGCTGAAAGACACACCTACCGGTGCCAAGGATGCTAGCAGAAACCCTGGCACTGCCTATTGGCTACTAGATCTGCAGCCAGTCAGAGCTGGCAGTTTTGAAATATAAGTTTGGATTTGCAAGCTGTTTCTTTGATGCTCTTTCTTCATAATCATTTCTTCTTCAGAGAGCTTCTTGGAGAAGCAGTGTCTCAGAAGTTTTGAAAATTCTCACCAGCAATTAGGCAATTAATAATAATAAAAAAAAAAAATCTGCACCAGTGGAAAGTAAGGAATTTTGCTTTTTCTTTTGAGAACCATCCATATGACGAGTGTGGGAATTTGTTATTTTCTGATTTCAAAGTTATCTTGGACTACAAATACCTGAGTTTCTCTGCCTGTGGGATCTGCTCATAATGGTGACTGGCCAATACAGTTCTTCAGATGGCTGTAATTTCAGATTATCCCTTTTCATACACACTACCAGCTAGGGCAGAAAAAGGTTTATTTTTCTCCATACCTTGAAGTTTAATCAGCAAAACTTGACCTTGCGTAGCAGTTCTTTTAAGAAAAAAAGGAGCTCCTGATTTTATGTGAAAAGCTGGATAACTCAGCATTCTTGTTGGATTTAGATGGCCTTAGGTTGCAAGGCCTGTTGGTAAGACCTCAGCAATCTCATTTGGCTCCATTCAGTCCCTTGAATTCGTAGGAGATTAAACTGAAATGGCTTTTGGTAATTATTTGTTTACCTTTGGGTTTGTTTTGCCATTTTCCTAACCTCTGAGCCTATCTGTAAGTTTTTCCAGCTGTTCAAGAGACAAAATTGTATTCCAGAAAATATAATGTAGTGTGTTATTAAGTGACATGCTTTCCCTGACCTCGTCTCCATGTCTGGAAGGTCAGTATGGGTTCTTAAAATCTGTATTATTATTTTGTCCATACTTGATAATTGGTTCTCTAAGAGTACATGGACTATTTTTTAAATTGAAGAGTATTCGGCATTCTAAAATAGCTTTTTAAGCTATTTGTTTTCAATTTCCTGTATATATGAATTCCTAGGGAACAACTGGTGTTTTTTTTATACGTGTTGCAAATAAGATCACTTTGGTAAATTTGCTGTGAGTAGTCATGCCCTGGTATCTCTATATTTGTAGCCTCATGCAGAACATATGTATTCTATCAGAAGTTTATTGATTTACCTTCTGTTTTTACTTTATATTCCAAATGTTTAAGTCTGTTTTCTAGATACCACTTAGCAGCAAAGGCTTGTCCTGTCAAGGTAGAAGGATACCATGTTGTTATCCTAGTTAACAATCATGGTTTTGAGTATTTTTTAAAACAAACAACCCCCAAATCACAAATACTCCGAATATACCTGGAGAGGTAACTATGGTGTTTTGATCAGCAGAGCCCAGAAATATTTTCACTATTTAGTAGGGTGATTTTGCCTTCACTGAAGAAAAATACTGATTTTTTTGGTGGTGATGTCCTAAAGTTGCTGATTTTTATTTATTGCTCCTGCTTTCACCTGGTTGTCTGGAAGGTTTCACAGTTTGATACCATTACTGAGTTTTTGAATACTCAGTTCCTGTAGGTGTTGTGCCTTTTTATGGATCCTGCTTTTGTAGGAACATGGGTGTGTTCTCTGCTGAGGACTCTGCTCTCTGCAACTGATCCAGAATCTAGGCTGTTGACAAACATAATGAATAAATTAAAAATCCAAACAAACAAGAACCCCAAAGAAAGAAACCACTTAAAAATAAATTACATTCAGTTTTCAAATACCATGGCCTGTAAAACATAATCCCATCAGAAGAACTGGTGCTTAATCTCAGTGTTACAATCGTTATAGGTTCTGAGGATGTTTCCAGTTTACATTGTTCTTGCTCAGGCCGTGACCTAGCGCTTTGTTTATGAGACGGAAGATCGTTTGTTATAGATAGCCTTCACTAGGTGTTCTTCTAAAAATAATCTCTATAAATAATCCTCTCCTGCAGGAGATAATGGCTTTTCACAGCCAGCAACCTATTATAACCCAGACCAACTTCCTCCAGAGGATTCTTCCTTTATGGAAAGGAATTTCATCTGCAGGTTACGATGCCTCCTGGATAATTCATCTGGATTCCTGGTGAGTATGGAGTTATATAAAAATTTCCACATATGCTTAAAACTTGGAAATCTGCATTATCCTAACTAGAGGTGAAGCAATTTACTTGATTTATTAAGTCTCCAAAGATATCTGAGCTGCTTGAACCACAGTGTTTCAGTTAGTGACACTGGATGTCTCCCCTTTAACATGTTGTCACAACCAGGTGCAAGTTCTCTCATTTCTTATGGCCCAGTTTCCTCAGTGAAATGCAAATAAGCAACTGCTTTTGTAAAGTGCAGTGTGATTTGCAGATAAAAAAGCATTTCAAGAGTATTTTCTTGTATCAAGTTGACTATTCTGAGATGTAATAAGCTGTAGTAATTAACAGGACCATAGTTTTTCCTTATTTGGGAAAGTTTGTGCTTGCTCTTTTTAATGCATTTTTTTGTTAGTCAATTATTTAGATTTTAAAGCAAGTATGGGTGTATCACCCTCTTTGTGATATCCTACAAATAGAATTTTTTACAACTGCAAAATTGAACATACACATTTGCAAGAGAAATAATGATATAATTATATGTATGTATGTTCATTAGAATATTAGAAGCCCCAGTTGGTATTTGTTACTATGTGTTCAGTTTTTTTGCTTTTTGGTTTTTTTACAGAATAATCTTCCCATTAATTAATTTTCCACTAAGTTTATTAGTAAATCTTGAAGTGACGCACTCAGGGGTATAACAGCAGTATTCCGTACTTGTTAGCTAACTTTTATGTATGCCATTCTATAAAGCTTGAATCTGATGGGTCTTAAAAAAAATGAAAAATACATGTTTTCCATCATAACAGAAATATCTTGCTCCTAAGTATCTCCAGCATATAACAGTGATTTTTTTTCCTCATCCTAAGGCTATGAATTTTCAAGGACGATTAAAGTTTCTCCATGGACAAAACAAGAAAGGGAAGGATGGTGCTACTTTGTCTCCTCAGCTTGCTTTGTTTGCAGTAGCTACTCCCCTGCAGCCACCATCTATCCTTGAGATACGAACCAAAAACTTCATCTTCAGAACTAAACACAAACTGGATTTCACACCTACTGGCTGTGATGCAAAGTAGGTGTAAATTATTTTGTGTAATAGTCTAATAATTTTCCAATGAGATAGGTTTCAAGTGTGTATTTGAAATATAAAGCAGGCTACTCTTTCAGTATATAAACTGTTTCAGTGATGGTTGTTTAGAAACTGTTAAGGTTTTCCTCTTTAGCCCTGCTAACAAGTAAAGAGAAATGGGTTTGCCATAGTCAATTTCCTTGAAATGGCGTAGTGCTCTCTGACTCTCAACTGTTAGAAAAACAAAGCAAAATCCAACAAAACCAACCCAAAATAAAAACCCCAAAAGACAGCATACTAATGAGTTAGGGAGCAAGAAGAGTTTCATGTTAAATCTGGTTTGAAATTTGGTTTTAGAACTGATAGAACAAGTGTTTCATTTCATTTTATATGCATATTTTCTTCTTCAGTTCAAATAGGTGTAAAATACAATGGAAATGCTTTTTCTTCAAAATAAACTAATTAAGTACTTTTTTATACTATGACTTTTACCTATTTCCAAACCATTCTTTTCCCTATGTAAAATTTGGAAACACTACTGCATTACTAGATCAAAATAATATTACTATGCATCAACATGGCAAGAAGCCCATTAGGATTCTTTTTTATCAAAATAAAAGCCTCTGGCCTCCTTCCTTTTCCTCTCCCTCCTATTTTTGATTGACAAAGCTTTCATTTTCAGTGGAGTCTCTTATATGAGTTTCCATGCCTTCTTATAGGATAGAGTTAAATTACTTGGTATCCTGTCTACTGAGAGACCACAATGTTTTATTTCTCAAAGCTCATACAAGTAAAAGTTAACAAAATGTTAACACAAGTGTTTCTTTCCTCTGATATTTTCATTCACTTGAAACTTACAATTTTGTCACATTTTACACTTTTACATATATTGTTCCCCATCCCTACTTTTCCTCTCTTTTACCTTTCTGTCTTTGAATCTCCATTTCTTTGTTCCAAATCATGTTTAAGTCTCTTTCTGACTATGTCTTTTTATCATGTATTGCACAGAGATCACATGAATTCTGTTAAGTGTTTCATCTCCCCAACTTCTAGTAAAGTGCTCTAATTTTAGCTGCCAGGGTCAAACATGACTCTCACTAGTAGTCCTCTGAGTCATATCTTGTTTAAATGCAAACACAAGGGTCCCAAACCACTCAATAGCAAACGGGATATAGTTCTGAGATACACCTGGCTTTGAACTTAAAAAACTGGGTTTGAAGCTACTAAAAATTCTAATTTAGGCAAGAAGTTTTAGATAACTAAACCCCTACTTAGTTAGATAATTAAACCCCTACTTAATTCTACGCACAAGCACCTGTAGGTAAATGATAAGAAACAGGGCTAAGAAAATAGTGTCTTTCTTTGGAACCAATGGGAGCCGCCTGCTAGGAGTGAATATGTTCAATAGTATGGAATTGAGAGTCTGGCTGTAGGCATCCACTTGTTTTTTATGATCGAATGGTTCTGTGAACCCAGCCATAGCCACTGAAGGCAGCTTGGCAGACTAGTTAAAATTTTATGATTTGTTGACTGTATTTTTTATTGGAGCTGTTCTGCTTCCACATGCAATTGATATAGGAACAAAGGGTAGTTAGCACTTGCATCTGAAATGTTCTAGCCATAATTAACTTGCTTCACGTTCATTCTGTGTGTTGGTTCATCAGCTGTGTTGCAATTTTTTGGTTTTACCTTCCAGAGGAAAGATTGTCCTGGGATACACTGAAGCAGAGCTGTGTATGAGAGGAACAGGATACCAGTTTATTCATGCAGCTGATATGCTTTATTGTGCTGAAAATCACATCCGAAGTAAGTTTCATTCCCTAAGAAAGGCTGAAAAATCAAAGCATGGAGTATTTTTTCAGTATTAATGCAATATGAAGTACAGTATTTAAAAAAAAATGTTAACAAAAAGAACACTGTTCATTTCATGTGTTCTTTCTGTCCTTCTGAAAACTTACACTGGTTGAAGAAATGTTTAATGTCCTATCTAGACCCTTTTAGGATATATGTTCCAGTCTCTGTCACATATTGCTCTTCTCACTTCCTTCTCTGCTCAACCCAACTTCTGCTATTTGAGCAACTTTCTTTGGGCAAGGGGACTACCAAAGATAGCTTTCCTGTTAGCAAGTTAAATAAAGTATTTTCTTTTGATATTGGTGTAAGATTTCTACCAGAAATTAATCTCTGATTTAACATGTTAGTGTCCAAACATTTCTGAGTTTGATTCCTGACCACTTGAGTTGGTTAAAGTAACAATTACGGGGAGAAGTATACTGTTAAGGAAATAAGCATCAGCTATCTGATATATAACTATTTAGGGGACTCAGTTTTTTACTTTTGTTGTTAGTTATAACAAAGTTATCTTCTGAACTTATAGAATCATCTTCAGAATATTATGGTACTTCTTATTTTCTACTGACTTCTCTTGAAAAGTTCATTTTTTTTCTTTTATCCCCTCATAGACAATTAGATAATGCCCCTCAGCAGGTTATTCTCAACATATTTAGGCACATTTTCTGTTTCAGGTATACTCAGTCACTGTTGCTTATCAGTGGTTTTGTTTCTTTCATAAAGAATAACAAAGAAATGGTTCCAGAGTAGAAGGGGATGAAACTTGAATGGTTTGAAATTTTGTCTTAAAACTGGTTTTGCTACATTTTTGATGCTAAGATTAAAATAAAGAAAAGTTTTGTAGCTAGGATTTTCAGTTAGATTCTTAGACTTTCCTAATACATTTTATTTAATTTTTCTGTCTAGAAATGCAGGAGTTTTGAGCAATTGTATTACTTCCACCCCTCGCCTCTGTGAATCACATATTTCAGAATTATCTTTAAAATCCACATTCATCACACAACCTTCACTTAGAACAACAAAACCAGCCAAAATAAGCTGAAGCTCCCCACACAAAAACCAAGATAACTTCATCACAACACAGAACAAAATTGGACAACTTGCACAGAATCCACCCCTTGTGCCTTCACCATAATTATAACAAAACTTCCCTGTGATAGTTCTACTCTCTGACATTGTTTAGTACTCGTTTTGCCTGTTACCTCTCCCAGTTACTCTCCTTATATCAAAATCCTCGTGATCCTGGGTTTCAGCACCAAAAAGACTGTAGTGGGTTGCATGCCAGGCACCCATCAAAGCCTTTCTATCACTGCCCTCCACAACTGGAGAAGGGAGAGAGAATATAATGAAGGGTTCATGGGCTGAGATAAGGACCAGGAGAGATCACTCACCCCATACTGTCACAGGCAAAACAGACTTCATCTGGGATATTAACTGAATTTATTACTAACAAAAACAGAGCAGGATAATGAGAAGTAAAATAAGACCTTAAAAACACCTTCCACCAGGAAATCTGCTCCAGCATGGGCTCCTCTCTCCTTGGGTCTGCAAGTCTCTGCCAGGAGCCTGTTCCAACACAGGCCTCCCACTTGTTCACAGCCTCCTCTAGGGCATCCACCTGCTCTGGCGTGGGTCTCCTCCATAGGCTGTGGGTGGATCTCTGCATCCTTGTGATCCTGCATGGGCACAGCTGCTGCACCATGGGCTGCACCATGGGCTGCACGGGAATTTCAGCTCTGGCACCTGGAGCACCTCCTGCCCCTCCTTCTGCACTGGCCTTGGTGTCTGCAGAGTTGTTCTTCTCGCATATTCTCAACCCACTCTTCTCTGGCCACAATTATATCTGCACAATAACTCTTTTTTTTCTTGGATGTTATCACAGAGGCATTGCTACAATTTCTAATTGGCCCTGCCTTGCGCAGCAGCACATCCACCTTGGAGCTGTCAGGGATCTGCTCTGCTGGAAATGGAGGAAGCTTCTAGCAGCTTCTCACAGAAGCTACCCCTGTAGCCGCCCCTGTCGCTACCAAAACCTGGCTACACAAACCCAATACAGAAATGTACCGTGAAAATGTAGTGTGTTTATCAAGCATAGTTAGGGGCAGTGGGAATGAAACATAAGATTTTTAAGTACCTCTGCATTAACCAGTCAATATGTGAAAGAATTGGATGTGGAACTAAGTGTTTTCTAATTGTTTAAGTAATAGTCACTTTTTGAAGGTAAGAGAGACTTAGGCTTTTGTCATTTGCATGTTCTAGTATTAATTTATTAATTTCTGTTATTGAAGAAATAATGGACAAAGCCCCATGTAGAATGCTGCCAATCTGTAGCAGATATCTTGCAGTTTTGACATTTATTTTACCGGTAAATTAGACATCTTGAAGTGATCAGTCATCCTGTTTCACTGGGAATGTGTTAGTGCCACGTGGAATTGGGTGATTGAGGACATGAGATTTGTAGAATTGCTCTGCAGATGGGTTTCCTTTCATGACATACAGGTTTTTGTGATTTTGTTTGCTGGACAGTAAACAATATGCTTACTCTTTAGTGATGAAGACAGGTGAGAGTGGAATGACTGTATTTAGGCTTTTAACCAAAGAAAATCGATGGGCCTGGGTACAGGCAAATGCACGTCTTGTCTACAAAAATGGAAGACCAGATTACATCATTGCCACGCAAAGACCTCTTACGTAAGTCATCATTGCATAAAGTAGTAGGCTTCAAAAACTGAAAACTTGAGGTTGTTTACATTCACAAGGATTTTTTGTTTTTACATTAATACCCTTTATATTCCAAATTCCCAAAATTCTTTCTGCTAACAAACATTTCAGAACTTGTGGCATAGTCCTTTTGCATAAAACTTTAGACAGATTGATTTCTTAAAAAGAACAAGACCAGCAGCAGAAGCATGAAGTTATTCCATCCACCATATTCAATCCCAATGAACAAAAACTGAGAAATCCTACTGCAGTTGTGTAGAAGGAACAACAAATAACAAAGAAATTCAGTCCTGAATTTCAGTGCAGAACTATGTTCTACATAATATGGAATTCAGCCTTGTTAAATAGATTAAATAATTTTTGCAAAAGAGTTTGTAAAATGGAGAAAGAGGTACTTCAAATATTGATTTACTTGCTACACCAAGAAAAGCTTAATGCATGGTACAAAGCCCACTTATTTTCATTTCAGCCCATAATGCACAGAAAATGGTGTATGCTATCTAGATTTAATTATAAATGTAATATGTAAATGTGGTATTACAGTCATAAGCTCCTTATTTCATAATCTGTCTCTTGGTTTAACTCAGCCAAGTTGAGCTGGAATAGGTAGGAATTCAAAAAATGCCTACAAATAGAATAGTTCATTTTTTATGTTAATTCCAGGGGACAAAAACATTAGAGTAACTGTTTAGTACTGCAGTACCATGCTATATATCTGATTTATTTTCAGAGACGAAGAAGGGGCAGAACATCTACGGAAGCGTAACATGAAGTTGCCCTTCATGTTTGCCACTGGTGAGGCTGTGTTATATGAGGTCTCTTTCCCTATGTCGAGCCTTATGGACCCCTCTCAACCGAAGAGTAAAAGCACAGTGGGAAAAGGAGCCAAAGCAACGCTACAGAATGATTCTGTGGATCCAAACTCCCTCCTAGGTGTCATGTTAAGGCAAGATGAGTCTGTTTATCTCTGCCCTCCAGCATCACATAAACTTTCTTTTGAGCGGAACTTCTTTGCAGACAGTAGGGATGAACTGGGTGGTGTTGTTAGCAGTGGCTGGACAGACAATCTCCTACCTGCTGGAAATCACAATGTTCTCAAACGGGAGCTGATGGAGTGTTCCCAGGACAGTACTGTTCCACTTCCTGAAGACAGTGCAGCACTCTTTCAGGATAACAAAACCAGTGATTTGTACAGCATCATGAAAAATCTGGGTATTGACTTTGAAGATCTAAAGTGTATTCAGCAGGATGAGGAGTTTTTTAAAACTGAATTATCTGATGTGGATGATATTGGGGACATCAACATAACTGATGAAATCCTGACTTATGTTCAGGATTCCTTAAATAAATCTGACTTCTTATATTCAGACTGTAACCAGCAGCAGCCCTTGGTCCAGAATGAAGGTTGCATGGTACAGCAAGACTTAGATCCGCATCAACTTCAGCAGCACCAGAAACAGCTTGTGGAACAGCAACAACAGCAGCAGCAACAGCAGCAGCAGCAGCTCTGTCAAAAGATGAAACATATGCAAGTCAATGGGATGTTCACAAATTGGAGCTCTGGCATCAGCATGCCTCTTAGCTGCCCACAGCAGCAGCCCCAGCAATACATGTTCCCTGGCATGCATGCCACTACATCTGAGTTCTCTTACAAATCAGAAGTAAACACTTCCCCTTATGAGTGTAGGCAAGACTTTGTTCCTTACAAGCAACCCACAGCGATGATGCCACAGCTTTCTAATTTTGCTCAAATGGATTTTCCTGCAGCAGGTTTTGACAGAACGACCTATTCTGCTTCTTCCAACTTTGAGGATTTTCTCAGTTGTTTGCAGCAAGTCCCTGAAAACCTTGAGTGTGGGATAAACTCTGAGTCGGTTATGCTCACTCCTGAAACATGCTATGCAGGCGCTGTTTCTATGTACCCCTGCACGCAGGAGACACAGCCCAGCTGCATGGATCAAATGCAGTATGATGCTATGATGACAAATCAACAACAACAAACCTTGGGGAACAAGGTATGGTAAATAGTGTTGCTGCATTGCTTGCATTTTGAATTGAGTTTATATTGTAGTTTTGGCTGGCTGCTGGGGGGCAGAGTGTGTCGTGACTGAATTGCTCAGTTTGAAATGGATGGGTTAGTAGTGTGTGGACGTGTTTGCTTTATTTGTTCATTGGAGTGAAGAGAGTTGCATTTGGTCAAGTTTATATGGATGTGTGCCTGCAGTCTGATAGCTCTCTTTGGCAGTATTAATCAAGAGTGAATGAGCTAGTCTGTGGTACCTACCAGTAATTTTCCTGATAGGAGCAAAAGAAAAGTAGGTTGATCTAAGTCTTGGAATTTGCTAATAGACCTTTTTGAGAGGAGTTGAGTTTCCTTGGTACACTAATTTTCATTAAATATGTTATAAGGATCAAAAAAAAAATTGTTTCTCTAGTGTTAGTATTGTCTAGCTACTCTGATCCTTCAATGATTTTAGGATTAGTGAAAGTATTAGATTATAATATCATAAAAATGGCCTTAAATATGAACTATTTCATTTCTATACAAAATTTTACTCCAGAGTTTTTTATATATTGCTATAAGTGAAAGTCAGCTTCTTCCTCATGCTGCTGTCTAAATTATCTGTTGAAGAAAACAGAGTTTGAAAAAGTTATATTCACAGCAAGATAAGCTGGTTCTTTTTCACCAAGGAGAATGCACAATAAGTCATGGAAGAGAGGATCCTAGCTATTGCACAGGCACAGTTGTAAACATGGTTCTTCATTGGTAAAATTAACTTAGAAATAAAATTCAATTACTAATTCCTGATTCTAAATAACCTTTGTTGAAGTGCTTTCTCTTTTACCATTTATTTCTGTTAATGCTGCTAAAGTACAGAGCCACAATTCTTTTTTTTGTTTGTTTTACCTCAATGAGCTAATGTTCTGAAGTACTGATCCTGCAAATGCTTATGCACATGCATAAGCATTTACAGAATTAAAGTATTAATTGGCATTTAACCTATGAAAGACAAAGGTGAAGAATGCAATTTAGAACATATCCTTTTTTTTACATGCTTAATACAAGTACAAAACATTCCCTTTTTAAAACTGCTTCACTGCTGAAAAAAATGTAATTGCAGAATTGCAGAAATTTACCTAAAATATAGGACAGTTCAGCAAGATGAATGGCTTCTCCCCGAGTTCCCAGGGTTGAAATTGTATGAAGTGACTTTGAGAAACTGCAGTGCACAAGCTTGAGCACGGCTTGGCTGTGCGTTTCCTGGCTGTGCTCGATGTTTAGTCTTTTGTAGTGCTTCTTAATAGGGTTGCAGAGCAGTTCCAGGGCCATCCAAGTTTGTCTTTATAATAGCAAAGAATTACTCTTTTCACAAAAGCTGTACTTGTGTGATGCATCAGTTCTGAACAGCCATTGCATTTGCAATTTCATTTCTTTACTTTTAATGGCTGGTTTCAGTTGCATTTATTTTGCAGATTATTTTGTTGTTACACTGCCTTAATCATTTTTGTTATGACCCCTATTTTTTTATTTTCTTCCTTGCATTTTCTTCACATCTATCTATAAAAAGTTTAATGACTAAGACAGCAGCTCTGAAAAAATTATGTCTATTGCTTCATATTTAGTAGAATGCTGTGCTGCAATAATAATAGGACATTTAGTTTGTTGTTGTAAAAAAACAGCAAAGGCCACTGTGAAAAATTGTCCTTACTTAAGTTGTTCAGAGGCAAATTCAGCCCCTCTTGTTAGGGTATTCCCATGCTGTGTGGGGCTGGGTAGCACTGTATAAGCAGAAGCCTCTTGTGAATAAGCAGATAGGATACTGCTGTCTGAGCCCAAACCAAAGTAGGGCAGTCTTGGTGGCTGGGTTTAGCACACTGACATCCCTGTCAGTGGTTAGAGTCCAGAGAGAGGACAGATGTTGCTATCCAAGCCATGACTGGTATCTTTTCATACTTCTAACTCCCATTGATTTCTACATGAAAAGACTACGGGATTAGAAATCCAGAAGGGTCTATTATGCCTTGACCTTCTGCCTATCTTGTAATTGTGGTGAGAACATAGCCAGTGTAGTTTAAAATCGCTTTCAGAGATGGAGAATGACAGAAAGGCCTGTGATAGTTTGGCTGCCTATTTAGGATCAGTATTTCTTTATTAAGCAGGAAAAACCTTCCTAAGTACTTGATTCTGTGTTGAGAGCATTCTTAAAAAATTTAATGAGCATGGTCATCTTATTAATGAAGAATATTGAAATAACCCGCTTCTGTCAGAAATAATCCTAGTGTATGCTCTTAAAAGGGTGTCAGCTTTGATTAAAAACATAATTCACATGGCTATAGTCTTGTTGTTAAAAGGTTAGAAGAATTGGGCACGGTTAGTTAAATTTCAATGTTTGCATAGAAGGAAAAAAAAGAACTAATACCCAGCATAATTTGACAGATGGATGAATGAATGTATGAGATATGTTCTTAAAGACAAACCTTGAATGAATGCGTACTTCCGATATAAGCTGCTCCTAAAGAGATGATGGAAATGTTTAAAATACTTTGTTGTATTTTCTTTACATGACCAAATGGAGTATTTTGTAGATAAAGTCCATAGCATAACAGGAAGCATTACATTAGGTGATTAAAATAATCCTATGAACAATTATGTTAAGACTGATGAAAACCATTCACTGCTCTTACTTGGCATTGTCAATATGAAGGCTGTCAAAAAGCCCACCCTGCAACATTTCAGCCTGTGGATTGCGTACAGTATGCCTCAGCTTATGGATAGGACTGCATGTGCATTCCTGGAAGACCTGTAATGTCTGGATCCCACTGCAGGCATGGAAAGATGTAAATAGGTTGCTTTTAAAATGTAACAGCTGGATGTGACAATTAGGAGTTCTCAGTCAGACTGTACTTTCTTAAAATGGAAACTGTATTGCACTTTAGATAATAGAATTATTTCTTTAGTTAGCCAGAAGTAGGGCTCCCATTGACTTCAACATGGGTAAGATTCACTGATGATTCAGTCCCTACTTTAATGCAAATTAACTTCTCATTATTAATCATTAAAAAAACAATTAAAGCTAATCAATGTATTTTAAGATTATTTTATCCAACGTGTCTTTAGGAGGAATTTTAAATACTTATAAATAAATTGGTTTCCTATACTAACCATTTATATTCTCTTTTTTTCCTGCCAGTTCCAAAATGGTTTCAATGGAGGAAATGTAAATGAATCATATCCCTCTCAGTTAGATGTGATCGGTAATGCACAGACTGCCACACATCTTCAGCCTCTTCATCATCCAAAAGAACCCAGATCCTTCTCAGATTTGGCATCTAGTGGATTTATGTGATTCAGATCTAGAGCTCCATCTGTGATTTTGTCTGGGCGTCAGGTTGCTCTGATAAGTCTCTCTTTGAGCATCAGACTTTAACAGCTAAATTACATTTTGAGAATATGAGGTTGATTGCACTATATACGGGTGGATATGTAATTTAAGACCTGGCTTTTGAGAATGACAGGTGGAATTAAATCTTCCGATTAAAAGTATGCATGTGCTGTTTTCCATCAGGTTGACTGTGTCCGTGAAGTATGGATTACATACATACCACGGACTATGTCATGGTATACAACATAAGATAAGGCAAATGGTTTTGTTGTTTAGAAAATAATTGGGCACTTTACAAATAGCACTGATGGCATAAGGAAGGTGATTTCACATGTGGATTATTTCCAGACTTTATTTTTCAAAAACTATTAAAAAGCTCTAAATTCATGAGAATCAAAAGCACTTAATTTTAATGCATACTAAGCTCTTTAATCACTTATTTTATATTTTTAAATCCTTTTGTTTTAAGTCTCCATTTCTAGCACTTTAATAGAAGGCTTAATACAAGGATATGATACGCAACTTCAGGTTTTCTATGAAACAGACCCCTTGCATTCCTCCTTTTCATGTCAACCTTAAGTGCCTCACAATTTAGCTACCTTGTTTCTGATGGGAGCTTATTTTAGCAAAACTCACTATAAATGTCATCTCTAGTATGTGAACTTTTAGCTAACATCTACAGTGCTACTGGCCATGTCTTTCTTTCTTTCCCTCTAACAGTTATTTGTTTAGAGAGTGACTTAATTCATCTGTGGATTTGTTACACTATTATCAGGAGTTGTTAATGTTCTGAATTTAGTTCAGCTAAAGAATTTGAGTTTGTTCTATACTGCTTTTCTGCTTTCTTCAGGCAATACAGGGTATATTAAAAAGCAGATTTTGCTGAGGGGGAGGAGCAGATCCTCAGGATTAGTTTTAGATTATTAATGCTGAAAAACATGTGCCTTATCTTGTGTTAAAATGCTCATAATGTTCTTTAGAAATAATACAAGGCTGCTCTATGCAAATATTTTCATTAAAATGGATATTGAAAAGGATTGCATTTTCAATAAAAGGGGTAAAGAAGTCTCAATAGTGATTGGTATTGACATTATTTTGACTGCAATTTTCAATGTTAATAGTGGGATAAGGGTCAGTTTGGTTTCAGTTTTATCCCTGGCAAATTGCACTGCAAAGAACAGAGAGGTTATTCTTCTTGTGTAGGTTGATCCATTTGAAAAGCTTTGTGCAAAATACGAAATTGGGGAAAGAAAAAAGTCATTGGAGAAATTCTTCTTGTAATAGGTTTTATTTTCAGGAAAAAACCCAAACTAAACATATCCACTAAACATTCTGGTGTTTTGTTTTGCTTTTTCTGAGGACTGTTAAAATTGCAGACACCAATGTTTGGTGCAAAATAATAATCTCCGTGAAAAATGCAGAAATGTGTATATGTTCAAAAAATTTCATACTCTTGTGTGTTGTATAGTTCATATATAATAAAATGTCTTTGTAAAATATTTTAAACAGTTAATTTTAAAGTGTTACATCGTTATATGTTAAGAACAATTTTAGTACATTTGTTATATATAATGTAAAATGGCAATTTAGCCAGTTTATTTGAAACAGGCAGAAGTAAATTGGCTCCCTCCAGATAGTTGTTAATATTGTTTAATAAAGGACAATCACTTAAAATTGGAATCCTTTCATAGCTGAAACATGCTTTCTTTGAAGAAGAGCATATTTTCTTCCATTCCGTGTGATGTGATACATTAGGCCAAACTTCTAACTGTTAGTTACAACTTTTCAGATTAGTAAATTCAGCAGTTCATTTAAGTGAAATTAGCATACATGAAAGGGACATTAAGGAAGCAGTAAGTATTCAGGAAAAGCCCATAAAGACATTGTGGGTTTTATTATAAGGTTGGTTGTGTTTTTTTTTTTTTTAATGTTTCAGATTTTGTTTTCAGCACAAGACAATTGTAACAAATTCACTTAATATCATTTGACTTAATCCTTCATTCTGTCTTTTTTTTTTAATTGAAGGTCTTGTTTTAAGCCAATATCTGGAACGTCTTCCATATCTAGCTAGTGTATCATGTTTGCGTTTGAACTTGAAAATTAGAAAAACGCTGTAAAACCGGAAGGTTGAAAGGGATAATGTATGTGTTCCATCTTACAAACCATTATATATCCTGTTTATGAATTTAGTTAAACCAAATACATGTTGTCCTATCACTAAGTGCCAAGGATGCAGTACTACAACTGTGCTGCCCTACTTAATGTAAACAAGTTAGTTGTTTATATGCATATCAGCGTATTTTGTGCATTATCTTACGTGTACAACGTTGACTGTATTAGTGCACTCTTGATCTGCACCAAACTGTACCTACAGTGCACAGGTGTTTCTGAATTGGATCTCTATTAGCCCTTCAGGTCTGTTATAAGTAAGATTATAAGCCAGTGTTAGTCAGTATTACTGTCCGTTTTTGTACAAGTTTTCTTACCTTGTTTTTCTTCCCAGTTCTTCTCTCTCCTTTGCTATGCCTGCACATACCATGCAATACACCTCTTGCGTTAAGGTATGGTTCTGTAGCGCTCTTGCTCATCTCCACTAAAGTTTGTAAGACATAATACATTGTAATAAAATAGTCACTTGAATGTAGCTGAAATGTATGTTCTTTTACTACAAAAATGTTTGATTTCAGCAGTATACAAAAAATACGTTATCATATGGTTACTAATATCTTTTGAGAGCTCGTCATCTAAAATAGTTTACAAAACTTGTTATTTACGTCACTGTGGACTTTGCACTTCTCTGAATATTAGATGCAAATACAATGTATATAATTTAGAGTGGTGAACAAATGTGTATTTGTCCATGGAATTAGTATTTTATACTTGCATGAAAATGAGTTTATAAATAAAGTTTGTAAATAGCAAGCCACAATTAGTAGTTGGAAGGCTCTTATATTCATTGCTTAGTCACAGTAAATTCACAGTTGAACAGTACTGAGGCAGGAACAGATTTCTGCATTGATGCTGCTGAAAAGAAGCATGTTCTCTTTTGTGTTCTGTAGCTGGCCATTGGTACTAACATTACATTGGTATTTACTGTTTATTGCTAGTTCATAAATAGTGACATTAGGTTAAGAAAACAATTTGTTTATTTCTAATAATATTTGCTAATATTACTGTTTCCTGTGTGGTATGTTGGCTTTGCATGATAATCTTTGAAATCGTTTGTAATGCTAAATCAAATGTTTCACTGTAATTCCCTATGCAGTTTACCAAATTTACAATAGTTCTTCAGGTTAGTGACGTGATGGACAAGAATTTAATTGGCTTGAACTACACCATTGTCTTGTAAAATGTATTAAGACAAATGTCTTATCCAGAATCAATACTAGGCTATGAACTCTGTATGTCAGTCCTATTGTTTACTCTTCTTGCACTGCACAAAAAGACATGCTAAGGTACAAGAATAATTCAACAAGAGTGCCAATCTATAAGGTAGCATCTGAAAATAATCAAGCAATAATATAAGCAACACTGGTCATCCTTTTCTTCGTAGTCTGTTGCATTCGTTAAATGTATATCTTCAAGCCACATATCAGCCTGTTCCCAGAAGTATATGATCTTACTGTCCTATACTTCTTGTTTGAAGGAAGGAGATACTTTCTTCTGGAGAAAGCCATTTTCTTTATGATTTATGAAGTTTTTTCTTCTTTGCTCTAATTCAACGTGAATGTTAACAACCATGGTGATACCAAACCAGCAGTAAAGCACTGCATCAAAAGCTCAGGCAATTTCCTGGTAGAAGTCATCATCTTACTCAAGGGTCTGTCAGAGGGAAGCTTTTCCAAATAGCTGTTTTGGAGATCTTCCTGGTGAGGAACCATGTCTTCCACTCACACACTTAAACTGAGAGCTGTTTTATTCTCAGGTGATTTTGTTCATCTGACATCTGGCTTTTTAAGTAGAGTTACTTCTACTATTTAGAGTAGGAGCCTGATTCTACTTCTAATATTTTTATTCTGTCATTGATTAATTTGGCAAATTGTCTTCCTGCCTTCTTCCCTCTCTACCTAGGCATCCTTCCCTACTAGATGACACTTGTAGTTTTAAATAAGTAATACAAGACCAAAACAGCTTTAGACATCCAAAACACAAGTTGATATTTAAAACTAATAATGAAATTCCCTCCACTGTGTATACTTCGCACAATCTAAACACATAATCATTTACAGCATGGGGCACTGTTCACTTCCCCCCGTTTCATTTCCGTTCCCTCCAGGAAGCAATGCTCACTTTGATTGCTTATCAATGAATCTGAGCCAGCTCTACAGAGAGACATCCATTCTTTCACTCTAGCAAGTTCTGGTGCACTGATTCTTCTGATGAACCCACATTGTATAATTCCTCTTATCTCTTGAAGTTTGTCTTCCTGAAAAGTAAAGAAGAACTTTAATATTAAGGTGGCATCACTGTCTAAGTGAAAAAAATTCAAAGATTCAACCAAATATGTGAAATCAAAGATGTGATCAGTCTTACCTGATAATGAGTTTTCTTCTTAATAACCTGACTTTTCTATTCAATGTCCAACATACAATGTTATAGTATTAGTATTAAATAAAGCTATATACACTAATTTTCTATAGGCAGTCTTTGAGAAAAGGAGAGGTTCCTCAACCTTAAACATTTTTATGATTTATGCTGAAGCCAACAGGCTCTTGTCTTCCCTTGAATCCTCCCAGGATGCAAGTAAAAGTATAAGCAACACTGCTTATAACTTTTATTAATTACTAACTTAATTAACTTCAAAATTAATGACTTCAACAGCTATTTTAACATGTTTTGAAGGCTGTATATGATCATAATCATCTGGATGTCTGAAATCTATACAAATAAGTTTGAGAAGTTTCATTATTAAAAAAATAAATTATAAAAACAGTAGAGGAAGCCTGAGGAATCTTGGGACTAATTGGAATCCTTCATTAATAATAATAATAAAAATATTAAAGTCCCTCCTATACTTACAGAATTAGAATTTTGGATCAAATTTTCCCCTTTTTGCTGGTTATGGACAGGCAGACTTCCCACAACACAGAGTAGTGGGCATCTGTTGGTACATGGTATGAACCAGAGGAACTTGACTCCTTCTTAATAAAAGTAAGAGCTAAATTAGAAGAAACTATGAAATTGATTTGTCACACTTGTCAGTAAAGTTTTGAGGGGGAGGTGCAGGAAGAGAAAGGATGGTTTCACACTCAGTGGACTTGAAAGATGTTTGAAGGTATTTGTATTCTTTTTTGGTTTCTAAACCATAATCTATGGTTTTTTTAAAGACAAAAATTTAAATCTTCAGAGTCCTTACTTGGCTGCCTTGATTATGCCATAGCCACTTAGATCCTGGCTACCAAGCCCTCAAAGTTGCATACCAGGTGTTTCCTGCATCTCTGCGGGGCCCAAGCCAGTAAGGGGTTTCAGAACATACTGAGAGAATTTTTCCAACAGAAAGCAGCCAGAAAGTCTGTCAAAAGGAACTAATTGGCAAGCAAAACAAGTTAGTTTGGCAAGCAAAACAAGTTAGTTTCATCCTCTACCTTGTTTGGGTTTGGGATGTGAATGAAATGGTCTCCATAGTGGTTCATAGGATATCCTGAAATGAAAAAGTCTCTCCTTTTAAGTCATTCCACTTGGAACAAGTAGTTCATGAATAACAGAGAGTGAGAGAGCAAGGGATGTATCCTTTGGTGTAGGATCTAGGACATGCACTTAAGACAATTTGATTCTTCAGGAGGAGGTGCTGGATTCCCAGGAGAGTCTGTGGCCCAGCAATTAGGACATTCGTTCAGCTCTTCATCAGCATCTTTTTAATTCTCTTGAGGGGAGAAACGTTATCAATTTGGATGGAGGTTTAAATGTAAAAGCCCTCAAACGAAATAAAAACCTTCATACTTGTTTTTATGTCTGCAGTAGAGGAAGGATCTCTGCAGCTGAAACATGCTACAAATGGCCTTGTTGGAGAGTTTGTTCTCTTTGATTTTAGCTGTCCATGCTGACATATAAGTTTTTTAAGGCACATATATTGCAAGTTCTCATCAATATTATAATCATAACTATCTCTCAGACCTTTTTATACAGAGCTGCAAGTTGCTCTTCCAAGTTATAAATGGAACTATAAAGAAAGTGCAGAATGACTTTCTGCCAGTGGAGCTTCAAATACAATGCCAAGAGCTGGTCAGGACTTCACAGTACTGCCAATCACTATAAAAAAAAAAGCAGTCCTTTGTTTGCAGAAGTACCTAAAATTACTAAACAAAATGGTGTATCTTTTGTGAGTCCTGGTGGGTGGTGGTAGCAGTGCTGTGAAACGTGCACATGCATGTACACAGAACAGCCTGTCATCATGAAGGCACATGATTGTGTGCCAAAGAATGTTTTAATTATACTGGCATCTAATCAAACCTTGAAAGTCTAATAAGAGCCTGTGACACCTCATTCAGTATAAAGAAGGATCTGCGTTAAACTTCAGACCTAGACTTATAATCAGTACATAAACTTTTATGTACTTAGCTTTATGGCTCAAACCTACTTTCAGTCCCTCAATAGTTCTTAATAAAATAAATAAAATGAAATTCTCAGGCAAAGAAAAGTTATGCTAACTTTATGTTTCAATTTTAATATTGCAAAGTAAAATAACAATCATAAGAGCTTCAGACCAAGAATATTATTATTAAGCAGCAAAAATGTAGAAATGATCAGTTTAAAGAATGTAGATTAACCTCATCAAAGGCTTCTAAGCTCTTACTTTTCCCCTCAAATACAACTGTGTGAAGTCATGTTTGTCAAGTTTGTTACATTCCTTCCCTTTTTGCAGACATCTAAAACCAGCATTTAAAATGCTTCTTGCTACAGATGAGAAAGATACAGATTTTCTTACTCAGCTGTGACTTCAAAACTTGTGGAAGCTCAAAGTGCTTTCTGACTCAGCTGTGACTTCAAAGCTTGTGGAAGCTCAAAGTGCTTTGAATTCAGCATGCCCATTGCTCTCTAATGCTAGAATCTGGGCAAAAGTGAAGTATGTGGCAGGAGATCCAGATCTGAGTAGGTGTACCACTGAATATTTTTCATTGCTTTTATTTATTTTTAGAACGAGAGTATTTGTATATTAGTGGACACGCCTACCCACTCTCAGGGGTCATATAAATCTTATAGAACCTTATCCAATAGATACCAGTAGAATGAGACCAATTTGAGCTTATTGTTTACATATTATCAATGAAGTTTTTAGCTTCTGCTGCTTCTGAGTGAAGACAACTGTGCAGCTTCTGCAGAAAGGCCCAAAGTATACTGTGAGAGTGTCTTGAAATCCCTTTCAAAGACAGCACAGGCAGATGGAGAGTTTAGCCTATCAGAGTCTGTAGAGCAAGAACCATTGCCTCATGGCTGGAGCAGTTGCCTGTTTCGTCAGGGAACAAGGTAGGCAGACTCCTGCAGCAGCCCTGCACAGTAGCTGAAGTCACTAATAGGATATACAAAGGACAAATATGGCTCAGAATTGTTGCCAAGGCTCTTGACTCCTGTACAGGCACTGCAGGGAGATCCTCAGTGCTAAGTGCTGCTCACACCACAGGGCCCAGAGCCAACTGTAAGCTCCTAGACCAGACTTGTCTGACTGGTGACTCCCTCTTACGCAACAGCCTTGTGGTTCTAGGACGAGCCTTCTACCAGGGCTCAACTGGCAGCAGGAACGACTGCATTCAAATGTGGATCCTCACAACAAATGCACCAGCTGAGCTTCCACCCAGGAACTTGGAATAACTGATCTGAATTATTTGATGTTCCAAATGAGCTGACTCCCATGCTTGCAGACACAGATCACCTAGCAGTTGTTATTTGGGGTGGAAGGGGGAGGGGGAGGGAGAAAATTCCAACAAGTTGGTTAAACAGGATGATTTATAACACCTAATGCCTAAAGCAAATACCAAACTATTTTAGAATCTGCTTTCCTCTGATGTAGCAACTGCTAGGTCAACTCTTGTCCACTTTGAGATATCACTTACGCAGCAGCCCTCGATCGATAAAATCTGTTGGGTAACAAGACCCAACTTGAATACTAAGGTAAGCTGCTTATCTGCTTGTTCTAGCTTTTCCAAACTTCTTTGCTACCATTCTTTGCAACTTCTCACTGCTCTCTGTTCCTTGCTCTGTCAGCTGCTCTCTTTACCCATGGCACTTAGGTGAGCGGTTCCTGCTACAGCAGCTCAGAGCGCTGAAAATAACACAGATAACTAACTTACATGTTTATGTATGTTAGCTTAAATAGCTTTTCCTGCTTTGCAGCATAAAGGGAATTGTTGCATATCAGTCCTTTATTCAGCTTTAGAGGAGAGATTTTTTTTTTTTAGGCCTTGACCATCAGTCTTACGGCAGACTTGGCAAGTCCCTTGTCTTGGGACTGTCCCTTGTCATCAATCTTCATTTTCTGCCCCCTGCATGCTGAGAACATGGCAATAGTTCTGCTCTCTCTTTTCCAGTTGCTTCTGAGTCATGTGTTCCCTCAAAGCAATCTTTCTCAACATTTTGGGCTGTCAATCTTCATGCAACCCCGAGTCAGTTCTCCTGCCCAGCAGAAATGAAGCCACCACCAGCAGTGAGAGATAGGTAGCAATTGTCTGGCTAAGATAAACATACCCAGTAAGGTATTACAGCCCTCTCATGTTCCCTTGTCACTCCCTGCATTAGAGGAATAGAACTTCTACATACTTCTTCCACCCATTACGTCTTTGGAGCCTTTTATAACTTCCTAGTTGTAACCTAAAACTTAAAAACACTTCTTTAAAAATTGCATGCAATAAATGATGGAGGACCCTTCTTCCATCCCTCAAGAGCTAGTATTTGACCTTTCATTTGCCATACTATATTTTTAGTGGTATAATTTCAGACACAATTATCTACACTCAGCTTCTTAAATCATGCATGAAATGCTTTTTCAGAGCCACATTAACAACTAGCTGCTCAGCTTGCTGGAATTAGAAACCAGATATGTTGTTCTATTTACAATATAAAATCAGACTGTGGTTTTGGTGTAGATTGCTATAGTAAAGAGGAAAGGTCCCTTTGGTGTTCTTTAATTTATGACACACTGTAAAATATCCAGGCACATTTTTCTCCTAGTAGCAGGAGAAAAAATAGTAACTCTTGGCTGGAGATTAAAAAAGTCTCACACACCATTAATGTATTTTGAGATCCTGCACATTTGGGAGCAAATCAGCTACTTATCTGCTTCTGGGATCATACTCATTTGTAACCACAGTGCAGGCTCTGTGGCTTTCAAGATTTTTTATGTTAGTCTGCCTAAATAAAATCATTCACATCAGATGAATGTCAGTACAGTGCCATTAAGATCACATTAAAGAGATCTTTAGGCTAACATTTTTGGCTTTGCAGGATAAATTGCATCCTGTTCTGATTTTTCAGATTCTTAATGTCTCAAAGCCTGCTTTTTAAGCACTAGAAACTAAAAATAGTCAAGTGCTGTGAATTACAGCTATATTGTGCTCTTTACCCTGCTCATGAAAAGTCTTGTCATCATTCTGCGGGGTGTTTCCTGGGGAGCTGCATAAACAACTATGACCTATAGCTTTCTATAGATTGTGATCAAATTGTTTAATCTCTGCTTATCAGTCAGGAACCTTCAAAACGGCTACTTCACTCCAGAGCCTGTAGTAGAAGTACATAATCTGATTAACTTCAATCAACTGCAACAGTAAACAGAAACATTACGGTCATAGAATGATGCAAAGATCTCTTACATCATCTCTCTCCTCTCACTGACAGAACAGGATTCCTCATTGTTGTATAAAAGCTTCATCTGTCTGACTGTATAAAAGCTTTGTCTGACTAGGGCAACTCTGGTACCTCCAATTCATGCAAGGACCAAGTCGGCCTGTACAAGCTCTCCCTCTGAGAAAGATTTCCCTTCATTTGTCCTATATTTTTCTCCTCTTCATTTCTTCCTTCTAGTCTCTATGTAGTTATCTCAAGAAACTGCCCTCCAGCCAGGCACACAACAAAATATTCCTTGACAATCAGCCTTAGTCAATTTGAACAGTATGTATTCAGGGATTGGTATTTCCATACACCATGCTATAAAATAATTGGTATGAACAGACAAGTAAAAAGTAATAGAATGATCCAGCAGAAGTGGCAGGTGAGCAGCTATTATTTTTTTCTTGACAAGATAATTCTTCAATAAAAATCTCCCCTCGTAATACAAGCCCATTGTTTTTATTGCGTTTTGAAAATCCTTTTCTTTCAGCATGCTGGGTTTTTCGGGGGTTTGGGGTTGGTTTTTTGGTTTTTTTCTCAAAGTGAATGTAGTTCATTATGTCAGTGCTGGACAAAGAGACATTAGTTGAATTGATTGTTCATCATATTAGAGGCATACATATATGGCAAAATCTCTTGCCTCCTTCTTTATATGAGGAAATTTCTTACGCATGCCAGATTTGTATTGGTTTGGTTTTGCAGAACATTATGTTGAAAACTCATGTCAAATGCCTATCCAGTGTCTCCTTCTCCACCACTAAGAATTCCTTGTTTTCTTCATCCTTTGATAGAGTTGACAGTCTGCATTTCCCAAACGATTGAGATAAAAGGGGAAGGGAGATCTGTTCTGACTGAAGAGGATGCAGCAGGGAGCTGTTAGATAAAACTGTGGAAGAAAGACCAAAATATTAAGGAAGCTTGGGGAGTAATAGGACATCCAGCAATGGTCCCTTGGGGGTTAGTTAGAGGTGCCATTGTGTAGGACACTCAGACTAGGCTGAGCTAGCTTGTACTCTGAAAACAATTTATATGACTTAATGGATTTCTCCTATCTTTTATTCATGACTCTGCTTGGTCCATGACTGGGGCCTTTCATTCTATGAGAAAAACATGTGTGCACAGCCCAAGAGTGGATGCTTGCTTGTGTGCTTTTAAAGGGCTCATAGCTGCCCGCCAAATTGCTTTCTCTTTTTGGTTTCATGTGTTTTTGAAATTCATACAAAACCTTTGGAAATGACTCACACAAACATATCAAAATCCATCCAGAGGAATTGAAAAAGGAAGGTGTTTACTCCCTAGCTGACAGCCTTTGTGTGTCATATCTCAGCCTGCAGCAGGTGTTCTCAGCTATCATCAAGATGTTCTCATAGCAGCTGAACATACATATTTCTTTGCTCATTATATTCTTTTACCTTATGGAACTTGTCAAACTGCAGCATAAGTTATCTGAGCTTCTTTGCAAAAATTGCAAGGAAATCCTATATTTGCCACTTCTAAATATTTCTGTGAATGTTTTGTGGAATCCTTTTGGCCTATGGGAGAAACAAACAAAACGATAAGTATAGATTTACCCACTCACTTTCTGTCTTCCCCTCTATCCCTGTCAGTGTCTGTACCCTGACTGTTCTTCCTCACCTGGACGCTCAGTCACAGTGGATTTAGTTCAGTGTGCAAGGTAAGAAAATTACCTTGTTTAAAGCTGACAGGTGAGTTTAGAAGTGGCCTACCTTACTTAGGAACTCTGTGCCTCAGGATAGAGATTGCTTCTGCCTGTTCATGTAGAAAAATACAGAACATATTTGCAAAAATAACTGTGCTGTCCATGTACACCTAAAACAATTCTGGCAGTCTCTGACTCTGAATGTCACTTCTGGGTCTTCTAACTTTGCTCCCTTCCCAGCAGGAATGGTTACTGCCTCTGAAGCTGGAGATGATTGTCATTCATGCAAAACAGAGAAAAGCTCTTTTGCCTATTTTAAAAATGAATACATAGCCTTGAAAACACTGACTGTGGGGGTTTTTTAACCTTAGTTTTCTGATCTGTGCTACAACCATTCTGGCATCAAAGAAGATAAAAAATAATGACAGTAGAACAAAACCACAGATCTTTCCACATTTCAGTCCTGCCACTAACTGGCAGATGTTTTTCATAAATGATGATATATTATTTGAAGAGGTTGAGGCAATAGAACAAAAACAGTGCTTTATTTTCTAAACACCTTTGGTAGATTATCTTTTCTACAGGTGGAGAAATCAACTTTTATGTTTTTCCTCCTTTCTATTTTAATTTTTCCTCAGCCATTCAGCCTCTCCTCAGCATCTGCGTAGTTTCAAAGAATATAATCCCTGCCCTTCACTGAGAAATTGAAACCTTTGCAATCTACTGACACAGCAATTAGCAATCTACTGACACAGTCTTACTGGTATGCATCTTTTCCTTCTTGCTCAGCAATAATGTCATCATCCATTCTGCTCTTAAGTCAGAGTAATGAAAAGTGACTATTTGAAATACTTCACTGTTGGAAATGGAACAGATCTGTTACCAGATGTAATGCTAGATGTAGCTTTATTCTGTATTTTACAGAATATCAAAAGCATGACTAAGGTGTAAGATCAAGATCAGCCATTTAATTACTCAGGGTATACATAGCTAGTGGTTACACAAATAAATCTTGGAATTCTGGACTCTTAAATTCAATCTCCTACCCACGTCGATGAATGACACACTGGAAGATATTCAAGGACCTAAACACAGACATCTAGTGCCATTTTAGCTATAGGCTATCCAAAATATCTACATAAGCAATTTCACAATTTTTGCAGAAGCAGCTGGGAGGCCAGGAGAGATCGGTGCCTATTCCAGATATAGGAATCACTGCCACACTGTGGCATCTGCATGTTGTTGAGAAGCACTTAGGAGGAAAAAAATTAATAAATAATTACATTCCTTTTACATTCTGACATGATCAGCATGTGGATTCGTTTAACATGTTAATAGGCAATCAGTTTGATTTACATACCCTCTCACAGACATGGAAATCAGGAGGGGAGAACTGAATTTAGTAATTTCTCATCCTTCCAATCCACCCCCTGATCACAGTCCTTTTGTGCTCATAACTGGTCCATGTTGTTGTGATAAAACTTTTTTAAACTGGAAAGACTTAATTGTATCACCACAGCATCTGGAATGCAGAAGCAACTTATATTTTTATGTACAAGAAACTGCCAATCTCCTCTCACTAAAGAAAACACAGAACTTACATTCTGTGACCCCATGACAGCGCTCTGTTCTGGCCTCTGATGCTCAGTCTTCAATATAAACTCATTTGATCAATTATCCAACACATTCAGCTAGGTTGTATCCTGCTTCCAAGTATTCTGTGAGCAGAAGTCCTTGGGAATCATCCATTTGTTGCTGCCAGTGGCATCTTGCCTGTTCCCCTCTCTGTGACAGGGGATATGAAAGTCGACCAGAAAGCTTTTACAGTGACAGGGATGCGGCTGTCTGCCAGTACCAGTGGGTGTTACAGCAGTCCGTGCAGGCTGCCTTAGGCAGGCATGAAAGCCAGATACAGCGATCCCAGCACTCGAGCTCTGCTGGAACTGCTGGCACTCAGCTTAGTTTTCTATGCTTACTCTTTTTGCTTCAGATCTCTGGCCTGGTGAGGAGGAAGAATATTTTTTAAGAGGTGTTTTTCTAGCAAAGTGTTTTAAAGCTGATTGTGATCCCTTAAGAGTTTGCCTTGCATGTTCTGGGTAGCATCAGCTAGCTGGGACAGTGCTGGATATTTTTCGTAGATGATGCATCCACTTCTCCAATAGAATCTCTGCCATAACTGTTCCCGTCTTATCTCCTATTTCTCATTCTGAAGAGACTTTTTTTTTGCAGATGAAGTAATTGGCTAAAGACAAGCTTGCTGACCAGGCCAAAAATTCTGTGGAAAATTCTTCACAGGTTTACAAACTGACTAATCTATGACTCAAAAAATTCCAAGAACTGTGTGAAAAGACTCACCTGGGACATGTACAGAATGTAAACTCTTATATTAGCTGTTGCAAGTGATTAAATAATTCAGATTGTCTATCCAAGAGAAGACTTTAAATAGAGCTAAAATATGAGTAGAGAGGTTTCAAAGAGTGTACTGAGACTCTGTATCTCCCCTATGAAGTGAATAAGGCTGAGAACTATTTCTTACCAAGGTCTGGGTCATAGGGGAATCAGGCAGTTTTAGATAGATAGATAGATAGATAGATAGATAGATAGATAGATATGTAGGAGCCAAATTCCAACTGATATCATCTTTTTAGAATGGATACAGTAAGAATCGCCAAAAAACCAAAAAATTGTATTTTATAGAGTTCTAATCTTCAGAAAACCCTCCTATCATTTCTTCCAGTAAATCTGCTCCTTTTATAGATTTCCTCCTGGCCAAATGTCTGTATTGTCAATAAAAGAGGTATTTTATTTTTAAAACACATGCAATTTACTTGATGCTTTAAATTGCCTTTGAAAAAGCTTGGCTTCAAAGAAGTGCATAACAATTATCCCACACCCATGAAGTGAATAATAACTTCACTTTCTCTGAAAAGCAGTGCTACGGCATTTTGCTTTGGCTTTTTGCCAAATTCAGAGGCAGTCATTAAGGTTTTACTGCATTTTTTTAATAAACACTGTCTGATTTACCTGAAATACCAACATGATCTTTGCCAAAAAGGTCATTTACTTAAGGGTTTTTTTTTGCACAACATAATTTGCTTCGGGATGACTGTCATTTAAAGTCATAGAGCCACTGACCACTTGTGCCAGACTCTAAACTTTGCAGAACATTGTAGATATGTTCTGACATCTGGGTCCCAACAGATGCCAGGTATGGTTAGGTCTTCAGACTGCTTCTTTGGGTTTAGTGTAATTATAGCATAATATTTTTCTTTATTCCCGTGACCCATTTAGCAGTCTTTCCCCATTGCTTTGATTAGTTTTGTGAAAGCCCCCTTTCCTACTTGAATCTATGTTTATCATGATTTATTACATTTAATTGGATTCTGCTGTATGCTGAGAGCCACTGAATTACATTGAGGAAGAAAAGAATATACACAATGTCACATCAGACAAAGTGCTAACATGATATCATTTAGTTTCATAGTCTTCTTTTAGGGACCAAAAAGGGAACTAGAATGTGTGGTCACTTCCTCTGCTTACTGCAGTGGAAGAAGTGTGCTTTGTTCACAAACAGGAATAATGAAGGCTTAGGGTATAACGTGATCCTTATGGGCCCCTTCCAACTTGAGATACTCTATGATTCTATGATCTTCTGCATCCAAATAACTTTCAGTCCCAGGCTAAAAATAAAATGTAAATTAATAAATGGAAATGTAGACTAGTTTGGGGTCCCATTACCTCTATTTCATTTTTTGATATACATTTCCTGGTTTTTCTGTCTTCACAAATACGTCAAAATAGATTCAAAGAAGCGTAACTTCTTTGATGTACTCACAGAAGAGCTCCAGTTCTTTCTCTCCTGACACAGTCAGGTGCAGTCATAGAAGCTGCTAGGGATGGACCTTTCTGATTTGAGCATGGAGAATGAGTGGGCTCCCATGGAAAAGGTTACTTATTTTCTTATATTGCCTTTGCAGTGGCAGATTTTGTTCCAAAGTGATCCATTCACCTCCTCCCATAATTATGACTAGATCTTGATGGAAATGGAGAACCTGCACTTCTGGTTGCTCACTTGTGAAGCCCTGAGTCGGGTAATGTGGCTGACCCAAAGCAGGGAGATCACCCCATTGATAAAATTTAACTCCTCTCTAGATTCCCCGCTTAAATATGCATCCCTTTCATTTAATTAAAGTTGAGTTTAAAAAAATGTTTTCATATTCTATGTATGCAGAACTCAGCATATGAGACTACTTTATTGAGCATTTGAAACTTCTTTTGATTTACAGATTAATGGATGAATCAGAATGATCTGTGCCAGCTAGTCTGCATGACCATTATTTAGTTCTGTCTTGACTCATACAATTGAAAAAGTGCAACAGGAGCAACAGCAGAGTGAAAGGTGTGGAGTCAGCACCAGCCTAATTTTAGAATCTACATGTGAGCCTGATGTCAGTACTTCAATTATTATTATCAGCAAAGATCTCAACCTACAGTCAAGTGAAGTCTGGAGAGTGATTGAGACACTGGAGTCTGGTCTAGTATAAGCAGCAAGGCTGTCCAATATCAGTTGAGCAGGACTTCCAGGACACCAGCACCGGTAAAGGAATATGGTCGTACCATCTCACACACAAAGTTACCAAGCACCACTGAATTTTTCTGACAGTCAGGAGAAATTTTCTAATTACTGGCCTAACTCTGGTTGGTCAATGATCATTTATCCTTCAAAGCAGGGGAATCTAGGTCACGCAGTGATGGAACAACAGGACCTAAGGGCCTGCTCCTCACATCACGCAGTCCCATAATCCCAGATCTGTTCTGATTTGGCTGCTACCGATGTTTCAGGCTCTGACCTGACATTTGTTCTGGATGAGTTCCTGCTGTAGTACTATTGCCTTGCACTGCATGGAGCAAGCATACATTCTCCATCAAAGCAGTGGAAAACTGCACTGTTGACTGTGTTTACTTTCACCTCATTGATTCATCCTTTGAACTTTCTTTGTGCTGGCTTGTGACCATAATAACCATGTATGTCACTTTATGCTGTAGATAATGTTTGCACAATGATATAGCTTGTGTAAGATTATGATCATCATCATCACATCTATGCTGCTTTTCTGACAGTTCCAGATGGATTTACTTCTGTGTGAAAACAGGTTACTGACTTCTTTTGGAAAACACTTGTAAGCACCATGCTTTTTTGTTTGTTTAGGGTTTTTTAATTTCATTGTGGAAGTCCCATTCCAGAAAGCAACCTGACAACTTTTTCTAAAACCCAGCTATTTGTAAAGCCTAGAAAAGTTTTCTGTCTTAATCTATTCTTGAAAATTCAAAGTTCTGTAAATTTTTTCCTTAGTGCTTTAACTAATAACTTTCTTGTGAGAAAGAAAAATCACAGAACATGTCCAGCACTTTTCATGTTTCAGAAGATAAATATCTCTTCTAAGTATAATACCTCATTTAGTATATTAGTATCTCTAAAGCAGGAACAAAGTGAAAGTTTTGGATCAATTTCTTCAGTGACAGCTGAAAACGGCCAACAGTCAAAATGGACAACAAAATAAATGGAACATGACCAAGACTATTCTGAAACATTCTTTCAAAGTGCATTTTTGCAGTTATTATGTTTCATTCTCTTTGTGTTTTCATACCTTGAAATATTATACCAGTTGCTATATTCTTAAAGAAGTTATTTGAAGAATGGTTCACAGTCCATTTATTGTTATTCTGTATAGAAATGTGATGGAATCTATGTACTCTGCACCTCAGGCATAATGTAAAGCAGATGGTTTTTCCTCAAGCAATGAGTACATTAAAATCAAAACTATAATACAATGTATATAGTGCTTCTAGAATAAAGCTCTTGCATGCCAGATTTGTAGCTTTGATTCTTTCTGATTTTAGTGCTTAGTAGGATTTATCCCAGTGATTCTGCCCTTGGGCCAAAGTGAATCAGCTTTTATCTAGGATGATCATATATTGGCTAAGCCTTGTAGCTTTTCTTTTAATAACCATGTAACTTTAACCTACCATTACATGTACATAAAGCATTACAACTCAAGCTTGCACACAACGCTATGGACAAACCAGGATCCATTAGAGTTCAAAATGTGGTTCATTTGCAGCAAGAACAGTTCTCATGTGTCCTTTGAATTTTTCTGGTTGCCTTCTAGTCAGCTTTCTTATAATCAAATTCATGCTTGCCCAAGGTTAAGCTTATTGTGGGCACAATAAAAAAGCATCTTCAGACTCCTGCCTTCAGAGTCAAAAGTCTTCATCAAGTTGCAGTTTTTTGCTAGAAAGTGACATTGTCTTGTGTGCAAAGTGACTCTCTGATTGCCTTATCTTTCTTGGTAGCACAAGAAGCAACTTTCAAAAAATGTTTCTGTATCCCTTTGGCACATTTTCTTACACCTCTTTGTTTCTCAAGACTTTCAGGGCTTTGCTCATATTCCAAAAGATTAAATTTCTTGAATCTGGAGTTATTATTATTTTTGCCCAACTCTCCAAAAACACATTTTGAACTTTGAAAGTAGTCAAGTAGATCCTCTTGTCCAAAATATTATTTTACCATTGTTCAAGGGCAAAAGATAAAATCTGTCTCTAAGGTTCTTACCTGTGATACTTGTAAGATATATATTATTTACAGAGTTAACTTCGAAGGCTCCCCCCCTTCTGGTCATCAGGGCACATGCTGTGACACAGACAAAAGCAAGAGGGCAAGTTGCAGTCTGCTCTAGAACATTCTGATTTTCTCAGCACATGGGAAAATCCTGCAGGGTCATATTCAGACTGAAGTTGGAGGGCAGAGGGTCATAAATAGTCCTTTCCACAAGTGGTGTTTTTAGTAATTCTTTGAAAGCATCCTGAGATCTGTGGGAATACAGGCTTATTTTGTTTGGGAAGATATTTACAGAAGCTGAAGCTAGAAGAGAATAAATGAGTGTCAGACATGCAGTCCGAAAATTTAACTGATTAGTTCTAGAACAATTAGAAAATAATTCCCTCTCACTCCAAATTTATTTTATATATCTCTTTGTCTAGACTACTCAAAGAGGCAGGATGAGTCTGACCTGTGCTCTCTCTGTAGCATTAACTGTATGCTTCAGCCTCACAGATTTAGCTCATTACCTCATCTATTGCCTGAGCAGTCCCACAGAGAAGCTCTCAGTAGGAGGAATAACATCTACATAGGCCTGGGCGATTCAAGATCAGGTGAAAAAATTGTTTTAGTCAGTCCACCATGTTGAAGACTATATTTTACTGAGGCAGGAGTCCTGAGCCTGTTTGCACAGGGGTGTGCACTGCTCCTGCCCTCCATCAGCCATCCCTCTCTTTGCCACCAGCTTTGTAGAGCTGCTTAGATTCACGACAGAGTGTCATTTCCAAAACTGAAACATCAGCTCCTCAATGAGACTACCTCAAGCACTGTGCAGAAGAGACATACTATCATTCATACAAACAAATTAGAGGGGTTTTCCCTCCTGCCTTTTTCCCCTGCATGTAAAACAGAGGCCTATTTATCATTTCCTGTAAGTCTGGCAGCTCTGAGACTGGTGTTGACTCAGAGCAAAATCATTTACACTAATAAAGAAAGCAAGCAAGACTTTCTCTCTAAATATAGCGCAGACTTTTTCCTGACTGGTTCAAATTCAGACACAAGCAGTATAAGGTTGTCACTGAGTGTTAATATAACTCATACAAAAGACCAACCAACAAAAAGAGTGCAGAAGGTGCAGAGAAAGCAGTCTTCCTACACTTTGCAGTTTGATGTTAAGATCATGTAGCGTGTGACTTAGAGTAAACACATTTCCTGCAGCCTCTAAGACGCTCAGCAGGTCTGTAGCAGGTCTGTAGCAGGTGTCAACATGTCGAATAAAAAAGTACAAGTTTTTGAAACAATTAAAATATTTCACATGTTAATTTAGCCTGGGTGACTTAAATACTATGTGTCCTTCAGACATTCCCACAGCAAGCTCTCCCAGCCTGTCCTTCAGGTGAGTATTCCTAGGGGTGAGATGTAAATGCACAGTCCCAAATGCTGAGTTCCTGCTAGTATGCTGAGACAGCCCACAAAGCCCCTGATGACAGTGGGAGCTGTACTGGTACATGGAACTGGAACTGCTGCTTCATTTCACCAAGAAAACAGACCAGTAGATCTTTTTCCAGGACAATAAAACCTTTTGGTTACTACTGATCTGGGCTGCCTCCAGCCAGTTACAAAAAGATGAAAGATGCTGTCTTGCAGTACCTATCTACTGAAATCTTCCAGCTCTGGATTGAAACATGATCAGTTTTAATTACCATATTGTTAGAACTTGTTCACCCTGCCACAATTAATGCAATGAGAATGCATCTGCACAGTAAATTGTTTGATCATTATTTCATTTTAAATGGGAGATATAAACTTACTGCATTGCAGATACTCCTATTTTTTTTAATTGAAGAACTCGTTCTCCATGAGATTGATTATGGCCCTCACGTATTTTGTTGACGTTTTCTTCTCCAGTTGGAAAGTGGTATTTTCTGTGACTGCTAAGAATTCTATTAATATACATTGAGCATTTAGCTATAAAGGAGTAATAACAGCTAGGGTAAATTACTGATATCTGCCTGCATGAATAATTCCCATATCTAATATTATTTTAGCCAGAAAAATATTCTCTTTCTGATATATAGAGTTCACTTCAGAGAAAGATTTCCCCTTTTTTTCTAATTTTAAAATCGAAGGTAAAATGTAGGATTATCTCTTTCAATCTTGTTTGGAGGGTTGGTTTTTTTTTTTGCCATGTGCAGTTTCTTTCCAAACAATTCAGAAATATGACTTTTGGACATAATTATATGTTTAGTTCAAAGGTATACTACATAATAAATATTTTTTGTACTTTTGAAAATTTCAACAGCTGTTTAAATTAGTTCAGTCATCCATCCCACATAAGAAAAATTTTTGAAAGGAAAATATCAAAACAGAGATAAATACAAAGTAAAGTTCTCAATATATGAAGTTAAAAATTAATGGAAAACATGCTTGTTACAGAGGTTACATTTGAGACTATGATGGTTCGATTGTCTGTAAGTGTTAGGCATGCCTTTTCTCACTCAGATTGATATAAATCAAGGGTAATCATTGTGTAAACAAGGATATTCTAGAGAGGAATAAAGTTCAAGTGGTATTACCCAATTTTATGTTATACATATATATCTATATATACATATATTTATATCGTCTCAACTATAATTTTGCCGAAAAACGTTCATGGAGGTTATTTTTATTTTATCCCACCACACAGACAATGTAATGATTCTGCGGGGTTTCATTTGGAAATATGCTGTGGTTTAGTGAAAGTTCACTTACTTTTTTTGTTTAAAATTCCTTTTCATTTTTTCACTATGTAGTTATATATGTATTTGAATTACAGAACAGTTTCGTTATGGTGCCTTTTATATTCAGGGAAAACAAGGATAAATAAAGCTCTAAATAAAATAAAACCATATGCCAAGTACGAATGCTTTGAACCTTTGTAACAACAGAGGAAGTGAAATCTGAAGTCTTTCCTGTGAAAACATTTGGGGAAAGTATGAAATCTGGGAACTGGCTGGATTCTGCACCCTGTTTGTTTACCAGGGCAAACAAATAATTGCACCAGGTTATGCAATGCACTATCATGTGTTACCTGTGGGCCCCTTCACAGAGAAGACTTTCAGGGAGGAAGTAATAAAGAAAAAAAAAATCTACAGTTCACTCATAAAATCTTCCTTTTCTTCTGGAATCTAATACTTGCTCCACATTTTTGGTGAAGAGCAGCTGTTGTCACTGGGACTGGAAGATCATGGAAGGATCCTGACTGCCGCCTTAGAGAAAACTGGGAGATGATTGGGGAATAATCTGAGGCAGACCAGCCACAGGTGTGGTGCCTGGCCAGAGCCAGGAAAAACCCTGGAGAGGGAGACTGAGAGGAAAAACTGGGTTTGGACAAGGTGCTCGCAGGATGGACTGTGATGTGTCAGGATGGGACCAGGCCTGCAAGTCAGAAGAAGAGGTCCAGTTTAGGGGCCAGATGAAGGGATGAAGTCAACAAGAGGTGAAATAAATGAAGATAAACAGTGAAGCAAAGAGCCATTTTAGAAAGAGTAGGGATTACTCTGTGTGCCAGTTAATGCACTCCAAGTGGGGTGGATCCAGATCCTGGATTCACACTGGGGGTCTCAAGCACAATTTGGGTGGTGAATGCAGCACTGAGGCACCAAATATGAGCTCACAGCTGCTGCAGAAGCCTGCAGGCACATAAACACCAGAGATGCTTTCCTCTTTCGCCACAGTTCCCTGGGGCAAGGGTTCACATCTCAGCACATCACCAGAACGGGCCCATTTCTGACAGGGCTGAGCAGCTGGGAGCAGGGGATGCAGGCATTCCTCTTCCTAAATCCCCGACGGGCCGTGGTTGGAGAGGCATTTGCAAAGCACGCTGAACACGCTCATGGCTGACACGTCCCTTTAAACGTTGCCACAGCCGAGGGGCCCCTTGGCAGCGCTCCCTTGCTCGCTGACGGCGCTAAAGGACTTACCCAAGCTGCAGAAAAGCACCTCTGTTTCCCCACCAGTTATCTTCTGGATCTGGGAATCCAGCCTAGACCTACACTTTTCTTTCTTACTCAGGCCAGCAGGAAAACTATGTTTCCTGGAAGAGGAGTTGGAAATAAGTTTGCATCCAGTTTGTAGGAGGATGTGGGCCCCATTGTCTGTAGGAGTAAGTGGGCCTCACCTGGACCAGTATGTGGTACGGATCTGGAGGACTCTGGACATCACCATGATGGAGACAGGGAGGAGGATGCTCTTGTGAAATAGAGGGTGAACCAGCCTAGCTGCACGGCCTGCAAGCACTGCTGCGAGGTCATCTTCTCTGCAGTCTGCCAGGGTTCTGCTGGCTTGAAGCACAGCCAGGGCCCCCCACCTCAGTGCAGGTGCCAGGGTGCTGGCAGATAGGTTAACATAAAAAAGGAGACCTTTAGTAAGTCAGAGCATAGTCATGTTGGCAGGGGCAGACCTTGGCAGCAAAGGCAAAGGTGTGGTTGTGTGCCCTACCTGCTATTCTGTTCCATGTAAACCAGTTCCTACTGCTATGTATTTTTGCAATAAATGCACCAAATAAATCTGACTGGTTTGCACAGTGTTGATTTATAGCTTCAGCCTTTAAGACTAATTTGCTTTTTTATCTCTTCTATATTGATTTTACTCCCTTCAGTGGCATGCCATAAATGAGAGCATCCTAATATTTATTACACCCACATATCTTTGTTATACGTCAATGCATGGCTACAGGTAACAGAAGGCAATAACAAAGGAATAACGTGAGAACCACTGTGTGTACAATCACAACGATGGCTGCTTGATTACGTTATAAAGTATGTGCTTTACTTCACCACATATAAATGCAGCCTGTATTTCACTATGTGTTGTGGTCTTTAAAAACCTGTGTCCTCAGGTTGATTCCTCTAGCTCTGAATTTCTGTACATGTCTCCACCTCATTTGGATCAGATTTTTCTTTGTGGCCAGACTCCTCTCCCCGTGCCATGTGCCTGCAGATGTGGCCCCAGGCGTACCTGGAGCCCATAATCTGGGGTGCCTGTCACAGCATGTTTGGTGTTGAACAGTGCCAGGCATAGCCAGGCAAGCTGCATGGTGGGAGGAGGCTGGCACCTGGGCACCACTCAGCTGCTGCTCACTGTCATGACTATCTTGGACATTGTATTTTTCCACTAGAAAAATATTTCCCTACTTCCTCTCAACTCACATATTGGACTATGCAAAATGGAACCTCTTCTCTTTGACAAGCACTTTAATAAGTTAGTAATTTATTTCCTTGTACATCTACCAGCCTTTCTGTCCTGAGATAAAAGTGAACAAAGAAAGAAATTTTTTATCCCTTTAAAAAGCTGTTAACTATGCTCAAGCTACTCTTCCCCTGATACTGATATACAAGCAGGAGGTAAAAAGGATGAAAAAGACACTGAAATGGACTTAAACAGCAGTTCAACATTTTATTCATAAAAGGGAGGAAACACAGAACTCTCTGTGAAACTTTCCTCAAACTAAATTTATCTATCCCAAGTTAGGAATTACCACTGGGACCATGCTTGGAAATTAAGAGATCTGGCCCATGGACACCTGACAGAGTTTGCATCTGTGCTGTAAATTTTGGACAGAAACATTTTATTTTCACCCTAATAATCCTTGAAATCTCACCACACTTGGTTTCATTTTCAGCAAAACAGACAAGGAATTTCCCCATCACCACCCAGCACACTGAGTGCAGGAACAATCCTGATTTAAAGTTGAGAGGTAATTACAACACAACTGTAAGAGCTGAAAGTGCTGGTGAGAACACTGTATACAATCCATCAACAATCCAGGTAGTCTCAGGCCACCTTTCAGGTTTCCAGGTGAAGCAGGGCTCTGGTACAACTCTGATGGGCCCCAGTGTCCCTATGTGAAAAGCTCCTAGTCTACTCAACAGATTTCTCAATTCCAATTAAATGTTAAGTACCACCTCGATCCTGAAATTACCCCTCATATCTCTCTGTATATTCAGTGTCCTCAAAAAATAGCCTAAGCCATGAATTCTGTGATTCTTCTCACTATAAAACCTAGTTCTGTTGTTACTGTTGCAATCCCACAGAATCAGCACCAATCACACACCCCTGACATAATTTCCCCTCGTATTCCTTTCCTTTATTTATCTGTATCTCCATTTACTCCTTCTGTGTGTATCTTGGCATCAGACAGTACACACAATAGAAAAAAAAAGACTATGAATTCCATTCTCTTTTATTTATTCTATAATTTTCAGAAAGGGAAATATTATTATAGGTAGGATACCTTCTTTAAGGAAAGGTAAAATGAATAAAGATTCAGTTAGCAAGTAAGGAATAAAAACCTGTTACAAAAACCATAAAAACCAGCAACTTATGGGGTGGTATAATACGTTTTTATTATATTTACTATGTTAAAACACATAATTCTTCTGATACCATTGGAGTGACTCAAATTAAACTGTGCAGAGTCCATCTACAATTTTTAAGGGTCTTTAAAAAGGTACATAAAAGCCTAACTGTATGAGACGTCTGTAATCCATTGACAAAACAAAAATACAGTGAAAGTGTGTGCCTGTGAGAAACACTGTATACTGCAAGCAGCTTCCAAACCACAGTATCTTAGCAGCTTTCATTTTCCAAAACAAGAAGCAATAAACTATATAATGCACTCTTACACTGCCAAAATAGTTTTAACCATGGCTTACAGTTAGATAAGCACAAATACAGCCAAAATGAATAAGGTTTGGGACTTTTTCTGTGTGTGTATATATTTTAGAACAACCATATATGTTTTTGTCTTATCCAAGAACAATTATTGGTGCACTGCAGTGCACCACAAGTAGGGTTTACAGCCAAAAACTTAGTCCATTGTACTGCAACTAAACTAGTTCTGTTTTTGCTATTAAGTTTTGTTTTGTGGGGTTTTTTCATCTCAAGAAAAATAATAGGGCTAGCCAGTTTCTCATTTGAGGAGTGTCAAAAATTTATTACTTGTTTTGAAAGTAAATGGAAAAAGAGAGGTGTCAGTTCAATTTGAAATATAATCTGAAGTGAGAGTGTGTTGGTTAACCATTCTGGGGGTTGCCAAGCATGATCTACATATGTGTCTAAAACACTGGTTGTGCCTATTCGTTCTTTCAATCAGTAACACAGACCAGACCAGATCACAAGATGCTGCTGCTAGCAGATTCTTGTCATCTGGACCAGAGCTCCAAGTTAATGCTTTATAATTATTAGTTACAGCTTAAAAATTCCCTTTTTATGGGAGAATGTGGGCTGAATAATACCTTAAGTTTACATATGACATCCTAGTGAACCCAACCACTAAATTTAACGCAGCAAGCAATGCATTGCGCAGCTTGTCCACCGCAAAAATTTTTATACTAAATGGCAGTGGGAGGACTCATCTCACACACCAGCCTCCAATCACCAAATGTACTCTCCCACGGAAATAATTTTCCCCCTCTACTTCAGATCCCCAAATTTAACTGAAATATTTCCTGACCTTGAAATGTCTGAAGCAGTGGGTCTTCTTGGCTATCCAGAATACAGAGGAACAATTGGAAGAGCTACTTTGTCCTTTTAGTCTTGTTCATCCGTGTACATTGCTAGCAATCATCAAGTTCCAGACCTGGCATCTCCCACTGCCCTGGCCAGCCCAGTTTAGGAAAAAGGTGTTTTAGTGCTTTGAATGGTACCACAAACTGGTGTGTAGAAGGCTGTTGCAGTAACATTCCAGATAGAAATGCCAACGATTAATTTTCTAAAACTGGCTAAAATTGATATTGACCAACACTTTGGTTTTTTTTAATTACCCAAGATACAGGATTGCACAATGCCATGTTTTCAGCTGAAAGCAACACTTCAAGGGGAAGCTTGAGGATTCACGAGGGCATGTCAAATGAAAAAGGAAAATTAAAGGTCTTTCAATTATACACTCCCTCAGATTTAAACTACCATGTTTTTCATTTCCATCTCATCCCTAGGTTTTTTTGAGGCAGTTCTTGGTGGATGGGAGAAATCTCAGTAACATGTTCTAAGAACCAATGCTATTACACCATTACTGAGGTGGCAGAAGCTGATATGTTCACCCACTGACCATTGCCTTGAGGTTTCATCTTCTTTGCTGCCCTTCTTCTGCTCATATCCATGATTTATTAAGACAGCATGACGTGAAACTAGGAGATTTTCCCTGACACAGGATATTTCTTCACACTGCCACGCCTGGAATTTTTATTAATGGGTGGTGGCTGGAGATCCAGAAAGGCAGTGCTACATGCAGGTCATGCACTTCTCAAGTTCTTGCCTACAACAGACGTCTTGGGTCAAAACTTAATAGTTAGCACTGAAATCTCTAAGGAGGTAACTCTGTAACAAAACATCTTTTAGTCATAATATAAATAAGCTTTAGGAGCTTTAGGTGTCTACATTCCTCTGCAAGCTGGGTCTTTAATTCCCCTAAATTCTTCAAAAATCCTAGGCTTGTTTCATTCAATAATCAACATCATCACTGTCCTTCAAAAATTTGCGACTAAGTAAGACACTTAATTCTGGAACTAGCTCTCAAAATGAAGACACTAGAGAACCTAATCAAATTTAAACTGGGCCATGTGATAAATTCACAAGTGATCTTGAATTGTTAATCAGAAGACTGTTCCTGGATTTCTTAGAAATGGTATCCAGTTATTAGCAGTAAGCATTAATTCCCCACAAAAATTATCTGAGTTTAAAAGCCAAAATGTTGGTTTTTAAGAACAAGCGAAACATGGTTCCAATAAACTTTATGTTCTTTAAAATTGCTTGATCTCAGACTTGGTATTGCAAGTCCTAGAAATAACCACACGTTTGAAGCTCTTTCTTCAACTATTAAAGCATGGGAAAATTCAAACACACTTATACATTTGTATTTATTTAATCCTTCTGTTTTCTTAGAAACAATAAATAGTATTTATGGGCCCAAAGAGATCAGTACGCATTGGGTACCTACATTAAAGTTCTCTAAATTAAGATGTTATGAATTTTTAATGCAGACAAAAAAGTGTAAATATTGACATTTGCCAGCTGGAGCTAGCCTTCCTTTATTTTACAGTAGAACCTGTGAGAATACACTCACAATGTGGAGCCCAATGCAGGATTTCAGAAAGTATTAATTGACGCAATCTAGCAATCCAGTTCATTTCTTCCAGGCAAATCCGTAAGTTCCTTTGGAAAACACAGGTCAAATTGTCCAAAACTAGTTACCAATTGCATTTGGAATGGAGTTGTGAATGTGGTGGCATGGAAACATTTGTAGTCTTTTTTGTAGCCACGGGGTTTTGGTGTGACACCTTTTGCACTGTCTACCTACCAGGTGTCAAGTGCTTGATTGATGTGAAAAAGCAAAATTTCTCGTATCTTTGACAGACAAGGCAGATTTTGTAATTTTGGAACTGCTGATGTAAGAGAAACAGTATAAACATAAAGGATGGAGAATAGGTGACATAAAGAAATGGGGAAATTAAGAAAAAAAATCTACTCTTTGTACAGACTTCCATATGATGACACTTCAAAGAAAAAGGACAAACCAGTTAGGGACCATGACAAGTTTAATATTGCTTTTCGTGGCCTGGAAGAGGTGATGCTGATCTGCTGAATGGGTTTGACTCCTTGAACATGAAAGAGAGTTCCAAATTTCTGAATAATTTTCCACAGATAGCTATGACTCCACAGAGACTCCACTCTCTATTTGGTAGTGAACACCATACTGTATACAAATACAAACCAAATAGACATAAAGATCTTGAAAATTATGCAAACAAAAATAGACAGAATATTGTTATTCCTAAGTTTATCCTAAGGCTCCAGATGACAAAAACATTGAAACATTTGTTTCAAAAGGATTGAAATTATCATGAATTCTGCTCAAGCATCAACCTGCACCATGTTTCTGTTGGAAGCAGAGCAAAGTCAGGGAGAGGTCACAGTCACTGCTTGTTTATCTACTCGTGTATTTTCAGAGGTAAGGAGGAGGATGGGAAAGGGATTGTAAAAAAAAATAAAGGCAAAGAATGATACACACAAAAGGAGCAAAGGGGTAGCTAACTTGCCATTGAAAGGATGAGTTTAGAGAAATACTATAAAGACACCATGGGCAAGAGGAATTCTGAGGTTCCTGAAATTTGTGGGATTTCTTGTTTGAGTTCTGCCTCTTCCCACGGATTGATAGCGGTTTTCTGCAATTACCTGCAATTTGTTCCTCTTCACATTTGATACAGTTTCTAACCCCTGACTCAAAAGTGTCAATGTTTTAGCCTTTCTGATGGATCAGGACTGAATTTCTGCTGCATCCCACCTAAATAAGACTTCAGAAAGCCCACAGGCTCTCATGGGGCGAGGAGATGAACAGATGGGCAGCAGACAACAAGGAAGAGTTTGTTACATAGATCCAACTACTCAGAGTGGCAGCAATAACTCCAAATTATTATGACCCTTTGGTATGAAGGAGGGAGGTTTTACGAGTGTTTGAGGCGCCATTTTGCAGAGTTTAAGTGTGTGTTTAACTTACAATGCTGAAGTCACACTTGAATCAAAAAGATTGGAGTGTATCTTTTTGCATATGCATTATGTGTGGTGAAGATTTTGAAAGCACTGATGTTCCTGTGCCTATAAAAAGGCAAGCATAGGAAAAAGTATATCCCAGCTATACCAAGTAGGGTTATCCAAAAAAAGTTTCTTTTTTGAGATTTGCTTTCATGGGAAGAGACATCAAATATGTAATCAAACATAGCTATAAGAACACACGATAAAACTTGGTGCAAATGGAAATGAAACATGATTTCTTATAAATATCTGTGCTTTTGAAAAAAGTCTCTATATTGCATGAAAAGCACCACATGCCAGTTTTATATTCCTACAAACCTTCATTTCCTTGAGGGTTGAAGGTTTTCCTTGACATTGAAGATCTATAGAGAAGAGGTTTTTTCCGTTTTCAGAGAGATGAAATATTTTCCCTGTGAAAACTTCTGGGCACCATAATGTCTTCAGAAAAGTCTTAAAAATTAGTTTCCGCTTGGTGGCAAATATATCGTGATGGCTCTGTGACCAGCTAACAGTGATCCTGCTGTTGCTGAAGGGGAACAGGTGGACAACACACAGCTGATTCGATGAATTTAAATAAGCATGTTGCAGACAGGCATTCCTCTGCAAAAGAAGCATAGGCCAGCAATACCAGCTAGGCTTGAGGTGATGTGGGCATGTTTCAAGCCAAGTTTAAGAAGTTCCTACTTCACATCTGCACTACTGATGCATCTCCCACCTGTCCAATTTCTGCCCACTCCCCATCCCAAGTGCCCCTTCCTCAAACCATTTCAGTCACACAACCTCTATACTGGTTGCTGTGTATACACCTGTGACATAGTCTTAGTTATTTCTGTGCAATCACAATCTTCAAGCACCTCTTGAGATACAAAACAGTGCAAATACAGGCTCAAAAGCTGTTTCCTTGGGCAGGCTATGACAGAAGAACTTACTAGGAGGAGAACTGAATGAGACAGACTAAATAATCCTGGAGCACTCAAACACATGAGACCTATGCAGCCATTTAAACTGCTTGAGCTTTAGCCCTGCTTTATGTCAGCATTTCAGTTTTCTCACAGAACGGATGCTTGTTTTGTATTGTATATTCCATATTCTCTCAGTTTTGAGCATCTCACAATTAACTCCATCCATGACAAATAAACCTTGACAGAATTCAGTGCATGGGAGGCAGCTGTAAATGAGCAGCACTGCTTTGACCAGCTGTATCTGGCTGAGCCTCAGCAGCCAGCTGCCTGTCAAGCTCTGCCATTAAAAGACAAAACCCTCACATCTTGTGAGCCGGTGTGTGTGTTTGTGTGTGTGTGTGTGCACTGCAGAGGCCTGAGCTGGAGTAGAGATCATGCTAAATGGGGAAGAGGAGAGCCTGTGATGGAGCAGCTGCTGCAACTCAGTGCAGCTTCATTTAGATTTTCCCTCCTCCCACAGCAAATGCTAAATCTACCCTGCTAAAAAGGAGTTCAAACCATGAAGATATTCCACGCAGAAGAGGATTATAAAGCCCTGTGATGAGCCTGGAATGAAATTAAATATAGCCTGTGAAATGAATGTACTTTTCTTACTCTGCTCTGGGAGGTTCCATGAAGGAGATTTTGCCTCTCAAAGCAGTAAGTGTAATCTCTCATGGGTAGATCCCAAAATGTCCACTAAATGTGACAAATTTAGATGGCTGTTAAAAAGGAATGCACTTGCCTTGTCTGGGGTCTTTTTTTGTGTTTTTGGGGCAAGGGGAGCGTGTGTGTGCATGTGAGTATGTGTGTAGGAAAAGGAGGGCTCAGCCAGTCGATCAGATTTCATTAGGTTTCTAACTGCCAGCTTTAGGCTAGTGGTTTTGGAATATTACTTGGGATCATTTCAAGTATTTTCAGCTTTGAAAAGCAAGTTGTTGTAGTTTCTAATTAAAAGAGAGGAAAAAAGGCCCCTTTGTCAGCTAATAAATAATGGTCATTGACACTTCAGTTCAAAAAAACAGGAAACTCTGGAGCTTTCCTTTCTCCCTTCTCAGCTAAGGGCTCTTGGCAAGAGACAGTGTCCCCAGCAGAGGACCACCTGCAGCTCGGGAGCAGCCAAGTTCTCAAGCTGAGATAGAGGAATTTTTTACATGACCGTGATGTCCACTTCCACTCCAGGCCATCTTGAGACCAGATGCATCCAGATACAGAAGTGGAGGGTGCCAGATTTACAGTATAAAACACCTTCTTTTAGCATTACTCAGTCTATGGGATCCCTGGCTGCTTATTTTATCCCTCATAATATTAGAAAAAAATATGGATCCTGCCAAGTTTAATAGTTTCATGTACAGCAATGACAAATAACCTTAAATGGTAAATTCTCTAGGAGCTCTCTTATGTCTGCAAAGTACCATGAACACTCCTGCTGAAATATACATATATTTATATATGTATATAATATCATCTTAGGGATAGGGAAAAGGTATACTTAGCATTTCTTCTTACCTCATTCATGTCACTTATTTCACCTTGTTGTGACAATTCTTATCCTTGCCTAATAACATCAAAATTATTTCTTGTAGCTATTTTAGTGTCTTCAGAAACTTTGGAAAACACTTTGATACCTTCTCCAGATACATGGAGTCTGAGATCATATGCACTTAGTGCTCAACTGAAACTACAGGTAAAGCTCATCCTGGGATTAGCCAAGGGAATAGGAAGTTGATAGGACTTAGGTATCTGGTATGCTAGTGCTACACATTGTCCTAGAACTCACCATACGTAGGTGAGTGGAAGTTTTATTTCTAGAGATTTGCAGACACAATAGGTGAAATTAAAACTTAGCTCTAAAATTAAAAGAAAACACCACACTCATTGCTGTTTCTGTGGCTGGTGTGAGTGTAAGGATGGCCAAGAACAGCTAAGCTGAACCTCGTACCTCAACATGAGAAAGGTGGGTTGGTAAAAATTCCTCTGGCCTCTCAGAAACTTTGGTTCTTGATTCTGTTTCTGTGATAATGATCCAAAAATTTTTGGAAAGGTCCCTTCATAGAAGTTTTACATGACATCAGCTTTCCCTGTGACCAGCTCAAAAAACAACTATAAGAGGTATATATGGAAACAATAAAGACCTACTGTTTTTATGGAAGTGTAATGCCATCCAAATAAAATCCACCATCTAAGGAAACTTTCATTAAACACATAACTCGGAAAGACTGACTATTAGTAATTCAACAAAAAGCACCCTTGTTTTCTAGTGCAAGTGAGAGTCCTGTAATGTCAGGTTTATCAGAGAAAAAAAAAAAGAGCTATTCACAAACACATCAGAGAGAATCCTGCATGTGAAGATAATGAAGGACAGATGTTATCTCATCTGAGATGAAGATGAGATGGTGAGCTCAGATTTTTTGCAAAGGAGGCTCAAGAATAGATTTTTTATGCATCATATACCATTGAAAATATATATTTTTTTTCATTATATTCAGCCTTATGCCTGCACTTTACAGGCGACACAGAACTCCTTGGGCAAGAGCAAGCTTTCCACCAGCTGCTGACAATGTGATAAACTGTCCCCACTTTTTTTCTCTGTCTGAACACCGTTCAGTTCCCTGCGCCCAATCCTCTGTCAGTCCCAGGGCACATACACCTGTGTGGAGAAATCCTGATGTAACTGAGTCCCAGCTCTGAAGAGTTACAAATGTTTCAGAAGAGGCTCTGACAACTCCTAGGACAACTGAAAAGTAATTTTATAAGACTCTGATCCCTCATGCATGCCCCATGTCTGTCCACTGTGGTTACGCTACTCTTTTGTGTCTTAAATACATGGAAAATTAAGCTCAATTTATCAGAATTATCTCAGTATATGTACAAAAATATGGTTGCTGAATGATTGCTTTTTCTCAGGAGGCTGAGAAAAACCATGGAATACCCTTTAAATAACCAAATACCCTTTGAGAAATGTTTTTAAGGCAATGAGTTAATATTAATTCAACAAAGGGGCAACAGTATAAATGGTAAAGTTCCATCATGAGTAAGGATTTAGCTATAAAGCAAGAATAAATAGTCAGCTTTCAACACAAAAAGTGATTATTAAAGCCTATTTTTAATAAGTTGAAAAAACCACTAGAGTGTTTAAAAAAGAAGTGTCCCAGTATAATTTAGATAAGAACTAAATGTACTCCTGGAACTGTCCAGCTGAGAATCAAAGGTGGCTTGCATTCATTTTAGACTACTAACTTGCTTATTTTTTCTGATGTTTTTAATTATTTTATTGAAGCAAACATTTTTGTTTTGGTTAAATTCATAAATAGAATGTCCACTGTCCTTTTAATTGAAGAGTCATTTTAGGTCTTGTAAACCACTATTTTTCATGCTTTTCAGTGCTCAGTCCTGCTAAAAACATGGCTGTGACATATCATCATCTGCTGACATTATTTTTTGCTTTTTTATACTGGTGGGGAGCCCTGTGAAAGGGTCTTTAAAACATTTAACAGGGTTTTAGATAACTAAGTTACAGGGCATGGCTATCATGTAAGCCTTCAGTGCTTACATGATATGTAAAGGGTGTTTGATAGGTAATAATTTGTACCTACTGTGATTGCTTGTTCTTGCAGATTGCAGAGTAATCCAGAAAGAATTCTGTAGTCACTCTACATTAACATAGAACAGGAGAGGTTGCAATGTGTACATTCCTGCTCTGATAATGCAGGCATAACAAAAAAATTAAGTAGGTGTGCCACAGACCTCTTTATTTCCCACAATACAAGCTGGTTGTTTCAAAGCAAAGGCAGCAGACATACTAGTGTGGAAAGCAGCCCTAGAGTAGCAAGTATAGCAAGTTCAGACAGGTACAGGTAATAGCAAAATATTTTTTCTGCATTTCAGGTGCAACAGCTGAAAGCTGAATGTTGACACTACCCAGATAAATTCTTTTCAGTTCTGTTACAGAATAGGGCTGAAATATTTTTGCCTGGACAAGGTATCTCAATTTTAATAGTTTGGGGAAGCGGGGGTGGGGTGTGTGATTTATCTGCACTTTCTTTAACATATGTTCATTTATGAGTTCATTTGTTTAATCTGTGTGTGGTACTTTATCAAAAACTAATCTTTCTTTCATAAATAATTTCTCTTAGTTCTTACTATGTAAGCAAAGTTCTTTGGAAGTTCCCTATGGAAGAGAAACAGGATTTATTTAAGGAGAATGAATCATTGTTAGCTTTGCTAAATAATGTTGTACATTTATCAACTTTAAAATTTCCAAGTTGGATTGTCAGAAAGATTAAGTGTAACCTGCTATTGATTTTTAATTTATTAATTAGAAAATGTTAGTTTGATGTATCCCTTGGCAATAGTCTTCCTTGTGATATATTTACAAACCGTAAAGCTAACATAAAGCAGGAAGCAAAATAATGAAAGCTTGTGCAGTACAAGCACGGATAAAATCCCATCAGCAGCTCAGCTGCAAAAAATAACTCAGTTAATTGCATGCTTACAATTTACTCCATCCCAAAACATTTTTATACTTTGAAAGATAACTAGCAATTGTATTTGAAGAAAGACACTTCCTCACCCATATTTGCAATATGCACACAAAACAAAATGTTTGTGGACACGGGCAATGGCTGTGCTTGCAGGTGTGCCATGAACAGCACACTGCTTTTGCCAGCCCTTATTTTGCCAGTGATCACCATAAAAGATGCAAGACACACTGCCATAAATGATGGGTCAGCAAATTGTTTTGAGAAGAACTTAACTGCACTGGTTCAGGTGTACTGCTGTCTTTCTGCTGTACTGTGATGGGGAGCTTCCCTGGAGCGAGACACATGAGGCACATTCACTCTTCAAATAAAGGGAATGAGAAATAACAAATGAAACAAGGATATAATATCCTGACAGAGTTTACCTGGGTTGAGTTGAAGGTTTCGTTTGGAAAATGATTTAGGAGATAACAGCTTGTTGTGGGAATGTGAAGGGACAGGAACAGGAGAGGAAACTGAATAACTGTTCTGAGGAACCCAAATTATTTTCAATAGATTTATCAAGTGCAAAAAATTCTGAAAGTCTCACTCCATTTCTTAAAATCCAGCTCTCTAAAATGAGAGTATTGCAAGTGTACCAATCTGATACTGGTTAACCATAACATTGCTAACAATTACCTCATACCTCAAATCTTTGCCAAGGGTTTCTATTTGCACAGAAAAAGGCTGGCATTACCCTTTGCTTCAGGCAAAGCCTCTCAGGTGGTTCTCCATGTTTTTCATCTTTCTAAATTCAGTCTTTTTATAAGGTTCCCTGGTTTCATTCTTTCCATATGTTTTCTCCTTGGCTTTTGCACAATTGCCTAAAGTTTCAGGGCTGGTTTCTGCCCCAGGTGGTGTCACAGAAAGGGGTGATCACAGCCCATCCCCTGGCCTGGGGCCCACCAGAACTTCCCCAGTGCCTCCAGGCTCTCCACCCAACCAAGGAGGCAGTGTCATCCTTGCTGTCCCCACAACCTTCAAAGAGCCCCTAGAGCCATCACCCTGCCTCCCGTTTGTCCTGAGTGTACACAGAAATGGATCCCAGTTGCACAAATGGGCAATTCCCAACAGCCAAATTAGTGCCAGGCAACTGATAGAGTGCATTTAAATGTCTGAAACCAGGAGGCTCAGAAAAAACAGCCAGATGCATGTGAAGTAACTTAAGTTGGCCAACAGGGGATTCCCAGGCAAGAGTAGGATTTAGCTCTTTTTTAGAAGGTAGTTCATCTGCAGATTTTTGAATAGAGGGGCAGAGGATTCTGTCAACATATACTTCACAGCTACAAATCAATTCCAGAAGTAGGGTAGATGCAAAAGTGATGCTAAAAAAAGCCAAAAGAGGAAGACTGTTATCCTAGCTGAACTCAAAGAATTGAATCCTAAAATTCAAGTCCCCATAAATTTGATTTAGAGCAAAGCTTTGAAATAAAATTACTTTCCTCCCAAGAGAGCTTCCTTACACTTAGAATAAGCCGAGCAATGTCTGTGTTTGTTGAAGGTGATCCACTTGAAACACACATTAGTAGATGTATGAGCAGAGATTTTGATCTAAATATAGTGATTTTCACACTCTGTCTAAGCTCGATGAATATTTAAGTATTTTTGCACGGTAGGACAAGAGAGACTGAGAAGATATCAAAACTGAACATTTCTAGTTTTGCTTTGCAGTGGTTAGATGACCTAGCTTTAAATCCTATCTACAAATCAGACAGATGAAAGAGCTCTAGTTGGATATCCCACCCTGCCTAAGCCCTCCCAACATTGATTTCTCAGTGACAAGTGACAGGGAAGGACATGGACTTGAATCAGTGTGCTTTGTTTGAAAAGAATCACCCACGGTCCTAAAAGCAGTTTGAGAGGGAAAGTGAACCAGGATATTTCTGTAACGTGCTAGAGCTTAGTCATGAGTTACACACTCATTTTATGACGTCAAGATTTAGACAGAAATATCCAAGAACTTAGGCCCTGGAAACTCTAAGTATCAAAGGCGAGTCAGGGAGGACTATGAGGTGAATGAACAGAAAGGTAAGTTTCATCAATCTCTCCAAACTTTCCTATCCCGAATATGTAGCAGAAAAAGACGTCTTGATTTAGAGTCATGTTCTCTAGTGAGAAATTGACTGTGAAAGGAAAAACACTATGGCAAGGAGTCTTGTGCATTTCAATGAAGTGAAAAATTCTCAACAGGTTTATAGAAAGGCTGGATCTGCTCATTTGAATTCTTTGGCTGCTCTATAGCAAAACTATAAACACACTGCCTATCTTGAAAAACCACAATATTAAAAGCTAGAAAATTCAGAATTTAGGAAATAGACCTAGGGGCTATCTTTGTGACAACAATACAGCTTTTTTGTGCATATGCATTGAGACAGGACCCCAGACCACCATTGCCCTGTCCTATGCTCAGCAGGGATGGTAAGTAGGTTTATAAAAATTTGTTTCTTCTTTGTGTTGAATGTGTGGTCCCCAGCGTTTTTACTCTAAACTTTTTAAATACTCGTCAAGACATAATTGATTTTTTCCCCTTGTTTTTTCCTGTACTCCTCAGGACCACAGTGCCTCTGTGGGATACTTCTGTATATTTCCCAGCTCAGTGGAAGCAGGAGCTCAAAGGTGGCTCTGTGCCTCTAAGTCTCAACTGACAGGATATTGGATGATCTGGACTTCAGCAGAGCTGTTTCATTGCCATCCTGTACACTTGACAAGTCAGCAGGTCTTGGAAGCAATTAAACTAGTTAATTAAAATCCCTATTTTCATATATACATGGTGAAGTTGTGTGTGTTTTAAATTATTCTTTTGCATGATTCATTTAGTGTCCTTAACAACTTCATCACAGCACAGTAATTTTCTAGCTTGCTTGTTTTTCAGGACAAAACTTTGGGACAGAATAACCCCGTGCAGCCCTACAGGAAAGTGTCTCAGTGGAGAAGAACCTGGGGATGCTTGCAGAGAGCAGCTGAACATGACCCAGCATGTGCCCAGGTGGCCAAGAAGGCCCATCTCATTCTGACTTGTATCAGGAATAGTGTGGCCAGCAGGACTGGGAAAGCCATTCTTCCCTTGTACTCAGCACTGGTGAGGCCACACCTCGAGTGCTGTGTCCAGTTCTGGGCCTCTCAATTCAGGAAGGACGTTGAGGTGCTGGAGCATGTCCAGACAAGGACAATGAATCCGGGGAAGGGTCTGGAGCACAAGTCTGACGATGAGCAGCTGAGGAAATTAGGGTTGTTTAGCCTGGAGAAAAGGAGGCTCAGGAGTGACCTTACCACTCTCTACAACTGCCTGAAAAGAGGGTGTAGCCATCTGAGGATTGACCTATTCTCTCAGGTAACCAGCAGCAGGATGAGAGAACATAACCTTAAGTTGCGCCAGAGGAGGTTGTGGTTGGATATTAGAAAGAATGGACACTGGAATGGGCTGCCCAGGGAGGTGGTGGAGTCACCATCCCTAGAGGTGTTTAAGGAAAGACTGGATGTGGCACTTAGTGCCACGGTCTAGTGGACATGGTGAAGTTCAGTCATAGGTTGGGCTCAATGATCTTAGAGGTCTTTTCCAATCTAATTTATTCTGTGATTCTTTGATTATGTGATATAGCAGATTCAGGATGATGCCTTCTTTTAGTTATTTGAGGGTCATTCTCGGACAATTTTCAACACCAAGGTCCCTCAAAGGGAGGGGTCTCCACATATTCCCTTGGATAATAATGCTGTTACAATTGGCTCTTTCATGGTGCTGTCAACAGCAATGGGGACAGACTGTATCACAGAATCATAGAATGGTTTGATTTGGAAGAGGACCTTGAAAATCATGTAGTTCTTCCCCTCTGCTGTGAGCAGACACCTTCAACCAGATCAGGTTGGTCAAAGCCCATCCAACCTAGCCTTGAACACTTCCAGGGATGAGGCATCCATAACATCTCCGGGCAACCTATTCACGTGCCTCACCACACTCACAGTGAAGAATTTTTTCCTAATAACTAATCTAAACTTACTCTCTGTACATGGTATCATCTCATAACTGCCACTCATACCACCTTCTCTCAGCTTCAGCAAAGAAATTGTCATCATCATACAAAATATTTATCAGGCAGCAGTCTAAGGTCCCAGCACAGATGAATTTTCTTGTCCTTTCAGGCTGCTTCACATCAGCCACGCCCATTCCAGCTATTTGATTCTTGTGAAATATTTTTGGTGATTCTTGAGCACATGATAAATGTAAACTGTATGGTTTCTTTTTTTTTCTTTTCTGATGTACATTTGCATGTTTGCCCAAAGTACCAGATACAGCCTAAAAATTTTCCTTAGTCCTTTCCTTGACAGATGATGAGTGGACTTCAAAAGGCAAAAAGATTTTTACATCTTTAAGCACCAACTCAAAGTAGAGAGGCTCTGAAAAGCCCAGAATTTTTTTCAGAAATCTCTTTATGAAGGTATTTGGGTTTACAAAGCTTAAAAAAAAAAGATTAGCTGAATTGTATGGTACATCTCATTTAAAAAAGGAAGTTTGGTCATTCTTCTTTAGAGTTTTCTCAAAAAAAGCATGAAAAGACTTGTTTCCTCAGAGTAGAAGAACTCAGAGTACAGCTGGAGTAATATTGTGGGGTTTTATATCTCCTCTGATCCTGTTTTTGATACACGATCAAACTTAAGACAAAAGCATAGTGAATATTCCTTTGCAAATTACTTTAGCTTGTGGAGTCCTGGTGTGGTCTGAAGAAGGGATGACAGTGGGGCTAACCAGAGATGATTTCTCATTATATTTCTGTCTCTCTTCTGGCCTGAACTCAGGAACCACAGGGTTGTGTAGGAGTTGTTAGGATGGGTTTAGAAGATTTCAGTGTTATTTTCTTCAGGTTAAGGGGTTTGCCTATTAACTCAACTTTTCCTGTGGAAAATCTTGTGCCAGTGATTTACAGAACAGACAGTAAGTGAAGGGAAAGATTAAAAGAAATATGTTAGCTGTTCATTATGTACCTGTCCTATCCTTTTCAACTATAATTAATGCTCTTGTAGTGGAAACGATGGCCAGACTCACATAGGAGAAGACCAGTTCCCTGCTTTCATGTGAGGAGGAAGGCAGGAACACTTCGAGGTTTTAAGGTCTGTTGCCCGCCTCAAATCTCAGCTCTGCACAGGTAGATTTGTTGGTGCACCGTTTGGTCTCCATTTATTAAGAATTCTGTCTTCTGTGTCCTACAGTATATCAGATGGATCAGCCTAAAGTACTGACAATTGCTACCAGTTGGTTTCTGCATCTGATTGAAGTCACTCTGAGAGCTGAGTTCTTTCTTCCCTTCCTTCACCAAAGCCCTGAACACTTGGAGGAGGTTTACCACCCATACAGACATTTTCGTGAGAGCTGCCATGAAGGGAAAGAACATCTTCTGAGGGTCTGGGCCTACAAACCTTGTTGACTCTCTGTGTTCAGTATAAATCACTTGTAAATGCTGCAAATTACTGACAATTAAAGCGGGAGTCCCATGTATTCTTACTTATTGCTATTTATATCAAATGAAAAATCAAGCCATGTTTCCTTGCAAATGGACAGAGAATGCAAAACTGAGCCAGAGTGTGAGACTGCAACAATTGTGTGTTACAAGAGTCTTGGGAAGCTGGTCTTAATCTGTAATTTTCCCCACAGTAATTCAAATTATTTTTCTAAGTGATTTCAGTGACCTTTTTGTGGCAAAACTCATGTCGCTATGGCAAGGCTTATATTAATATTAAAAGGTGCTCTCAGACCGCTTGCCTCCACTGAGACATACAAATGCTTGAAGGTGGGAAATCTGCCAAGATATTCTTTCTACACAGTTAAGAAAAGGAATGTGTGGTTAATCATTGTTTTACTCAGAAGCAAGCAAGGAGAGATACATTTGTACCTTATGTATTCCTCAACATCAGAAGAAAGTAAGGCCCAAAACTTCACAGAGTTGTTTGCAAATACAACAAAAACATTTGAATATACAAACAGTTTGACAGGAATTTTTCATAATCATGGTTGTCTATGTTTACTCTCAAAAGAGAAATCATGACAAAGTTCAAAAAGATATATTTTTAATCTCAGTTATAACTGAGAAACTTCATTGACTTCATTGGGTTTGCAGAACTTTCAGATGTGTGTCAAAAAGCCTATGAAGGAAGAATATTAAAAAAAAGCTCATGCCATTTTGATAATAGGTTATAGAAGGCTCTTTGCAATATTTCAGTATCAAAATCTGCTTTTTTAATTTTTCTGTCTTTCCACATGTAGGAAGAAACATTTTTAAACACTACAGCTCCTAATCTGAACATTTTCTACACTCTAATTTCTTTAGGTTAACATTAATATGAGTAAGTACATGTGATTTGGTCATCTATGGACATACTTCATATAAGATCCATAAGCAATAAAGGTTTAAACAAATATCTGTTTCAGTTAATTGTTTTTCAGAACCACAAAACCCGATTTTGAGTTCGGCCTGTAGGCATGTCTCTGGGTACTGCCCAGACCAGTGGTGTGATGGATGACAAACACTTCTGTATTTACAGTGGCACGGTGCCCAGACTTTATACTGTCTGCTTCCTCCTCTTCGCAGCCCGTGAGGTCTTCAGTTATTTTTCAAAATTGCAGTCCTCAAATGATACCAGAATTCCAGACTATTGCTGAGACACACATGTCTCCAGCATACCCTCTTATTTTATGAGAAATGTCAGTCTCTACCTAATGAGCCCAAATAAGCTATAATTAGCAGAAAGCCTCTTTATACCCCTAATAACAGAATGGTCAATTGTAAATCAGTGGATGAGGTCATTATTTTCAATCCGACTCTTCCGTCAAGCATCAAAATTTCATAGCTAAGAAAGCAGAGACTTCTTACAAACCACTAATCCTCATTCACTTCATAAGTAGCTTAGCAGAATTCACATGAACTTATGAATCACTCTGTTTATCTTTTTTCATTAATTTATTTTATAACTGTTCCAAAGAAAACTCTTTTATAACAGCAATTTATAGTGTAAAAAACTTCCCAGTATATATTCATGCTGTTACTGTTGCAAAATTAAGATTTTTTTTTTTTCTTTTCTTCTTATTCATTTTGAGGACATGAATATTTGGACTGTGAATATTTCAGTCCCATTAGCAATAAAGTTCAGAATCACTTTGGATAACTCAATGAACAATCCAGCAACTTTATGAACCAAAAGTTTCTGCAGACATATGTTTGGGTGGAGACAGAGATGCAGATAAAGGGAACAAACCTATTTGGTGTTTAGGTAACAAAGTTTAGCCACTTCTAACATGAAGAGAGGATTTTTTCTTAATTCTTACGCTATTGGGTGAGAATGAGTTTCCTCAAGACTTCACTCAAAATATCTGTCATCTAGAGCACATTGAGGATTAAAAATCTTTCTAAAAGCCAGAGCAGAAGCAACAGAGCCACTGATCAGTGTGATTCAGCTGTGGCTTGTGGAGAGCAAAATAGGTCTGCCATAATACTGCTGTTCCCACACTTACACCATCCTTGAGATTTCAAATAGAAAGACCTACTGGCATCATCTGCTGCATTGATTTCTGTTATACCTGGATAGGAATTGGAGCAAAATCACAAAAACAGAGGTTTAAAAGTTAGTGAAAGACAGTATCAATGAAAGAGAACGGACAGTGAAATCTACTGGAAGTTTTATGTCTAGAGAGTGCATATCTGCACACAAAATACCCCAGATTACCATCAGGGTTTAAGCAACTTCTGAAATTTGTAAATAAACAATAACTTTTGGTTACCTACAGATTGTGAGGAGTAAAAGTGGTTTTTTTAACTTACAAGGAGATTCAGTATGAGATAATGACTTCTAATACGTGTGTGGGGTGCAGCTCTGCAGCAGGATTTTGCATTGATGGTTAATAATAGTGCTATCCAAAAAAATTCATTAAAATTACTTTTGATAGCTGGTAAACTCTATTATACTTAAATTAATTTCATTTTACTTTTCTATTGCTGCAGTGGTGGAGGAAGCAAACTTAAAAATTATTTGTTTTAAATAAGAACAACAATAAAAATAATATGCAGCAGCTCTTTAAACTTTCACTTAAGAACTATTTTTAAATTATATACAAAACATCTGTTACAGATATTAAAATATCTGGGACTGTCTTCCAGATGTGAAATAATGTTTATCAAAGGATGGAACAAAAAGCAGTTATCACTGAAGTAGGTCAAGAGGGAGGTCTCTGGATTGCACAGCTCTACCAGGGCTTCACAATAGGCAAGGGGTTATGAAACAAACATGTGATCATGGTCAATATAACTTTATTTGTCTTATGAATAGGGTACTTAACAGGACACATCACTAACTGAGACAAGCTGGGATTCAGAGAAGTACACTGTAAATAACAAGCAGCCTTATCCATACGATTTGTGTTTTGAGTATGTTTAAGTTAAAGAGTCTCTGTCATGTTAACACAGAGACTAATTGTTGTGTTTAGGCACAGCTCCATCTTGAGTTACACCTTCCCTGAAGGAGTTTGGAGACATTTAAATGCTTCCCAGGACTCCTGAACTTGTGGTGTGGACTTGGAGGGTGCACCAGCTGCAGCCTGTTCTTTGTCCCTCTTAGTGGGCTGGTCCCTTCTCAGTGACACCATGAACACCTTCTGCGAGAAGAGAGAGAGTCTTGGAGACCCCAAGACTGAACACAGCTCCTACTTTATAGCCATGCTAAGTAATGTCACCCTTTCTACAAAGGCTTTCCCTTAGAATTTGGGCTTCCAGCCATGTCTTTAAACTGCCTGTGTATCCTGTCCTCTGGAACTGACTGTTGGCCGTTTTTTTTCTGATTTACTGATGCATCTGTTTCTTCTGTGCTGCTTTTATGAACTTTCAAGTCATACAGTATATGTTGCTTTCTCATACTGTGTGTGCTGACATTTATTTTACTACCATTATTACAGAGTTTATTTCTCCCAATAAGATTTTAAGATTTTTAGGATTTTAAGAGGGCCACTGCATCAGAGACTTTTTGGTATCCTGAGATCATCCTGATCCAATCTTTTCCTGTTCAGACAGTAGTGCAACTTGGTCAGTTGACGAACTGACCCATTAAAGTTCACAAACCTTTTATGATGTATTGGTGGTTCCAAAAGTCATGTGAAGCTGTAAAAATATCATGGTTTCAATGCAACCTTTGCTGGTCTTGAAATGAAATGTGAAAGCTAAACGAAAATATCAGGAGTGATGAGGTGAAGGGTCCCTTTGCCAAAGTTAAAGAAAGAGCTTGTGTCATTGGGAAAGGGAATCTTCTGACTGTGCACTGCTTAGCAGTGTGCCACAATAATGAAGAATGGCAGGATGTTGCATTCTAATCAAAACCACTCTGCTCTTTGCTTGCAAGCAGAGATATTATGTGTCCAGATACATAAAATTGAGGTTGTACTAGAATTCCTGTTATACTCCTCCAAAATTTCTCAGTCTGCATTGCAAACATCTAAATGCAAGAGTCAAACTCCTGGAATTGCTCACCATTTGACAGCTTCACATAAATTGAATATTCAAATGCCTCTTCTTTGCAGTAAGGTACTTTATAATGGAATGTCTAAGTGATTTAAATCAAAAGTATGAGAGAAAAATAGTTATAAACTGTCCATCTGATGGATTAATAGATAATGTGTGCATTTTTCAGGTTTGAGGTTTCAAGCTTTACTGCTTCCACCTGTGTTGCCAGGGCTTTTGATTTGAATGAATTTCATTACAACACGGTATCTTTAGTCTTACTTCCCATGGTAATTTAGCAAATCCACTCCATGATTTGGCAGAGTGGGATGATTAGATATTGTTGGTCTATTGAAGCAGCAAGTAGAGCTGGTTTTGATGTCTGAACAAGTCTGCTTTGGCAGAAGGCCAGAAAAAAAGGGGAAGGAAACAAGCTCATGACCTCCAGGCAATTGCTGGCAGCTCTTTGGGGAGGCTGCTGGATCATGATAGCAAAAAAGTCATCACTGTAGGTTGTGGCATCTTGGTTCTGAGAAAAAATTGTATTTTCCATTTATCGAATTGGTTTACATGTAACAAGAATTCAGTTATACTTCTAAATAGACTTATAAATTGAAGTCTTGATACATAAAACAGATAGCATCTATATGCCAATACTTTACATGCAGTGATCCTGAGATCCAGTGATCTGAATAGAAGTAGGAGCATTGCTTCAAATCAAAATGTATGCTGCTTTTTCTCATACAACTGTTGACCTTTTAAAGATGTCTGCTGGACTGTGAAAACACATTCTTGCAAAACAGAATCTGTGTACCTTTGCATATAATTAGATAAGCCAAACTCTTATTTACTCAAGGAGAAAAAAAAAAAACAATTCCCAAAAATGCCCTCCCTCCCTGGTTCAAATGAGTCATATGATTTCTAGCAACATCCTGGTTTTATTCAATGTTCCATCTGTGTTGACTGAGGCACCAAGAGGTCAAGTGGCTTCAAGGGTGGCTTTCCCATAAAGGCAGATCCAGCAGCTGTCTAATGGAGAAAACATAAAAGCAGTATAATATTGGTTGACACTAGAGCATTTAAATAACTGCAGGCTGGGAGGAGATGGCATTTTCCCATTTCCCCAGAGCAGCTGAGTCTTTACAGAAGTTGCTAGTGAGATGACTACAAGCAGTGGGCTTTTCACTGAGCTGGCAGCAGGGGTTTTGCATTTCCTAGCACTGATCTTTGATCCCTGGGCAATGCAGTTATGTCCGTAAACATTTACCTGGCCTTGACCCACCCTCCTGATGACAAAAAAACTTTAAAATCAGTTTAAAGAAGATGATAAACTCATCATTCCTTATAAAGCTTATAATTTAGACATAAAATGTGAAAAATTACAAGACTGTGCTCCAACATTTTGTTTAGACTTATTTTCTCTTTGATCCTAAAGAGTGGGGCTAGACACAAAAAGTCAGTTATTTGCCAACACCTACTCCATGGCAGAGTCTGGGGTAAAACCTAATCACTTTAGCCTGAGCAGAGGCATAATCTCTGTGTGAGTGGTAACCTGCAGAAGGTGTTGAATCAGTCTTAATTGCTTAAGTCCTGGTTGGAGGGCCCAGGCTCATGGCAGGTACAGAGAGACACCAGCAGTGCTGCTCACACGGAAGCTGCCCTTCTGCCTTGCCACAGGGCTTGCTGTTGTAACAACCTCCAATGTAGTGCAGTGCTTTCATCAACACCACTGAGCTAGTCACCTCCTGAGAGCTGGGAAAAACACTCTTGCTCATGTGTATTGGCCTGATTATGCTTTTTTATTATGTCTACCAGTTGTGGGACACATTCTGTTGTGCAGCCAAGATGCAGCTGGGAAGCCCAGCAAATCCTGAGTAGGGACACACTCTTGGTGCAAAGGTATCTCAAGAGCCCTTGAGATCAATAAACCTGGCCTTGTCAGCCAAAATATCTGATGCTATCCTGAGTTATGCAACCATTTTGAACAAAGTCAGGAAGGATGAAATCAACTGTTAGTACCTCTCACAAAGTGGACTGGTACTGTCATGCAAGCTGTCCCCTTCCCCCTCTTGCAGACGAGACATCACACCGGAGTTCAGCACAGCTCCCTCTGTTCCCTGGCTGAACCACCTGCACTTCTGCCAACTCTGCAAAAACAAAACTTCATAATCTGTTTCAATTTCAATGGATTTCTAGAGGGATCAGGGTTTTTTTTTTTTTTGCTTCTTTTGTTTTTCTTTTTATTTTGGCCTTCAGTGCACTCCATGCCCAGGCCTCTGTCCAGCACCAATATCCAAGGCAGCAGCATGAGGCAAGCAAGATCTCAGATACTGATGAAAGAAATTTCCTCTTGTAAAACAAAGATAATGATGTCAATTTATTCAATAGCGATTATACTTAGAAATTCCCATTAATTCCTGCAATTACTGACAATATTCATAGGCATCAGTCCAAGAGTAATACTTTTGTTCTGGACAGTTTCACTTTTAAGGGTCAAGAAGGAAAAAAGTATTAAGCAGGACAAAGTGGATCTTTGAAGCAATGCATGAGAAAGAAACTACATTATGTTCCTTGGCTTTTCTAACACTTTTTCTCTGGCTGTTCTGTTTTGAGCTCATTTATATAATTAAGATAAAGAACAACTTTCTGACAAAACAAATAAATGCAACTGATTTGTTTGCTGGAAATATGTGTTTATGCAGCTATTGCCTTAGGATGAAAGTTTTCTTGGGTCAATGGACGCCTCTAACAATACAGAGTGAATAAAGACAGGGAAGAGGGAGCCTGAAAATATCTTAGGGAGCTTGTGTAGTTAAAGAGGGATGTGTATAAGAAGAAAAGGACTTAAATTTTTAAAGGAGACATGGACAGAGTTTCAGGATCTGTACCCAAGATTGCAACCTAGAAACTTCCTGATAAACTTGCTCTAAATCCACAAATCCTTTAATCTGTAATTTTAGCATTCTTCAGGAACCTGGAACCCAACCTTGCTCTGTTTTGAAGAATGTTTTGTCCAATTTCTCCCCAAATTAATTAGAGAGATTTTTTGATTTAAGGCTCCTGAGAGTAATAAATTCCCAGACCTCCTCTGGCCAGACCAGACTTCACAAAAAATAGTGGTGATGTTGCCTAACACTAGTTTAGAATGTTTCCCTAAGAAATGAAAGGAAAGGATTAAGTTTTTCCTCAGCTTGAGGCATACTAAATCTGTATTTTGTACCTCTCATAAAAAGGCTGCATAACAACTGAAGAAGTTTTTAAGCAAATACATTAAGGAAAAGTGAAGCCATCGTTTGTTTATACTCATGCTAGACTGAAAAGTACCATCTTTAGTGCATATGGTCAAATATTCTAGTGAAGGGCATTGGGAGGAAATATTCAGTTTTGACTCCAGTGTTTATAATATTTGGTTCAAAGATACTCATTCCTGAAACAAAATCTTGGAAACAAAGTGGTTTATGTACACTGAATATTTCACCTTAGAAAATGCAGATATATGGGATCCAAACTTAAGATGCAGTACTTTAACGCTGTTGCTGTTCCTCTCCACGTGAAACAGCAACCCTTTCCTAACATTACCAGAGTGTAAAACCAGGAAGTTCCCTCGCCCAGAATATCCCATATCTGGTTGCAAAGTTGCTCTCCTGACATGTGGTTTCAAAATCTCCCATCCAGATGAAAGATCTAATTTACTTCAGCTCTTAGTTTCTGTTTGTATGCTTTAGCTATGGGGTCATTTCACAGGTCATACATACCCATTTGTCTTTCAAAGAGTACTTTCACTGCCACATTTTTCAGTGTCTGCATCCTTTATTAGATTCTTTAACACAGAATCTTTAACATGAAAGTCAACTACTGTTGATGCAACTTTCTGTCTGCCGTTTCCCTTACCCTCTCTAACAGAGCTTTCTTGCTCTGTCTGTTAACTAGTTCTGCTTAAAATAGATCCATTAGTCTGGGCCAGGCAGCTGTTTACAATGTGAGGTATTCTGAGCAAGAACTATACTGAAGCTGTGATTTTCACTAAATTGTTCCAGTTTAATTCATTTTATATCTGCTAAATTAATAAAAAAAACTGGTAAGCAATATTGGAGTATTTAAATGAGCATATAAAATAGTCAAGAATAGACACTGGAGTTAAACACCTAAAAGGTTTATGAACACGTTCTATGATATCACACAAATACAGAGAGTATGGGCATTGAGAACAAGCTTTACTAACTCCCTCCTGCATTCTATTGCTGTTTGTATCTGCAGAGGAAGCTTCTCCTCATTTACAGTTCAATATATATGAGACTGACATAGAGTAACCAAATATTATATAAATCAACACATTTGGGGAGCTGGGGTGGGTTTGTCAATTCAGAATTTGCTTGACAATTTTTGTGATTTGACTGAAATCACTGATTAAGAGATATTCATTGAGTAAAATTTCATAATTCCATGACCATTCTTCCTTATTCTGAATGTATCTGTTTCTCAGAAGGCATAAAAATAAAAATTGCTTCAATTTTTAGAGATTTAGGAAATGGCTTAATTCAAAATACCGGTAAGCTCAAATACTGGTGAACAGATGTGGTATTAACAGTTGTGATTGTTACAAGACATGCAGTGTGGTTAGTCGTCAGGGAAAGGGTTAAATGACATTCAAAATCAAAGTTTTATTGTTTTCTGGTCTGGTTAAATCACCATAAATGCCTACATTTAACAGCACCACGAGACAATGAGATCTGAGTATCAGCTGGTGTCTGCGCTTCACCTTCCATATGATGCAAACACACCCCAGAAAACATTTTAGACCATACTGCATATGGAGAGCCAGAAGTGACATGGGGTTCCAATTATAGTAAAATGAACCATATGTCTAATTAAATATATATGTTTTCTATTGATCTCCACACTAATTGCTGAAAACAGATGCACATGTTTCATCTAAACAGCAATTAGCTATGGATAGCTATAATCTGTGATTCTCCCCCATACATCTTTTTCTCACCTGCTGCTCATCTTACCCGTTGTGGAAATATTTTTTTTTAGGCTATAGATTTCTTTTAACTTGGAATATGCATGAGTTCTCATGCTTGTTCATATGTCATATATAATTAGGTTTCCCTGAAAGAAATAAGCAAATATTTTGGAAAGTAGTGATATGATATTTCTCCAGTTTTATGTGAAACATCTTAAAGATTTCCTGAGGGTGGTGCTAAGCACATTGTGAAAATCAGCCCTGCAAGAACTGCCAAATTAGGAATACACAGAAATGCTGCAGATGTTTGAATGGAATTAATTTTCTTGGTTATTTCTTGATGAGGAAGATTTCTATAAAATTATTTCCCTTAAACTGCACAGAAGTAGGAGCAATAAAATTTTTCAATGTGTTTCTAATTTTAACAAAACATACATAAAAGTATCATCTAAAAGTATTGCCCTTTTTTCAAGAAAATTAAAAATAGAGCAACAATTCTTTTCATTATACTAATCTAGCAAAAGTTATATTTCATTGTTAGACAAAGTCAATGAAAAACCCTTTTCAGAAAGAAATTCCTGAAGTAAGGATGCAATTTACAAAATTTTTATTAAGTTGAAATGAACACTGAAATCATCCTGCCCAGCTGCAGTCTTAAATGCATTCAGTTCTGCAAAGAGGATTTTAACAACAAAGTAAATTGCATTCTGAATAGCATAACATCTGTAGCTGCAAAACTCCAGCTTGAAGTAAAGATAACTTGTGAGAGTTTTTCTGCTTTTAAACATGACTGCATATTAATGATTTGTCACATAAAGTTTTTCCCCATAATTTTAAAAATAATCCTTGTAGGCATTATGCTGTTGAACATGCTCATTCTCTGAAAACATTTGAAAACTTATACAGCATAAATAAGTAAATTCTTTTGAAAGTTTTCCATTTAATTTTCAGTGAGGTCCTTTTATGAGAAAGAGAATGCTGCTTGGAAAAATTGTCGCAATGAAAGAATCCTCTTTCAGTGGACCATGAGACAGGTTTATCAATTCTTAGTGGTGTATTTTTCCAAAGAGATTGCTCTGCATTTTTTTTACACTGGATGGTTACACAAAAATGAGTATTTTCATCATCTGCATTGTCTCATTTTTAGTGTGCAGCTTAGGTGTGTTTCAGCAAACTGAGAAGTTTTCTTCTCCTCATAGTTAAAGGGAGAAGGGTGAAAGGTGTCAAAAGGCAGGGGGAGGAAAAGGGAGAGGATGAGGAGTAGTATCTGTCATGTTTGAAATGGTTTAATCACTGATGGTGTTCAACCTGATGTCAACTGCAAATATCCCTAGTAGGCAATACTAATGGTGAAACATAAATTGAAAACCAAATTAAGTTTATTATGAAAATATTGTGCTCAAAAAAAAGCAGTTTATGAAGGCCTGTAAATTTTCAGGTGACTTGCACCTTTGCTGAGAAGGCTCCTGACATTTCAGAAGAGATCAGAATGTCTGGGAAGGATTCACAAGCAGAGCAATGACTTCACTTGGTAAGTAACCTATACAAGCATGGTTTTGGTTGGTTGTAAGTTTTCCTTGTCTCTCTTTCAAAGTCCAGAAGTTGTTTTCTCCAGGTTAGGCAGAGGTGAGCCACACTGGTTTAGCCCTGCTTTGAATGCAATCTTTCATGCAGGTCAGCTACCATTGTTTCTGGACTTTGCTTTGGTCTGTTTTCTGGGAATTAACATATTCTTAAAACCACTGTCAGTACTGCTGATAAAACCCAAAAGCCTCCAAAAGATTCTCTCCCACTTTGCATGGTCATTCCCCACTGATAATTAGAACTATTTTTGAATTTTTGAAGACGGAATGAAATCTACACACATCATTATCAGAAGTAATCAAATACATTTCATCTGGTGTATTCATAGAGAAAGACATTTGCAAAATGAGTAGGGTTGGCAAAGCTACTCATTAGTTTGCTAAGCTGGATTCTTTGACATTACCTTTTTAATGGAATAAACTATTTTATTTGAAATTATATTAATTTCACCAGAAGAATCTTTAATACAGACCTGAGAGATTGAATTTGGAAAGGTTTTGTTAATTTTTAGGAAAGGTTTGAGTTAAATACTGCATTTCAATTCACATTTTTCTCCTGGAAAATTAGTTTCGTGCTTTACATTATGTAATGAACTAGGACACATATTTCAGAACCATTTCATTCTCTTTTGCCTAACTTTCAGAGTGGAATTTCCAAAATGAAAATAGATCAGATCACTTTGTTATCGTACTCTGATGAAGATTTCCTTTTCTGAAACAATCAACCCCCTTTTGTTCAGTTTAAATTCATGGGTCATATTGAATAATGCCATCTGCTGACAGAAATATGGACAAGTGAGTCACACAATGCAAAAGCTAGGGCAGGAGATAAGAAATACTCATGCTAAAGAAAGATGAATGGCTGAAGAGCTTGCCTCTGTCAAGGTCTGAAGCTGATATTTTTGAAAAGGATGCATGAAAACTGTAAGAATGTATGTCTCATGTATCTGCAAAATGTCTGTCTTTGAGACACTTAATATGCTTAATAGTACTTGACGGATTTTTCCTTCAAAATTCTTCTGTAAGATAAATCTTTATGATTTAGCTAAATCTGGTAGCAATTTACCATTCAGTACTTGTGCATCTTGTCTTACTGAGTACCACACCGTAATCATATGTGTGAAAAATAATGTTTTTAGCTGGTTTTACATCTATTATCTTTGAGTGTCCCCACCCCATCCTTTCTTATGAAAAACTGTTAATAATTTATTGCTCAGTCATTAATGAATTTTCAGAACATATGTAAAACTTTTCACCAAGTAGAATTTATATTCATACTTAGGAAAATCTCCCAAGTCCTTCCAAAGAATAGTAACTATTAAGACTGTGAATTCACTACTGATCAAAACTGCCCTTTTTCCTTATGCTAAGTGAAAATCCTACTCAATTCTCTGTTATCGGTGGTCTGCTTAAAATGCAACAGCAATAGTGTGAGAAGGATGAAGTAAAAAGCAAGTTCAGTAAAATTGAAAATACTTTTTTTTTCCCAGGTCTTTATGAAAATTCTTCATCACATATGCAGAGTTTTTTAGCAGTGGTTGCCTTATCTCTAACTAGCTGTGCAGTCTTGCATAAGTAAAACAGCAGTGTTTTGGCTGATAACATCTGACCTTAAAAGAGTGGTTGGGGTTTTTATTGATTTTTCTGCCTAGACTGCATTTACGGTTGGGATGATTAATTAATGAATTTCTGGTTTCAGAGAGATTATTGCTACTTAAACTGATTAGCTAGCACAGAAGTATTTTATGGCTTTCCAGCAATTAATCTTTATAGCTAAACTGATGCCGGAGTATCTTTTTCACTGTAGCATTTCTAGTTTGTACAGAAAATAATACAGAAACAGTAGGTGACTGTTACTCGTATCACTAAACAAAAGTACAGTTACAATAAAAATGCAGTGTAGAGAATGTCATGGGACATGCATATCCTTTAGTAACAGGAAAATATATTAAAGGCATTGTGAGTTAAAGATGGACCTCTTTGTCATATCCCGTACAGCTACAAGTTTGTGCACATTGTGGTGTAGAGAGGATGGTCACTGGCTGCCACAAGGTACTCATTTAGACAGTGACAAAGCACTAATTGAGCTCAAACACAGTCTCCTCAGGGTTGAGAAAAATTCCATTGATTGCTGGTAGCAACAGAGAAAAAGAATATTTTCAAGAAAAATAAGTTCTTTGGGTCCTGAAAAATAAGATGAAAAAAGAAAATGGGAAAGAGAAATTGACATTGAAATGTCTCCAGGTTTAGTTTGAATAATCATGACTTGCTGCAGTGCTGTGTTATATATACAAATTAAATGTACATTACATAACAATGTTTGTAGGAACCATGCTATACTGGATAACATCTCTGCATTTAAGAAAGAACAAAAAATTCTAAAAGGCTCTGCCCTTCGGAAACTGCCTCACACTGACCTAATTACTTTATTAAGCTTGGATTGAATGGTTGATCCCAAAGTAGATAAAGCTGGAAGCAGGAAAACAGAAAATTCTCCCTCTCTCCCTCTGTCTCTCTCTCCCTCTGGAAAGAAATGTCATTAGGATGATGCTTTGTATAATCAAAAATTTCTTGCTCTGTGTCTCTGTTCAGGAAATTGGCCTAGGTAGCAAATGCATTACACTGTGCAGAGCTGCAATAATTCATGAAAAAAAGAAATCGCCATAATCTTCACTTTGGAGAAGGTGCTGCAAACAGGAAGAAGGTTTGTGTTTTGTGGAGTGTTTTGTTCTTCAGGTACAAAGGAAAACATGTAGAAAAGGGGAGAGTCCCTAGTGAAAACAAATTCTTTCTGTGATCACTCCAGTATCCCCAGAGTGATCTGAAATCCCTCGACAATTTTGGATTAGCAGGATAGCAAAGGCTGTCCTCGGCTTTCTCTCAGTGTGCCTGCAAAGTTCCCAGGGTACTTTCGGGGCAGTATGAGGGTGCACAAAGAAGGTGCAGAATGTCTTTCAAGACAATTTCCAAATTTCTTTTTAAAGATTTCCGGGACTGCCCCAAGACAAAATCGTGTCAGTGAAATAACTAGTCTTAGCTACAAGTTTCTTCACTTTATCTCTGAATTGTTCATGCTTCTCCTTGCAGCCATATGACCTTGATAAGCTTTCATCAGCTGTACTGGAGATCCCCTTAGTATAAAAACCTGATTTTCACAGATGTATGTAAATAAATGAACTGTTTACCTCTACTTTGAACTAAGTCAATAGATTGCTATGATTATGGTCCTCACAAGAAGCACTTTTCTGAACTCTGTCTCCTAAATTATATAAACACAAAGGTTATGGCACTGCACTCCTAATCTTACTTACACCACAGCAGCTTGGGATTCTTTTGTTTATATATTCTTGTTTCCTCTCTTACCTACAATGCTGGAGTGGAAGCTGACATGCAGCTGACTGTTTTTCATGTTTCCTAGCACACCACGTCAAAGTTTGGAATTTTTATGTCATGAGAAACTTTGAAGTTTCCAAAATTTTTGTTCAAAAACTGAAGCTTCATGAGAAAATACAAAAAAAAAGTTTTCACGAGGGTTGTTTCAGAATATTCTTTCCATAATCTCTAAACTTCATCTCAAATACTATTTTTGTTTCTTTATTGAGAGAAATATTTTAATTTCACCTCATACCATACTATGTAACTTACAGTCACTGCTCATCACCCCTGAGATGTCAAAGATGATACTATATAATAGTTGAAATAGTCCATTCTATCTTTAAAACCATTAAAGACAACTGTTATTCAGTGCTGATTGAAACATCTCTCCTTTTATAGATCAAAGCATATACTGTGACACAGAATCTGACATAGCGTGGCATTTGGATATTTTAAATAGATGGTCTTCAGATGTTCTCTAAGGATCTCAGATTTAAATTCCACTGGGAAGAAAATCACACAATTTTGAGTTTTTTGAGTTTGCAAAAAATTGTAGTTCTCTTTTCAGATGATAGGACCTTCCAGGGAAATGTGAAACATTTTAATGTAAGGGCTTCCTAACACCCAAACTAAAATTTTAGTGGTATCTGGAAAGCCCAGTGAAATAGCAGCTTGTATACATCCCTGCAGAAAGCTCTCAAATGTGGAATAAAAATGGACAGTAAAATTAAAAGAGGCTGTATCAGTGGCTGAATTTTCATGTAGAGGCCTTTCAAATATAATCCTGGGGCTGGACAAAACTGCCTTGACTGAATTTCCTCCATAAAGGTGGTACTTTCTAAAGGTCCAGGAAAATGAAAAATAATTAAGTTCTACATGTGGAGAATAAGCTTCAGTTTTGCTTCCAAGTAAAATTAACATTTGAAACACAGGCTGTATTTATAAAAGTCCATGGGGGTAAAAACTGAAGGAATATCAAAATACCTTCCAACTATTGCTGTGCTCTGCAACTTTTTACTATACTTAATATACCTAATAAGGACACAGATAACTCAGGGTTAAATGGACTTTAAATTACATTACTTACATTTGAGATAGAAGTGAAAAGGAATAATACTGAATTTTAATCTTTTTATTCAGGAGTTTGCTCAGGGATCTGGTTAAGCATAACCATTCACCAGACTCCAGCCTGGCTGGGCGTAATATTATTGCAAAGGGCTGATGGCTGAAAATGCTCCGGAAGAATGTGAGTAAACAACCATATTAATTCAACTTGTATAACTGTATATTCAGGATCCAGATGCTGGAGAGTGAACTATTAATGGCCGACTTGGCTTGTATATTCAATTGTATGTTGGATGTTTCATTCTCTGTACTCTGCTATCCGTTTGGACTTGAGGCACAAACAAAAATGGGATAGTTATTTTAATGTAATAAATGGAGACAATGGATTACAAACATACTACAGTCTCCTGCTTTCCCACTGTTTTCCAAGAACAGAAGCCCCTGAGAGTAGGACACTTTTCCCCAATTTTCTAATCGGCCACATTTGTGGTTAGTTGAACTGTTTCCATTTGCTACCATTTATTTTTATTATCCTTGTCCCCCCACATAAGAGAGAAATTCTGGGGACGGGAGGATGGGGAGAGACAGAGAGGGTGTTGAGGGTGAGAGACAGAGAGACAAAAAAATAGACAATATCATATTGCAGAAATCCTGGCATCCTGATGCCACAGCTTAAGCTCCAAACTAGTGCCATATCATGAAAACAGATCTGCTCTTTTTTTACTGTGTGAGTAAAGTAAGGAATTTAGCTCAATTGACAGATAAAAACCTTTCCACTGTGGCAAGGATTAATACTTCTTTGAAGCATGCCCGCTGTGTCCAATGTTACTTCATAAGATAAAGACATTGTCATTGACACAAGATTTTGTGTTTCAAAAGTCAAAGAACCACTCTGAAGTCCTTTTTAAAAATATGCTTTGCAAGATTTAGCAACAATAAGAACATTTAATTGCATTACTTCAGTACAAAAGATATTAGCCAATGCATGCTCCAGTACTGTGTGTAGACATGGACATTTGCAACTCTGTAACATCCCATTTACTCTTGTACAACTGGGTAAGTTTTGGATGATCCTTGTATAACTATTTTAGTATTCCGTAAGTAACAAACATCATAAATAAATAGCTGTTTGGTTGGATACAGCCTGCAATGGAGTAATTTTTACTGAAAGTCACTTTACATTCATTTCTTCTAAAACTTTATGTTCATTTTATCTGCAAAGTTATTTTTGGGATGAGAAGCTGTCATGATTATGTGCTTACAAAAGTCCTCCTGCCAGAGGTATGCAGTAGTCATTAGAAAAATTTCTTTGGGTTGGGGAGCCATCCAGCAGGGACCAACAGATAACTCATAAAGAGAATATAGATAGACAAAATAAAATTTGCTGAGTCAATTGTCTGCTAAGAATAGTTCTCCATGCTCTAGGAGCTTATCTCTTGCTTTGCACATATTGCTGGTTAGGCTTGGATAACACATAAACACAAATGTTATGACCCATAGTATGATAGTATCTGAGAAGATATCATAATGAATTTCTAGTCAAGGATCAGCATCCAAATTACCTAGGAATCACTGACAAAAATATAGGTACACAGATAAGTAGACTGTTGTTGGTTTGACTGATTGGCCACTGCTACGTTGGAGTACACAGAAGAAATTCACACAAACACCCACTGCATATACAAACAAATACCATACAAGTCTGATCATGAGGTCTTTGAGGCAGCAAACTTATTTGAGGTGGCAAAAAAAAGGGCTGCATAACCTGGAGGAGTTTGGGAGGGCAAGAGTAATGATGAATTAATAATTTGTCCTCAAAGAACGTCAGACAAAATTGATACAACTCAAAGAGTGCAATCCCATGTTGTAAGAAGCACAGTACTCACCTTTGTATACAGAGTGCAATTCTGCCATGTTATAAGAAAATCTAAGAGTTTAAATGTTGATCTAAAAAATATTTAATACAGCTTTTACATCTAAGGAGTATCGAACTGAGGCAGATTTTGATGGGGCATAGGGCTGTAGTGTCTGAGAGAAAAATGTTGAACCATGTTCAGCCGATTATTCTTATTACATCATTACTGTTTTATTCCAGCTGCTACTATGCAGACAATTACATAAAGTTTATTAAACAGTTTTCCAAGTCAACCCAAATTTATTAGGATAAATGCTTTCATTTGCATTCTGTTAGCTTTCATATACTTCAAAGCAAAACTTTGTGATCTGAAAAAAGCAACAGTTCTCAAAGGGTTTCAGAAATTCAATCGAGGACATCTTATCTGAGGAGTGGTACTCAATGATTTATCTTTTTTGTTTTTTTTCACAAGGTAGTGTGGGCATTGTGAAAGCTTCACCCTTTAAATGAAACTAAGACAGACAGCATTTCATTCCATCCTGCTTTTTTTAAAACATACTACTGTCAAAAGTCTTTGATAGTCCCACAGTCACTCCAAGCATAGCAAAGATTGCAATGTACCTATCTAGAATACTATCAGGATTCCAGCTGGCACTTGGAAGAAATCTTCTATGTAACCTTGTGCACATCACTTCAATCCACTGATTTCTTTCTTCTGATATGAGTTTCTTTATGACTGTATTTAGACTGAAGGTACTGAAACAGGAATTGTTTAATAATGAGGTCCTGATTTCTACAGGAACTCCAGGAATTACAACACCCTGTAGAAAAGTCTCTCCACAAAGCACAGCTTAGCTGATAAAAAGGACCTTTTTCTGTAAAGAAAGGCAAATTAGATTTCAATATATTTATCTTTTCATAACGTCATTTGAAGAAATACATCACATGTAGTGTTCATGTCAGCTATTGTTCTGCCATTTTCTAAAGACAGGATAAGGAGCTTGGTATGTTTCATGAGTATGGCTTTCTCTTCACATTTCTTAGCCTTGTAATTTCAAACAAGATGAGATAGTAAGCCCTCCACACTTGTTGGAAAAATAGAAAACATTTTGTAGGTACTAAGATCACAAGCAACCATTTGTGTTATCTAAAATGTATGATAATACAAGTCCCCAAATTTTATTCAATAATTGCTCCCAACATTGTATTTCTCTATCTCTATTGTCTGTGACAAACTGTATTCAATAAAATATAAAGCTTATTGTTTGAAGCATGTAAAATCCTTTAACAGACATGTAGTTTTGTCTTGAAGAAAGAAAGGTGTGGCTATTTTATCATATTATAGTGTAATTTAATCCAGAAATGTTATGACAGTCACAGGGGAAGAGAGAGGCTCTCTTTTAAATTTAGGTTAGTCTTCTGTGTGTTTCCATTTCTCCTTGATGGGGCAACAGCTTTCCTAAGGTACCTCAGTGACAATGGAAATATCCAAGCTACACTTTATTCTTAACTACAGGCATAATTCCTTGTACTGTGCTATAGCCTAGCTGTCTAAAGTACAGTTTTTATCATGTACTGGTACTCATTATTTATTTATCTTTGCTTCTTGTATGTGAAATGCTTCAGCAAAACTCAGAATTCTGCGTCCTAAATGCGTCTTATAGCTGACTAAAATGGAAGATACTCTTTCTTGTAAAAATTATGAGTTTGTGTTTTTTCTACATGAGTTCAAGTAACACCAGAGACTTGTAAGGCACTTATTGACTGCCAGCATTAGGAAATAGCACAGACTGATAGGAGTGGATCTGTTGAGTAACTGATCCCTTCATCTGGTTATACGGACCTGATGCCCACATTAGATGTTTTGAGATGTTTTATTTCAGGCTATCTCTAGTTCTTTTCAGTGGACTGGGTGTACAGTGATGGCTGGATCAGATCAGCTCTGCTCCTCATTGTTTAGTTTCATCCAAAAAGTGTCCAGTTTCAGAAGTCCTAGAAACATCGTTCACCAAATTACAGTAAGAGGGGACAGTCAGGAGACTGGCTTCAATACTCTTAATTTGAGTAAAAAATTACTGTGCAAATATCATTGTTTTCATGTACTGAAAAAAAAAACCCAAATCAAAACCAAATCATCCTACCTTCTGAAAACCTTTCCTGTGAAGAGGAATACTGAGGGAATTGCAATAAATCAACTCTCCATACTAAAGAAACAAAATAACCTTTTCCAACATCAGAAAAGGCAGACAGTTTTCTGTGTTACTTACTTGTTAGCTTTGAAGAAGAAATAAACAAAGCATTAAACCAGACTACCAGCTTCCCCAAAAGGTCATACCTGCCAGCAACATATCTCAGGGGGGCAAATTTCACAGCAGATCATAAGCAAACCTGTGCTGTAAACATCAAAGTCCCTTCTGATGTCAAAACCAGAAATTGTGGTGGATTTTGTGGAATTATGAACTCCCAACAAGAAAGTCGATTTCAAGCCTGGCAGGTTAACAGTGCATCATGCCAGTGAGTCCCAGTAATGCTGTTCTAATTGTGTTCTCTCTGGTGCATCCCTAAAATTCCAAAGACTTTAAGCTAAACCCCCTCCACCCTCGTCTGCAAGGCTGTTTACGTAGGCTGCTTGAGAATAGCCATACCACCTCTGCCTATGATGTTCATACATTAAGAAGCAACATCTGGCAGGGCCATCGTTTCAAGGAAAATGTGGGAGTGAATAGATGGATTGGTGCTGGAGACCTTAGACAGCAGTTAGGAAACTTGCATTCTTCTTCTGCCAGAGCAGGTCATGTCGATCCTGGATCCAAAACATGAAAGACAAGATTTCTTTAATCTTCACACTAGACCTTTCTTCTCTTTTTGAAGAAAAGACTTCAACTACATTATCAATCTCTGGTAGAAATATGAAAGAATAAAAAACTGAGCGAAATTCATTTTTGAGAATTATTGAGTATCACTCCTCCCTAGGAGTTCCTTTGTATCTCTCCAGCTTGTCTTAGACAGTTTCTGTCTTTTTTCAGAGAAGATTTTAAGCTGTCACTCTGATAATTCTTGATCTAAGAAATTTTATGCATTTTTCTACAGAATAAGAGGTGTAATTTGTTCATTTGGCTTATTTACAGTTCAGCACTGCTGCACCTTCTGGTAGCTGAGTCATCACAAGACACTCCAGGCTCCTTGAAATCTTTGAGGAAACTCTCTTTACAGAGACCATATCAACAGCAAGGAGCAAGACAAGAAAAGACATCCGAGTTTTCAAAGACTTTAGTGACACAGACAATATAAACCCATGAAAGGAAATTATGTATCAGTTGTCAAAACTCCATTATCTGGACTACCTCTTTCTAAGCTACTGTTAAAGGTTTCATCTTGACCAGCACATAAATAGTTACTTTGTAAAAACTTTGACTTCTGGTTTGGCTCAGAAAACTACAAATTTGTTTATTTTTCCATCCAAATTTCTCATAATAAGTTAATGCAATTTACTTTCTTCAGTCATACTGGTTTACTCAAAGACTCTGAGACAATGGCCACTTTTCTCAATGTTTTGAAGATGTGTGCAGTTTGCTAGGGACATGGTGAAAGATGTTATGCAAAAATGTTATCATAAAGCTAGAAACAGTAGCTTTTCTAGTCAGTGTCTAACAAATAGCTGGTTTTCCTGGGATATTTCAATGAAAAGAAGAAATAATGCCAGGCTTGAAGGAGTACTAGTGTCTTTGAAGGAGCTCTACTTAGAACGGAAACAATACTGCTAAATTCTAGCAGAGAAAAGCACAAATGCAATAGAAGTGTTGCACCTCTAATGTGGTTGTAACAAAAAAAAGTCCTTGCCTCCTACGGAGTTCTGAGGCTGACACATATGTCAAAAATGCAGAAAATCCTTCTCTCTTGGATATACAATGAAACAAACACTTAGTCTTAAGCCAACACCTCCACCCCAAAGCCCACAGTCTCCAAGACAGGCCTTTTCAAGTTTTCTGAAGCTCCTTTCTTTATCTGCTTCTCTATTCTCCAACTGAGAACCTTCTTTTCTGCATACATGGTTTAGGAAAATAATTTTAAGCCACATCTTTCCATATAGATCATCTGAATTTTGTTTGGGTTTTTATTTGTGGAATCATAGCCCTAGCTCTCTCTTTCAGCTACCTCAAAAGCAGGCAGAATTCCTTAGTTCTGATGAAAGATAAATCCATCACAGTTACATATGTTTATTCCAATAGCCCTGAATGGGACACACCTAAATAATCTATCCAAACAAAAAGAAAGAGAAATAATTTGACAGATTATCAGCACTGAAAAAACCCAACTGATGTATATGCAGCCATTTTTGGAAGTGTTTCACTTTGTCAAAATTCAGTTCCTGTCCAAATCACTTTCTTCCAAGTCCCATGGTAGTTTTGCTTTCAGATACAAAGGACAGGCCATGCTCACATAGCCCTGATGAAACACTAGAGTCTCTGTAAAAACTGCAAGCTGGAAGGTATTCTTTCCCTAGCATTCACTATTTTATTACACTTTCTCTCTTTACTAGAAAATCCTGCACCATCATTTCCAAATTTCCATGGAGAAGAGGAAAAAAAAGATGTCAAGATGTCATATCCTACAAGATTCTTAAAATTGGGATTTTTTTCTTTACAGATTTTCCAGAAGGAAAAATGAGACAGATATTTTTAGCATATGCCCAGATGTATACAGTTCAGATAGGCCTGTTTTCTATAGACCATAGAGAAAAAAATAGAGCATAACATTTAATAGGCAGTAAAAACTATGATCATGGTTAATATTTCCACTATTCAAGCAAAGCCTTGAAAATCCGGGATCCATAAAACCTCACAGTTTTCAGATCTGTGCTTAAATTTAACTGATGTGACAATCTCTGCAGATTTCATTCACTAGTGTCAATTCCAATTCCATACCCTTTTGGTATCTGAATGGATAAGTAGCAGCCAATATTTGCTGGTAGCTGCAGTCCAGCATTCCCCTTCTCAAAAATACCTCTGCACTTTGGCAGCTACATATTGCAATACAGCTTAAAATGGCGCTGTACATGGACCCTCCTCCCCTAAACCATACTGTCTTTGGCAACACAAGCACTGCCCTCGCTGCACCTATAGCTCCAGCTGAACCTGTGGGCTTCAAACACTGTGGATATCACAGAATATTCTGAGTTGGAAGGGACCCACAACAATCCAACGCTTGGCTGAATTCAGGGATCGAACCCATAACCAAAGTGCTATCAGCACCATGTTCTAACTAACTGAGCTAATCCCAATCCATATTTTTCCTTTTGAGGGGCAAGGTTTTATTTATCTAGAAATATCCAAATGTTTTAGAGCCATTCTATAAAGGTTTTTCAACTTCTCAGGTACAACAGTCAGCCAGTCTATCTGACTGTCTGCTACTTTTGTCTCATTCCTTATAAACTTACTTCAACCCACGCTTCCCCCAGAAATCCTGGGATACTGATGGGATGCTGAACTTGGTGACAATTGCCTGAACCAAGAAATCTGCTATCCTCACACAATAATTAATTATATCACTTTCTTTAAATTTATGTAGAAAAAAAATCCATTTCATGATATAAGTGCTCTGTCAGATAATCTTAGATGCAATTCTGATTGCAGAGGTGATGGAACCAGTTATAGGTTGTAGCTAAATACAATCATCATACTGCAACTTGACAGTAGTTAATTGAAGTACTGGCTTTATCACTCTGTGAAAGCAGCGTGAAATATAAACCGAATCAGGTGTATCTAGGAGCAGCCCTAGATTAGACTTTGACTTTTCAAGGACATCCAAAGAAAACAGCTGCAAAAGCAAGGACATCTGTGAAGTAGATTAGCTGGCTTAGCATGGGGTGCCTAAACACAAACCTTTCTGACATCCGTACCAGCCATCTGTTCCTCAGCCATTCTAGCCTGCTCCTGGCAGTCACACACAAAGCTGGAGGGAAGCCAGCTCTATTTATCATAAACCTTCTGATCCAATCTTTTCCCATGTCTGCTAGTGCCTCATAACATACCAGCACTGCACGTGTGCTGTGAGCATATAACAGTCAGCTCTGCAGAGAAAGTCCCAGGCTATCATTTGGTATGGATCCATCCAGCTCACCCAGAGCGCCTCAGGACATATCTGTGGAATCTCACTGTTAAAGGGAATGGTCTTCATTAGTGGTAACTAACTTGTAAATTTGTTCAGTAGCAAACATAAACCTTCTGATTTTAACCTGCCACACGTTCCCTGGCAAATAAGTCGTGCCAAGATTGTTGCAGAGCCTACACTCATTCCTTTGTGGTCCTCTCTCAACACTGGTGACAAGGACTACAACAAATTAAAAGTCTATCTCAACAAGACACGTATTAAGCCAAAAGGAAGACAAAAGTTGCTTGAAATCACACTGAACCAGCTTCAGCAACTAATGGGGGATACAAAATTGAATTTATACACATGTGGCAAACAGTTTCCATTTTCTTTGTTAAAGACTTTGCTTCCAATGCACTGCTACAGGAGCACAGGTTCTGGACAATGGTCTGAGCTATCTTTGCAAGCTGTTTGATTGATGTTGATCTCAGTTATTCCAGTGCCATTACACCAATTGGGACTGGTAACAGGGAAGTATTAAAGCAGATAAAATGTTTATATTAATACAATGAAGAAAAGTTCAATTGCAGTGAATGTAAATGTAACCCACTTGTTAGTCTGGTTACCGTGTACTGGATACAATCTTTACTTGTGGCACCTCTAAACTCTTCTTATCTGGTAGGGATCTCAAAAAACAACTGTAATAAAATTGTGCTTTCATGTGCATTAGTTAACGAGGACTTAGGAGAAGTGTCACACAAAGCCATTAGACAGTAGCAAAGCAAGATAGTACAAGACAAGTGAATTTAGATCTCGTATATTTGAAAACAGAAAAAAAAAAGGCATCCTGTCTCCTACATGCCTGTTTCTGTGTACAACCTGAGGTGCCATAAGCCTGTCCCTGATTTCAGGGTAAGCCAAGGAACTAAACTGCTTGTATAGGGCTGACACAAAGATGTAATGTGCTTCCCACGTCCATGGATTGTGATGCTAGACTTGATATAAAAATGCATACCATCTGCACCCAGAGATAGAGGGAAATAAAACCCAGATAGATTTTACCAACTTAAAAATTTCTGGGGAATAGATCTGTGTCCCCAAGGTAAGAGCTTCAATTGATCCTTAAAATAATAATTTCGGGTTATCATTTGATTTTATAGTAGGGCAGCCAAGTTTGTAAACAAAATTAATGTGTGGTGTCAAATGAGCCTTCTCTGATTCAAGAATGTCAAAAAGTATCTCAGTATCATCATCTGTTAAAATAATACTCAATATTTTGGAAAATAGTCTAGAGAGGAGAGATGTTTCAGGAGGGGAGATGCTTCAGAGGGTTGCAGATAGAATGCTGTTTTCTGGCAATCACCTTTGCAGATCTGTTCAGCCCTGCTGCACGCTTCTTTTCCAAGCTGCATGACAGCAGACACAATTGCCTCCCTTTGACAATTCCCCCTCCTCCCACACGGGCCTTCCCTGACCCAGAGACACAAGTGATCCCAGCTGTAGAGAGTTAGTCCTCTCCAGCACTCGGGTGAGCAGGGAAAGGAGAGCCTTCCAGTGAGGGAGGCAGTGTGGGGGTGAGGTCTGCCTCGAAGTGGTGAGCACTGTGAGTCCTCTTACTGCTCAGGGCTAGGGGCAGTGGAGGTTGGAGGATTGCAGGTTGTTTGGACTCAGGTCAGGGCTCTTCAGAAGCACCTGGAGAGATGATATCAGTGAGTTCCTAGGTGGAACAACTATGGTAGAACTGGAACCTCTAATTTTTCCCTTTTCTACACTCTCTATGCTGACATTCCATCAAATATAATGGATTCTTACTTCATTTTGCCCCTCTTCCATTCATTATAGACACACAAACACGATACATGTGTATGTATTTTATTGCAAAGGACTACAACAGCAGCTGAGCATTACAGGAGCCTTTGCACTTCACATTGGCCTCAGAAACAGAAAAAGACTTCTGAGGAGTGGGTAACACCATTTTAAGAAGTGTGTTTATAAGTCTACCCTAAAGACTCAGAGATGCAGTCAGACTGCTGATTAGACCTTTGACAGACCCTCAAAGAACATTTACTGCATATGAAGATTAGATAAGATGTTCTTTGTCAAGTTTTTTCTTTTCTGTATAAGTGGATAGGATGAAAGTTTCTCTAGTCTTGTATTTTCATACAGTAGATTAGAGACGAGTTAGTTCCGAATTTCCACTTAAAATATCTCTTGGAATGCATAGCTAATTTCCTGCAGACATGATTCTCAGGCTTTTATGTAGCATTCCAATAAATCTCTCAAAAATCTGTCCAAATAACTTTCAGGCATAGGATTCTTTTCCCCTTCCTTTTCTTTTCTTGTGTTCCCTTTTTGAATATAGGCATCAAGGTAAATTCCCAATGTGGAACTTAATGTGTTGTTCTAGATAATCACTTTTTACAGAGATTTCTGAAGAATGTTACACAAGGTAAAATGCAGTCAATAGAATGTAGAAGACCTCCATAAGAGCACTCATTAGTACTGAATTTATGAGAAAAGCAGAAGGGCTTGCATACTAAACAACTGCATTAGGAGGCTGGGAAAGCTGTGGTTCTAGACATGTTTATTTTGTCCTGGAAAACTATAATGGAATAGAGCTACAATATGGAAGTCTCATGAACCAAATACACAATTTCACTGTGTGAATCTGATGATAATGTGGTCATGGGATTCCCCAGACTGTATTCCTGTGAAACATTATGGTCAGTCCAACTGGACTGAAATCACAGGGAGAGGAGAATCAGACACCGGATAATGAGGGCATGTTCTGTGGTATACACGTTCTGTTTCTCTCCAGCATTCAGAACTATTGCAATCTCTCCCTACCTTTCCTTTGGTATCCACTTCCCTTTGTAGTTTCCTACTCTGGATTGTCCTTTCACTGTAAAATTTGGTGATGAACAGTTCCCCATTTTGTTTATCTACTCTTTTCACAACTGTGTAAGCTCTTATCATCTCCCACTGCAGCCTTCAGCTCTGCAGGGTGGAATCCCAGTTGGTTCAATCCCTCTACAGGAGGCAGCTGCAATATCCCTGAGGTCAGCACATCTACCTCACTGTCCCAGAGTACTGAACATCAGAGCTGAACACAATAATCCAAAAAAAGGGTGTATATGATTTTGTACAGTGTAAAAATTACTCCTCTAGCTCATTACATTCCTCGACAAAACCTTGGTTTTTTTGTCTGCCACTTTAAATGGAACAAAACTTGCCGAGGATTTTAAGTGCTGGTACTTTGCATTTGCTGTTTCCTGCATTTGAGAAGATACCCAATTCTTACACACAGAAATTTTTCCCACGATGCCCTTCTCATCTTGCCCACTGAGGCCCTGAGTGTTTTAACTGGCTTTTATGTTTGGATGAGTTTGATTTCCTTTTCAGTTATGGCACATGTTTTACCTGGCCTCATGTAGAAAGATAGCCCTACTATAAGCAGAGGTCCAGTAGAAGAGAAAGAAAGAGAAAGGGAAGAAGAGAAAACATTTAGAAAGGTAACATATTTCCTGCAGCATAGGCTTTCTTTAAGTAGAGTTAATGTAGATGTCATTGCCAAATACCTAATGGCAACGTATTTATTTCTCAGTTCACAGATCTAGAAGACAAATATGACTTCATATAGTAAAAAGAAGTTATAAAATAACTGTTCATCTTGCAGTCATATTAAATTTGTTTTATTTTCTGCTAAGTTGTTGTCTACAGTACATCTATATAATTTTCTGCCGGTTAAAGACCATTTCTTTTTATTTTACTAGTGACAGGTCTCATAATAAATAAGACTGCAATATAAAAATATGAAAAAATGAGGAATTTATTAGAAAAACAAAAGTTATCCCATTGTTTTTCATGAAAAAATAGCCTTTCTTAAGAATTCTAAAGATTCCAGGTATGGTAACATAAAGTAAAGCCCTTTTTAGTTGTATAAATATACTGAACATTTTGATAATAATTGTTATAAATATGTGTTTAATTCGTGCCTATAAAGTTTATACCCATTCAATGTTAAAATACATATATAGGATATTTTGTATCAAACCTAAACATGACGAAACCACACTCTCTGGAGGGGCGAATTCCCGTAAGAATGTGGGGCTTTTCTCAGCTGAAAAGATTTCCGAGAAGAAATCACCAAGACTATAGCTATGGCTGAACGGGAGATGGGCCATCTCAAGAGGAACCACCCCGGCCATTTTCACCATGATAAGCTATCTAATGAAGATATGCAGCATCTCAGGAACATCACCCCCTTCCTGGAAATGGATAAGATTTCATCAATACTTCATCATCTCATCGGAAGGACATTGTTTTTCGCTGGGACAACTAAAGACCCAAATTAAATATCTTAAGACTTTTGGACTTTGAATACAGTGTTGCCCCCAGCGAAATAAACTGTATATAAGCTCACCGTTCCGAGACCTCGGGGTGAACAGAGCTACTCTGACACCTTGTCAGGTTGCCTGTCACCCAGCTGCCAACACCTGGGCTCGGAGCTGTTTCTCTGCATTGTGGCTTTTGGTCCAAAATTTCTGCCAAATTTACTATAAATAAATTGATTTTATTTTATTATAGAAATTGGCTCCGTACATTTATAACAATAATGCAAGTTTTTCTTTCCAGATACATTTGCTTTTTAGCCTTTTTTTTTAAATTTTTGACCAGTAGTATGAAGCAGACTCTTAAAGCTCCTGTAAAAGCAACTTGTCACAGAATTTGACTTCAATTTAGATGTTCACAGCTCAGAGAGTCTCAATGCCTGAGCTTAGAGAATGTGGTTGGTGATACATATTCTGTGCATCTTTAAAGATATGTGGATGCTATATGGCTATAACCATTACTATTCAGAATTTGGTATTTAATGGCCTCTTGATATGACCCCTACATAGCAAAGCTGTTTAAGTTTTGTACACCTAAACTGCTGAAATACAACATTTTCAATATATCTGTTGGAGTCCTGTGGTGTGGATGTAGCAAACATCCAAAAAAGTAAAAGCTGTTGAACTTTTGTTGTATGCTTCACTAATTACTCGCTTCATTCATGGACAGCCATATATATGTTATATTTTCATGCAGGCATTTGCTGAACTGGGCCTCACTGAGATGTGAGCTATCTCCAAAATTGAAAACAACTGAATTATTTTTATCAGTCAGCTTTACTTGATAGATTGGATGGTCAAAAGCCTTTTCCACAGATCAAATAAGGAATTTGCAGAGGTGTCAGTGGTTGGTTTATGGCTTCATGTATTTTATTTGTTATTTTTAAAAGTCTGATCGTGTCATTTGCATGCAGTGTTGGTGATATGAGAGTGGCAGTGACAAAATTTATTCCAGTTGTATTTGACTTCAAAGAAAAACTCGGAAATCTCCCATTTACCTTCACAGGTCTCGAAGAGGCCAACTCATTGATCCTCAGGTAACAAAGTACTTTGTCCCCTCAACAGTCTCTAGGTACTAGAAAAAGTAACTTTGAGTCACGAGCGGCTGCTTAAATTGGTCAGGAAGGAGCAATTCTGTGCAGATGGGAACTGAAGTGTACAGACATGGAGAGTTTCTGCCCTGGATAAACCTCCAGAATTATCCGGGTGCCTTTCAAAACCATAGATTATTTCTTTTTCCTAAATTTTTGGAATCTCTGTTCATGCTGTTCTGCCTTTTGCCTGGGATAGCCCCCAAATGAGTTGTTATTCTTGCATACCAGATATGGCTGCATACTGCATTGCAATGTTTTAAGAACTCTGTGTTCTCTCTCTGTCCAGACTGGATTCCTACTACAAATCAACAAATTTTAGAGATAAGGTAGTTACTTAAGGTAGTAAATGTCATTCTCATGTGGCCACAGAGGAATTCAGTAATATTCGCTATTATAAGCTTATGCCTGAAATGACAATTAATTCAACCCAGCCATAGAGATGTATGATGCACAGATGGAACATACCACTGCTGAACAGAAAAAATATGCCATTTGATAACATGTCCTTTTTGGGAAACTGATAACAATCTATGTGATACACTGGTGACACGGTCTCTCTATGATACACATGGCAAACTTGACAGCCATTTACCTTCCATGTTCTTTTAAATCCTATGTTGGCATACAGAAACTTGAAATATCCTCCTTTAAGTAAAAATAAAGGAAAAAATACTCTTAACAGCAAAAAGCCAGGAACTTTACCCTTTACTGGTGACCTTTAAAGACAGAACTAATAAGTGGTTCTGAAAGAGCAGCACTCAGGTAACCTCTGTGATCCTCTCTCTTAAATGTCATTTGAGGCAAAAAAAAAATCACAGTATATTTCCAGGTTTATAGAATAAAGCTACCTATAGTACTATGTTCAGGTTAATTTGCTGTTACAGAAATATTAAACCATACTGCTATTGTTAAATACATGTCTGATTCCAGAGGCCCTCTGTATTTTCTAACTTAGAGGCATCCTCTTCCATACGCTCACTCAGAGCAACTGCTTCTATCTTGAAGAGTTTAAGTGTTACTTAATTTCTTCTTTGTATAAAAATGCTGATTTGATTCTTAGATGGCCAGTTTTTAGCAACTGCTGGTAGATTTGATATTAGAGTTATATGAGTTTTACATTAACAGTCTAAATAGTCACCTGGACCTGCCAGGTGAATCAGAAAGTGACTTCTGGATTTTTATGATGTGCTGGATGCTCTGCTAATGACAATGAATTGATTTCTCATGTACTTAACACCCACAATGTGTGGTGCTTTATTTCCATCTGGGCTTAAATCATGACATGAAGTCAGTAGTCCTTGTATCCTTAAATCCTTCATAAATAGACCTGAATTTGCATTGATTTGCTTTTCCATTTAGGACCTTCTCTGCATTAAATGCATTTCAGTCAAAAAATTGCCAATAATTGCTTTAATATTCATTATTTGAAGGTCAAATTTGTGGCTAAAGCTACAGCTAATGCTTATCTAGTTTAGTTTAGATTACAAATGCACTTACAAAATTACTCATACAGTTTTCGTATTTTTTTGTTCTTTGTTTCACAGACCAAAAGTTGGGCTCAGAGTACCTGAGTTGGACTGTTTATTAATGAAGCTAAATTAAAGGTTGATGCAGGTGCACAGGAAATGCAGGCTGGCTGTAGCATGAGAAGTGCACAGAGAGGCACACTTTAATTTTCCTCTGGAAATTTCCCAGGAAGCACAGAGATGTGCCATATCTGGGCACTTTGGCCTTCTCTTGGATCCTCCAAGTCACACGTAGAAGTCACCATGAAATATGCCCAATAGAAGCCAGTGATGGAGATGTAGGGTAGATGAAGGGACTTTTTCCAACATTTGAGTAGCTGGGGGAGAAAACAGAACAGCACCTCTACTCATCTTATGTTCTGTAAATCTCAAGGCTACAAATCCCTTAGGCTTGGAGCTGCAACCACCAAAGAATATTCAAACACATTAGTGAAGAGTAAAGAAATGTTTTTGGTTTGGCAGGAACATCAGCAAGGTCCCTGTTATAGCTAAAGAGAAAATCTTGTATTGTTTGTAAAAATTTTTGGCTTGGATTGCTTTTGTTTTAAGGGAATAAGTAGCCCCTGGAGTAAAAGATGCGATAAGAGACTAAATTTGGATTCTCAATTGCAGACAGCTGTTAAATAAGTCACAAGTGAAATGACTTTGGCATTGCTAAATCTTGAAAACAGATACAAGCTGAACATTCAACATGCCTGACTTCAGCACCTAATTTTTCACTCCATCTCTGTTTTCTGTGAGTTCTTAAGCAGAAAAATTTCAATGTTAAATCTATAGTCTCCTGCCAAGAATTGATCGAAAAAATATGGTTTAAAAATAATGCTCTCTAGGTATATTTTTAACAGCAGAAAGTATCTTTAAAGTAGAGTAACTATTGTAACATGAAATACATTTTAATAGAATTCCTCTGAATATTTTTGAAAACTAACATCTTCATAATTATTTTCTCCTGAATTGCTTATTATCTGTCTCCCCTATTAGATATATTTTGGTGCTTTCTGAGCAGCAAAAATTCCAATTTTAGAACCATACAGGATAAAACATAAGTGCTGGCAAAATTATATTTGCATGTACATGACTTTTTAACTCGGATATCTTGAACTGCTGCAGGAGCACAGGCTGGGGGCTGAACGCCACCACCACCACTGGCTAATGACCTCTTATTTGGGTTTTCATCTTTCCTTTGTCTTCCTCTTTGCTCTTGCTGACCATGAATACTGTATGTGAGGCTGAGTAGCTCTGTTCATTTTCAAGTCCATCTTGACCAAATCCTTCAGTGGCAATCTAGGCAGCGGAGTGTGCAGGGAATTTACTTAGGATATGGGAGACCTCTGTTCTACTCATTACTCTACCCCAGGTGGCCACTGGAAAAATTGCTTGTTCCCAGTATGAGAAACAAGAACAGTAAGGCTTCCTGCACACCAGTGGACATGCAGCTAGTGAAGATATTCAAAGACAGCTGCCTTCCCAAACCCAGCTTAGACTCCTTTACTCAACACAGTCACAGCCATCTGTGGTCACAAGTGGGAACAGATAACTCCTGCTGCAGAAGACAAGACCTAGGAAATTAATGTCTTTGGAAGGTCAAAATATATTCCCAAACCCTAAAAAGTATGGTTTTTACTATTTCAGAAGAGATGCATTTTCGGAGAGTGGCACAAATTCAACCAGTGGGCTGGCAGTGCTATCCTCCGAGGAAGCACCTTCCAGAGCAAGTGAACAACACCTCTGACAGTGGTTTTACATAAGAAGACAGATGTGGCCAGATGCCTTTTCTGAGTGAAACCCGCTGAGGAGCCGAAAGCCTTGTCTGCTTCAGTTGTGCCCACTTGACTCCTTCCTGTCAATGAATCCCTTTCCCTTATCAAACTTGTTTCGTCTTTCAGGGGATTTGACCTTTCTGAATTATACACAGAGCTCTTGTGTAACAGCCCTTATATCAGTGTGTTTACCATCTGTTCTCCTTTTCTGAATGCAGACATGTGTTACTGTTTATCCACTATGTGTCACCAGTTTACTACAACAAATTCAGTCAAGTGGAAATCAGGTCAAGGTGAAATTTATTTCAGGCACTTTTGTTCCACTTCATTTTACAGTTTGCCACATGCTAATCATATGAATTCTGAACAAGGATCAAAAAAACCAAATAAAATTATGTTCTGGCTCCTGACTGACATTTTCAATGGATTGTTTCATTCACCTTTTGGAAAACCTCATCCTGTACTTGGCTTCACTGGAAAACGTAGCTGCTGGAAATTTTAGCAGATTGTTGGACAATATGGAAGGTGAAAGCTGAACACTTAATGCAAAGCTAAAAAAAAGAAGCTATATTTGTCTTTTAATGCTGTATAGTGGGGAGGGAAGTTGTATACTTCCCATCCTTTCCTTCTGTGTACTGAGGAACATAATGCAAAATCCCAAAAAAATGTCCACACCCACTGTGTAAGAACTTGCCACAACCCTAAAGGTTATGCAGATTTCTGTTTGATTCCCTGGAAATCATTCTGTATTTAGCCTTTGTGTTATTGAGCAATACAATATTATTACATAGAATAATTATTACTAATTATAATTCTGTGAGAATGGGGCATGAGTATGGGTTCAGAAGTGAGATGACTTCAGAGGATGTGCAAGAGCAGACACCCATTACCCTGGGCCTCCATGACTGCTGCTGGTGGGATGAGGTATGCTGGGTGTACTCAGCCCTTTAGACCTCAGAGAATAACCCAAGACATTTACTTGGATTGTGCAAATTGGCCTTAGCTATGGAAATTTCATAAACTGCTTTCCCCAGAAAGAGCAATTTTGCAGACCTCGAAGTACATACCAGAGCTATTACCACTGTGCTTGTGCAAAGAATCCCTTCCTCTTTACATAAACATAAATTACTTGTTTCTGTAGACCCCTGAGAAAGTTTAAATCTAGTCAAGATTTGAGACATGGAAATTTAGTCAGCGAACAAGCTTTTGTATTAAAACATGCATTTCTTTTACATGATTATATTTCTCAGTATTAGCTTTTCCAGAGCAGTCCATTCTTATTGAGGGAAAAAAGGATTCTCACAAAGTGTTTTATTTGCAATTTCTGCTCACTCATTTTATTAGCATTTCAGATGTGTTTCATGACCTTTTATTAACAGTCATGTTCTAGTCTGCAGGTCAAAGAGCTTTTAGCAAATAAAAGTACGTGGCGCCAAGCTCAATAACGACAAATGGAGTCCTCAGCCACAAAGACAGCTGCACTTTCCTCTCTCCTTTTCTCCCTCTCTTTTCCATAAGCAGGCTGATCTATGGTAAGATTGAGCAAGGATTCATTTCTCTGAGTAAATTTATTGTCACAGATTAGGTCAGTGTAGAAAACTATGGTTATATAACGCATTGATAAACTTATTGGGAAAAAATGTAAGTCAATTGGAAATATGGGTTAGTAATATTCATTCATATAGCACAAAGACTCCTAGTTTTTCTTATCTGCACAAGTGTTGAATACTTTCACAGAGCCGTGTCCTGTTGCTTATAGGTGTGACCCATGATACAGATCACAAGTTGCCATATTTTGAGAAACTGATAAAAAACCACATGCAATTGAACATCATAAGATGCTAGACTTATTATACTTGTGACTAAATATTTATACTTCATTAATCCGGAAAAGAATCAGCTAGCATGGAGCTCCATTGAGCTAGGTAACATAAAAAATACAAAGGAATTGTTGGTTCTGGCCAATGTGAACACGTGATCTATGTTTATGTGATGGGACCATTGTAATTCCACCGAGGGAATGGAGGGTGACTCCGGTATTTGGGGTTTTCATGGTAATTCCATTTCAAAAAATCAATAGAAGTCTTGAAGTCAGCTGTCAATCTCACAGGATTCACTGTGTGGGTGGAGATGAGGTCTCCTACAGGATGATGCAGAACAAGAGCCCATACATCCTCTCTTAAATTCAAGGTGAGACCATCCAGATTTCCAGGTATACATCATCCATGGGAGCACCAATCTTCTGCTGAGGAGCTTCAAAAAAAAAAATGTAGGTGTTGCTGTAGCCAACAGGGTTTTGCTACAATTTCAAGAAGGACAGAACTTCTGTGCAGGTTTTTTTCTGTTCCATGGTGTGCTCATATATTCCATCATGTGGGCTGACCTTCAGAGAAGCCTCACCTGTCATGGTGCTGTGTTTACTACCTGTAAGTTGAGGATTTCAATATTTATTTCCTTTCTCTAGTCTTGATGCAACTTTTACTGGGTGGCTTTTCTCTTAGCCGGAGTGAAATGGGTAGAAGCTCAAAAACACATTTAACACAGCTTTAGATCATGGGTTGGGTTGACCTTGACTGGCCACCAATTGCCCACCAAGCTGCTCTGTCACTCCTCTCCTTATTAGGACAGGGTAGGGAGAAAGCAAGATGGAAGAAAACTTATGGATCAAGATAAAAGGCTATTTAATAAAGCAAAAGAAAAAACTGCACATGCAAAAGCAAAGTAAACCAAAAGATTTATTTTCTACTTCCAATCAGCAGGCAATGTCCAGCCATTCCCTGGGAAGCAGGGCCTTAGTACATGTAGCAATTTCTCCGGAAGAAAAATGTCTTAATAAAAAATGCCTCCCTCTCCCCCTTTCTCTTACCTTCTATTGCTGAGATGACATCACATGATATGGAATATCCCTGTGGGCAGTTTGGGTCAGCTGTCCTGGATACATTGCCTCCAAAAATCGTGCCTACTACCTGCTGACTGCTGAGGGGAAAAGGTTGAAGAAACCATGTTGATGCTGTGTGAGATCTCAACAACAGCTAAAACACTGGTGTGTTTTCAACACCTTTCTAGCTACAAATACTAGCTACAAGCACAGCACTGTGAGGCCTGCTGTGGGGAAAATTAACTCCACCTCAGCCAAACCCTATACAGTTAATTACGGTATTAGTTAAATAATGTTTGATGGAGAGCTGTGTTTTTATAACCAAATATTATCTGAATGTGTGGAAGAGTCCCTACAGAGCACTGAAATTCCTGTAGATTCAAGCAATTTTTCTAATCAGAATAGAAAAATGGCTCTGAGCCCACCACCAGGGAGTCCAGAGCAACTGTAATAGCTGGAATTGATTCCTTTTTTCCCTCAGCACAGTGCACTGCAGTATGGATGTTTAGGTCACAGTTCTATATTAGGTTGTTGAGTGAGGAACATGACACTTCTTGAGGCTTGGTATTATAGTCAAGAAACATAAAACATCCAAAATCAAAGCACAGAAAAACATGTTTCTGCCTTTTCCTCATCAAAGCTGGATTGCTAGCCTGCCTTCACACATGGAATAGAGCTGTAAAATGAAAGAGTGTTATTAAACATTTCACCTTTGTAACCTGGCACCAGCCTCACAGCTCAGTACAAAGGTTCACCTTCCCCTCCCTCATGCTCCTCTGCACAACTGAGATCAGCATCTCTCAACTCTGATCATGACTGCCATAAAAATTAGCCCTGTCCTCTTCTAACCGGTCCCTCAATCTATCACCTACCAGGTACCTGACAGAAGTGTTACTTGCAGTGGTGCCTTCCTTTGTAATATTCAAGCCTTAGATTTGTGGTATTATGAGTAATGCTCAGTTACCTCATTAAATCCATCAAGGATTTACAAGACTACTAAGTATTTTTCTTATGAATATTTGTTAAAAATAACAGAAAACATAAACAGCTGTCCTAAAATTTAGACACAGTTGTAAAATTTTCTGCACCTCTACTAAATATCTAATTGACTTTTACAAAATTGTGACAATTGCAACTAAATAAAAACTCTTTTGGCTTCACTCTGGAAAGCTAATATTGGCCCCTTTTGAATACCAAGAAAAAGAGTAACTTTGCACCATAAGCATGATAATTAATATTAAAAAGCCCCAGTAGACTTCATAAAATTACATGGTCTTTTCCACAATAGGATACCTAGACTGGCTTATACAAAACAGTCCACTGTATGAAAAATATTTGATTATTCTAATAAATAGAAAGTTTAAAATTATCTATTTCATAGATAATTGTGAAAAATGCCCATCATGTCCATGGCAATGTGAGTAAAGCTAAAAACTAATATGGCCCAAGAAACAAATTTCTTATCATAAGAAACAGAATGAACTATTTGTGCATTATTTTAAAATATTATATAGAATTACCTTATAAAACTTGCCATTTATAAGATGACATAACTTCTCATATTTAACTCGTTATATTTATAAGATGGCTCACAGTAGTTTAGTGGCTTTCAGTAACTTTTTCAGCATTGGTTATTTCACCGCATACAGTCCAATTTATTAAATTTTTTTCCATTACTGTTTTTTTACAAAAGATACTTCTCTCTTGTACAAAACAAATCAGCTTCTATGAAACATGAGGAAAATACTTAATGGTGGAGTTTATTCTGTTTCCGAAAAATAATAATATTCTGAAAAATGTTCCATCACTCTCTAGTCTGTTTCCCACTTTTCACCTAACATTGCTGGAATTTTAAGTTGCTCATTCCTCACCTTTTCCTTCTTTTACCTTCAATAACACCTCATATTATTTATGTATGACAGAAAATAACTGCAATTAGTAAGGAAAAAATGTCTATTAAAAAAATCCTTCTACAAGTAAATTTAGTCTATTGATCATCACTATAAAGAGAAATTAATTATGGTAATGTTGTTTAAGGAAACACATATGGTTATATGGGGAAGAGCATGGTAAAATATGTTGGCACCATGATTTGGACATTTCACATTTAATATGCTTCATCATTCTTATCATATATGTACGTCAATCACAGTTGTCTCACCTTCATTCACAGATTTCTCCTCCTTTAACAAGATAGTCCCATCATGTGAAACCTTTCCTCTTTCCTTTCTCAGTTATCTGTGCAATCAATCTGAATTACGGGGTTTCATTTTTCCCTCTACAAAGTGTGAAGGCATTTGTTTCAAATCCTGAGATGTGAGCCTGGAACAAGAGTAGAGCTCACCTAGTTGAGTAAGATTTACTGAATCAGGTCTCTGCACCAGGCCTGAACAAATATTGGTCAAAACCAAAGATTCCTTTCATGTGTTTAAGTGACCTTCAGCTTGGGTGATTTGCATGAAGGGATGCAACAGAGGCTGTGCTTGTCATCCAGGAGTTGGGGTTTACCAATGTGGAGCTGGAGTCCAGAGCAGTATTTAGAGCAGAGGGTGCACCTGCAGGACACCATACAACCCTCAGCAGGGATGTTCCCTGAGATCCTGAATGTGGTAGAACAGCTTTGATGTGTGGCACTGGAGCCATTCCCATGGCAGTGCCAGAGCTCCCCTGTTCGGACTGCCCTCGGGTGTCCCCACATCTGTGCTGGGTGCCGTGTGCTCCCACACAGGTGTCCCAATTTCCATAATTCCACTTGGAGGCAGATTCCCAACTGCAGCAGGAGAGAAGTACATTAAGATTGATGAACTATCATGTGTGGTAGTGGAAGCCCAAAGGACAGCCAAGGTAACATATGTACAGTGATACTGTACGATTTTTGTGAAATAAAGCCATGAAAGAACTTGATAAAACTCAATATTGAAAAAAAACAACACAAGTGAGCTTAAATATACTTGATTCGAACAACAACTCTGAGCTTTGGATTTTTTTGTTTGCCAGACTATTCTGTTCTGTATATTTCAGAAAAACTTCAACCTACTTATAAAAGAGTAGAAATAAGGAAAACTGAAAACTTCCAAAAGACCATTGATGAGTCCATGAAACAATATAAAACTAAAGAATCAAAGAGTGCCTCCATAAAGAAGAAGGCGAACGTGATGAAAATGTCTGTAACTACGGAGAAAATACACTTTGAAGCAACCTGCCTATAATAAAGTTTCACTTACTGGATTACTGCAAATATTTAATGACTTGTAGTACTGCCAAAGCTCAGACTAAACTATAGTTATTTTCCCTGTCAAAAACTATTCAGCTGTGCAATGTCAAGCCACCAGAAGTGGTCTTTATTGCATCCGTATGAGAAAAGCTAACCACATTTCATTTTTCTACAGTAACAGTTTTCTTTTTGTTAGCATGCTATGAATGTACTCAGAGATCAAAAAGCTGTTATTTAAAACAAAATGTTAGAATGGTTCAAATTAAAATTAAATTATATTCATTTGTTGAACTGGGATGTGATCACTAGTCATGTGATTGTAATTAATACAGATTAATGACATGACAAAAAGCCTTTCAAAATATAGGTATATTTTTAAAGATTTGGTTTTAATATATCCATCAATAGCAACCTTTCAGCCTTTGGTATATCCCAAAGTCCCTCAAATATTATGATAAATTGATCACAGAATAATATCATCTGCAAGTTTTGTTGCTTACACGTAAAATTATCATCAGATTATGCAGTCAGGTGTTGTGGTCTAGGAATAGTGCACCCCAAATCAGTGCCCCTACCGAGACTCTCCCAAACCACACACTGGTCTCTCACTCTCCCTTCCTGCTGCAGTGGGATGGAATTGAGTATTGAAGGTACAAAAGCTGAAGATCATGGGTTGAGATAAGAACAAATTACTGAAAACAGCAATGAAATAAGAAAATGATTAGTAACAAAAAAATATTGATAACAAAAGAATACAAAAGAGAGAGTGATTCACATGCAAAAATGCTCACTGTGGACACATTTCCATCAACAATGAACAATGGTGCATGGCTTCCCCCTTGTTAATGTATGTAAATCTAAAATAATTTCAAAAAAAACCATGACTGAACAGACACCCAGGCAATACCTTTGTTTTAATGCCTTTTATATAACTGTTAAACACCTTTATGCTTGTCATTGCTTTGCCTGTCTTTTTGACAGAAATTCCACAGGTGTAGAATTCCATGATGGAATATATTTAGCCAACCATAATTAGTGGTTTTGTTGTACACAATGTCCTGCACAATAAAAAACACGGAAAGTGAGGTCTACAGAGAAAAAAAGGACAGAAAACACCTTTACATACTGCAGGCTGAGGAGTGGAAGGAATTTAATAGTAGGGGAAGGTAGAGATATTTGTTACTGAAAGGTAAAAAAGAACAGGGAGTAGTCCATGCGTTGCCGCACGAAACCACAAGAAGAAGGCATCGAGAGAAAGCTAACAGAAGCATTTACAACACACATAAGGATTGTAGGGAAGGCAAAACACAGAAGGAATGCAAAAACTGCTGAAGAAGCTATAAGAGCTGATATCACAGAAGTAAATGGAAACTGCCAAAGGAGAAGATGGTACCACAGATATTTGTTGGTATAGATGATCAGCAAAAGACCTACCAATACAAGGATTTTTATGTAGAAAATCCATCAGAGCTATTACTACATTCAGATGTAATGAAGTTGACAAACAGAATTATGTAGGCATGTATTATTCAGTAGCTATTCATTAGGTTCTGTTACACTTGTGAAAAGGCAGATAGTCCACAGGTAGCTGGATTTGCCATGAACCTGCTTCTGCATTAATGTTAGACATTTCCTGCACAGTTCTCAAGAACGGCTTCTTAAAATTCTACTCTAACTGAATTCAGTAGAGAAACTCACATCAATTTTAATGTTGGCTTTGGCTTTTTTTTTCTAATTAGGATATAAAAAAAGTCTTTTCCATCTTCTGGAATACATTTATTTTTAAAATGTGTTTTTGGAAGACTATTTTAAACACATGGGCAGCCTATTAGCTTTTTATCTTGCTGGGTTATTACCACAGAATTAGCAATAGCAAAACCATCTATTGTATATTTAGTGTGCAGCACAGACTTTTGCTGAGCCCTAAGGGAATATAATCCAGCAAGGAAGGAAAAATACTCCTCTCTTCTTTTTCCACAGGGTTGTTTTCATTTCCTCCTGCCTTCCACTGGAAGACATCAGACCTTCCCAAGAGAGGCCAGCTTCAGAGTCTGAAAGCCAAATGACCTAGAACAGCAAGACCTCTGGCATTATTCTTGCTTTTTATGTCTATTCTGCATGTAAAAGCTATATAAAGAAATTAAGGAGAAATATTTGTTAATTATTCAACTTAATTGCAGGCAGAAGCTACACTGTGAGATTGTATTTATTTTATTGTACATGAAGACTTGTGCAAATGAACCAAAATTAATGCAGGTAGACAGGAAACAAAGGCAACTAGCAGGTCAAAAGTACAGTAGACTTGCCATGCCTGTCTGCATAGCTTGTCCTCAGCACAGAAGACAGGGAACTGTGCATCACTGGTAAGAAATGAGAGGAAGCAGCCAGCCTTTGAGTATGATTATAAAATAGCCCATCTAAACGTTAAAACTAAGCTTTCGAGTGTTTCAAGTAAATGTTTAGAATAGTTCTCTTTTTTCTCCCTGATCTTTTGAATTTCTAGGGTACTATGTAACCTTATTTCACTTCCACATCCCTATCTCTTGAAAGGTCACATTAGCAGTATAGGATTAATTGAATAGTACATTTAATCAAATCATCACAAGATAATTTTATATATGCCATTATTATAATTTCAGAAAATGAATGTTTAAAAACATTACCAAAGGCAATGCCATGGTCAGGGACAAAAATGCAAATGGTCCATGAGAGTAAAGACTTAAGATGTGGTGTTCTGGGATTACAATTCCTTTAGTTTTTCATAGAAAACAATTCTTGCACAACTTCTGCTTTCAGAATTTGCCACAGAGAACAGGACTTATCTTATGTAATTTTCACCATTTAAAAATTAACTTATAGCTAAAGTCCTAATTTATTAAGAGTTTTCCTTAACCTTAAAGGATTGATTTAATCTCAAGGTAGGAGCCATAAATCACTAGCTCCAGAAGCAAAGTCATCCTACTCTTTTCTCCAGTGACTATGTAGACAGGACACCTGGGTATGTAGTTCAGAACACTCAGCTTCTGGACACCCAAAGTGAGATGAAACGAACCCCTTTATTTAAGAACATAAATCCAGTTAAATGGCATGAAAATGCCTCTCTGACTTATTTGATGCTATGCGTCATGTCACCAACATTAAAGGATGTAACAGCGCATGTGATTCACTGTGGCTATTTACCCTTGCAGCAGATAATGGACTAGTTTGGTTTTTAAGGGCTGGGACTTTGACAAAATCTGGGAAAAGGACTATGGATAAAATTTTGAAAAGGAGATAAATTGTTCTGAAATCTGGCCACAACAAGGCAATTTTATTTCTGGCGTCTAGTAAAATTTTTTTCTACTGTCCAGTGTCTAGCTTGCTTGGTTTTTCCCACAGAAGAAACTATCACCATGAGTGAGAAGTTTCAGAGCTTGTCCATGTACAGCTGCAAGAAAGAGATATGCAGTTTAGAAACAATCATCCCCCCTGTGGTTGTGGTTTTTCAAACTGATAAGAGCAAAAGTTATATAGCAAAAGGCTAAAGGTATTCCGACTCCATACAGGACAAGATATATTCCAGTTCTAGAAGGCTTTGTCCTTCTTTAAACTAGGTATGACTGCTGCTAACGATCAGAAGTTTTTCCCTGTAAAGTGCTTTAAAGTTTATCTGTTTCTCAAGCCTCATTTTTGGGGAAGAAGAGCATAGATAGACTTCAAGAAGGCAGATTAGAGGCATTTCTGACAAGCCAAGGCAGCTGCTCATAGTTACATTACCACAAAACATCATTTCCCATTTTATACTCAAAGACATGAATAATTTACCCAACACACTTTGATATTTCTTTGGACTATCAATTATTACCTGACCAACCTAAATTCCTCTGTACCTAAGAGGGTTTTTTAAAGTATTTCATTGCTAAATTTAGCTACAGAGTTAATTGGGATTTCTCTGGGCTTGTTTTACAGAAGTGGTTTCAGCAGGGAGGAAGCACACATATGAGAATTCACTCTTGTGCATATCATGAAAAAAAATATCTGGATAAAAGAGTTAATAGGACTGAAAAACAGCATGGGCCCTTAGAGCAACAGAACTAGGAAATTACCAGCACACCATGAAAACTTAGAGAATTTTTATTAATATTCACCCTACTTGCAGTTTTCATGGTGTTTTTAATGAGCAATTAAGAGCCATCAAACTATCCATAAACTGCAATTCTAAGATATAAAAATCCAACCAAACAAAATATAGTAATTGCTTATATTTATGAAAATATTTCTGAATTCTTTAAGACATCTTAGACTGATAACTAGTCAACAAACCCTCTTTTTACAGAGATTTTTGGCAAATATTAATTATTTAATATTAAAATTGCTACTGTTTTTAAGCACCTAACAAATGGATTGAAAGAGAGGAATGCTGACAAGCAAAATTTTAGTAATCATTTTGCCTCTAGTTATGCTAAATCATATCTTGTGGGCCATAAAACCACTCCTTAAGTCTCTGTAATCAAGGTTTAGTTGGCCCACAAACACAGGAAACAACATTGTGTAGGGCTGGGAAATTATATGGGTAAGGAATCCGTAAACAACGGTTACCTACAGCACATACAAGGAATGAGAAGGTTGGCAAAGGGACAAACTACACAATTTGACTATTCCTGAAATATTACACATAAAGCACACAAAGTAGGTGCATTTTCTGCATTCTCTAAATTACAAGAGTATTAAATCTACCAGAAAATTCTCCAGCACTGGTTTCTGTTCCAAAATTATGTATGCATGTATAATTCAAAGTAAAGTGTTTTACAAAGACAGTAATATGTATTTTTATAATATAGTTCATGAGCTATATATAGATATGGACATATGATTTTATATTCTAGGGAGATAGATAGATAGATAGATAGATAGATAGATAGATAGATAGATAGAAAGATATTGCACATAAACATCTCCACAATTATTAAAAATGTGCACTAACTCCTTTGTCACAAATATTTTGGACTCCATGCAGGAAAGCAGCTGAGGTTCCTAACATCAGGGTAAGCCTTAGGTAAGCCGTTCCAAAACAGCCCCATGGTATGACAGAGTGGACATCCCACTGTTTTCCAGGAGGGCCAGTAGAATCTGGGATTTTTCTGACATGTCTCTATCAAATTTATAATAATAAGCAATCCAAAAGAGTAGAAGTTCCTGTTATGAACCACAGAATCGTGTTCTGGTAGAAACCAAGATCATTGGTAGACCCCATGAGTTTACAAGGTGGACACAAGTTTGATATACAATGCTCTCCTTGAAACTTGATGCAAAGGTGTTTCTTCTAGTCAGAAAGTCTCAGAATTTTCTACATTATGTTAGTGACATTCATCCACAAAGGATTTTTATGTGAGAAAAGCACAAAAATTTAAGTAGCTTTTAGTGAGCTGTTGGAGGCCGTCATACACAGGAGCACACAGCTGGAAGCACAGAGAGCAAGCACAAAGTCTGGACATTAAAAAAGGTGGAGTGGCTCAGCTGGTCTAAATCAGTCTAACTGACTTTATAGAAAGATTTCACCTTGGACCAGATGAGATCAGAGCTGTAATATTAAGAAATTTTTTAAAAAGGGGTGAAGAGGAAATGCCACCTTCAGAAATTATGATAAGGAATCATCAAGCTTTACTCCTGTAAGTAATGTTTTCAACCACATTTAGCTTTTGGACTTTGATGAGATTACTCACTAATCTTTCAATGAGCAGATCAGGACTAGTGAATTTTAGACTAATAATTTCCATGGTGTTTCCTGCGGTCAGTCTGCAGCTATCCAGCTAAATTTGTCCAAAGCTACATAAACTAATGAACTCAAAAAATAAAATCTGTTCTCTGGCTAATGTAAATAAGAGAGGTAAAACCACAGATCACATATGGGGACAGAAGCGTAAGGAAACAATTAAAGATTTAAGAAACACTTTAAGTATGCAAAACACTAATTCTTCCAGGGACTGTCTTCCAAGGACAACTCAAGGAAGTAAGATCTATTTTCAAAATAAATGTTAATTCCTTAGCTTGAAGCAGAGAAAAACATTAAAGAAAGAGACAGACATTGGATTACCACACATTTTCAGAATTATTGTTCTTGTCTGCCAGACAAGTCATTGAAATTAATTATTAGTCATGACAAGGATGTAATTTTTAAACAGTAAGTCTTAGGATTCAATTTCTTTACTTTAGACAATGCATTTTTCTGTTTTCTTCAAGAAAAGCAATTTAAACCAGTCCCTTAGCTTTTAGCAGTTTACCTTGGTTGTGAAAAGAAAAGAATTAACATGAGCAAGACCAAAAAAATCTTACTTTGAAATGTCATTCAGAAAAATTCCGTTTTTTTCCTTTTGTGCACCTAGGACTTTATTAAGTTCCCAGTCACACTGATGAACATCCCAGGTTACTCTAAAAAATCCTACCCATCAAGGGCAGTGAAAGCAACAGTGGGAAAAGCCACTGGAAAAATGTGATACCAATGGAAAGTGCTGGTGGCACCAGACTAAGCAGGTTATCCAGAGCCTTACACTGACAGCTTTTCAGGACACCCAGTACAAAAGACCGAGTATATACAGGCACACTTCCTAAGCATCCTGAATAGAAGCCTTCCTCATGTGTTTCTCAGTCCCTGTTCTTGAATTGGTGCCATCTTGTAAAATAACCTGAATGATTTTTGACAGAAGGAAATCCAGATTTCCTCATTCTCTGAATTTTGCCACATTGAGCATCTTTATAGCAGTCACTTTTGTGAGACCACAAATGTCTAACTGAAATAAAACAGCCTCCACAAAAGAGTTCTATTCCTTTTAGCCATTGCCTGTCCCTTCCTCTGCAGTTATATACACTGATAGAATTATCACAAGCTCACTGCATTTGCTTGGGAGATGGCAAAGACTCGAAATTCAGCAAGCAGTAGGAGGAAATTAGTTTGGTTATCTCACATTCGCATGAGTGGCCAAATCACTGAATTATTGAATTAAAGATGGGCACTGCAGTATCATGACAGCCACTACATGAGAAACAGGTACATGAGAAAGGCTATCCAATAGAGATGCCCCAGCAAGGCATTTCCTTCACCTTCAGGGGAGTTTTCTCCTACATATAGTAGCCAGTTTTCCACTCCAAGTTTACTCCAGGTCCCACAGTTCCACTGCTTCTGGTGTTAAATCTACCAAAGTAATAATTTTTCAGATTTTCCTTTATATTTTCCTCTAGATTATGGTGTAGATGTACTTGGTGAAGAGACGACACATCTCTTAGAAAACATAGGTCCATGCTTTTGCTAAGTAGAAGATGGCCAAATGGTTATAGTGTCAAAGAAAGCAAAGACAGATCCACTATTGTCAGCAAATCCAGGTTTGAGGCTTCTTAGTTCAGGTACTGCATCATGTTTATTGATGCTACATACATATTGATGTTTATTGAGCTACATTCCTACTGGAACCCAAGCTGGTTACTAATGATTGAGCAAGGTGTGGCACTATGCCACAGAATCATACCGACTAGTTAGGTGATAGTTTCAGCTTTCTAACATGGCATTGAATTATTTCCATCTAGCCATATCCTTGCTGATGTAAACAAATACCAGAGACTGTGTTACCTGAAGCTATTTTTATCTAATTCACCATCTTTTGAGCAAGTCCCCAAAGCAAAAGTTTGGTCCTGTCATTTCAATACTGGACTACATGGCTAAAAAATTTCTTTTAACTCCTGCATCTTAAGAAATCACCTTCAATCAGAATAAGCAACAGTGCATCCTATCATAAGATCACTGTAAAAATCAAATATGAAGCAACTCCTCAGGACATAACTGTTTCAGAGAAATGCTGAAGATTTAAATTCACCCCTTACAGAAGACAAAGGGTTCAATTTTTAAGATGTACAGTTCTACTTACATAGAAATAAGCCTTAAAAATCTATACTGCACAGATTTACAGCATGACATGGAGCAATTTTTGAGTTAAAGGAGACCATGCAGATTATCAAGTCTAATCTCCTGCAGGGTTTTTTGGAAAAAATGTTTCTTTAATAAAGGCATACTTTGAACAACCTAAAGAAATTCAACTTTTGTTTCACACAGTGATATTAAAATCCAAGAATAAAGCTAAGAAAATTCATACTTAGAGTTTATAATTACAGCTTGTGGTTCATAGTAGACCGGAATGATGGCTCTCATGTAAACTTTTTGTATTTTTCCTAATTAAAATGGGTCTAACTTTCTCATAACTCTCTGCTGGTGGTCTGGTAATGTGACCACAAACTCATTTTATCCTCTTACCTCATTGCTGTGAGTGCCAAGTAAAACTTGTTTGTAGGTCTTCTAGAATACATATTACATTTACTGCTGGACTGCACAGTTTTTTCAGTGATTAAATTGATCTCACAAAGCTCACTAAACCTGGCTTTGCAGACAGAGGGAAAGTGAGCAGATGGCATGTAGCAGAAAATTAGAACGGCATGCAGGAGCCCAAAGAAAACTATGTAAGTCAGGAATGGGGGTAAGGCTAATATTAGAAATGGAGAGAATATTCAGAATAGCAGCTGGGAGGAAGAGTAATCCAAGAAGGCAGAGAGCTAGCTGAAGGTGATGGAGAAGCAAGAGAAGCAATTACCCCTTGCTTTGAAGGATGTGTACGCAGAAGATGAGTCAGACGCAAACCACCTCCATCCCACTAGGCGTGTAAAAGATGCAATTTAAAAAGAAGAAATAGAGATTTGTAAGAAGGGGAGAGAAAAGCTGAAGTCTAAAAACAGTTAGCTGTGATAGAATGGAACAAGCCTGTTTCAGTTTACTATATGCAATACAGTATATAAAAAACTATAATATAATATTGACAATGTAACAGAAGATAGTTCCCTCCCCATTTGGGGAGGATATTTTACTTCTATTTTTTTTAAAAGTCACAAAAGTTTTGAAAACATGCAAATTTGGGAAAAGGAATGACACAATTAACATGTTAATTATTATTATTATTATAGTAACTATTAAGAATATAAATGCAACATTAAATAAAAACTGTGAGCATCAGATGCAAACATACTTCCAGTAAAAAACTTACTTACTTGGACACAGAAGCAATGATTTCAAATGTAAGAAAACTGCATGAAGATGAAACACTACATTTCTATGTTTTAATAGCTATTTGTAGACAGAAATGTTGACTGTTTCTGGAGTTTATAGTAAAAGGATCAGATACTATAGAAGAGCTCTTTAAGGAGATCATCACCAAGAAATATTTAGATCCAGTGGGTGAGATTATGGTCAGGTTATTTCTGACACCCAGATCCAAGACATTGGTGGTTTGCTTTCCAAGGTTCTCTTTGCAGCTGTAAAATGTCTATGTTAAAAATAGTAACATAATGGACATTCCTTTTCCTGCACTTCCACCAGGGACAGAAACATTTACATCCAGACCATGCAATGCCATCTAGCTACGTAAGTCCATAACATTTGTGGTTTGTTCAGTGGCTTCTTCTCAATACCATTGACAATTCCAAGTGATTTTGGAGTTCTAATTTGAAGCAGAATACACTGCTATTAAAAAAAAAAAAAATTGAGAAATAAAAATAAATTAAAAAATAAAAATGCAGTAAATTTGGTCAGGGAAATAAAGTAAATAACATAGGACAAGAGCTACATTTAAGTTGTTATATTTTAAAAATCACTACAAAATGCTGTGATACCGACAAGAGTTTGCAGACAGCTATCTCGTTTTTTCAAATACAGTTTGTATCTTGTTAAATTTCACTTCACATTTAGAGCTCTGAAAGGGGAAATAAAGTTTTCTCAAAGGAGAAGCAAATGAATTCTAAGGTCTGAACATCTCTGCCACCTTACATTTTCTCAGATGACACTTGTTTGGTAAGGTCTCAACAAAATGCTCTCTGACATATATTGTAGCATTTACAACCAAGCTTGGTATCTCTGTGTCTTAAAAATTTGGTGCTTCTGGTTTTGCTTTGGAAAGTGGGAAATGGAGATTTAATTAATTGTGTTTGCAGAAAACTTCAATGACAGAAAGACTGACAAAGATATTTTTAGACTTCTGCTACTATTGAAGAAAAACATAACTGCAAAATATGTGGTACTTTACGTGTCTGATCTCCTCAAGGGCTGCCCTGCTGTTTCCTGGAGCTGCAGTTCTGGGTTCTCAGCCACTCCCAAAAACAGATCTATTTTTTATGCCTTGAATAGAGAATCCTCCAAATCAAAACCTTATCTCAGCTCTTTGTGACCTGATTTCCTTTACTGCTTTGTGTTGTCACCACTCAAGAAACAGCTTCTAGCTTTTGTGCTTAAAACCACTTAAATCTAATTTGGCTTCCACAGAGGGCTTACACTCTGTGCTGACACTCTGGGCTCAGTTACTTCATGGACATATTAAAAGCACAAATCTTAAACTCCTGAATTTCTAAACAAAACCACTCTCAGAGGAATTTTTAAGATGTTCACAGACTTAGCAGTTTGGGAAGGATGGACCTCCCATCAGCTTCTCTCAAGTCTGAATCTCTCTCTGGCTTGGACACATGGGGGCCAGCTGGCTGTCCTTGACAGCAAGAGTTCATTTTGCATCCACTTTCTATAATATTGTGTTAGATATTTGTCTGAAGGACATCTTGGCATCTGCAAGTAAACATCACATTCAGGAAGGTCTGTGTGTACACAGTCTTAGTCATTTATAGAAGAGCAGGATGCTTCTGAATAAAATGCTAAATTTAGATTGAAAACTCTCATTCACCAAAAAAAAAAACCCCAATATTTGAATTAAACTTTTTTTCTTTTCTCACCTTATAATTTTTAGGTGAAAATTTTTGTAATTTTTTTTCCTTTTGAATTTAGCAAACCTATATGATTTTGTCCTTGAGCATACTAACAATTTTTTTTTAATCCAGAACAAGAAGGTATGCAACAAATAGATATTTATTCAAATAATTTTTTTCTCAGCCAAGATGTGTCTGTGATTAAGTACTTTCAACTTTTCTATTCAATACTAGAGTGTCCAATGTTCTTTTAACTAACTTTGGTATAACTTTGGTTGAACTTTGGAAACAAAAACGTGCTTGCTAAACAGTCCAATCTAATGCCAGACTACAAAAAATAAGTCATTAAATGTACTAGTAGATATGCCTAGCTAACAAAGCAAAAATGCTACTTTCTTTCAAGTGAGCTTGAGTTTTCATTTCTCTATTGCACTGAAAATTTGTATTCTTTCATAAAAAGCTTTCTGTTTGATGTAGAACTACAGCTAGATATTATTATATTATGTGGTTATATTATTATAATTAGCTATAATAGAGAATGTAAGCATAAATGAAGACAGATCTCATGACGGGAAAGAGATTTTGGAACAACAGGGAGAGAATGGGACCAGGCTAAGTGGAAAGAATCTCTTTTACAGAGAAAGCACTCTTTGGAAACACACTGCTCTGTCAGGAACTTTCATGTTTCAAGTCACTGATTTTAAAATCCTGCAAACTGCGAGTATATGTCATGCCATTGAAAATATTAGCATTTTAGCTTCTATCCTTAGGATGCAGCACCACATAAAGAATTTCAGTAGTGCGTTCAAGAAGATATGTGTGTTGAAATGCAGAAGAGAAAGAGCTATGCAGTGCACAGCATGGAAAACATCAGCCCTAAAGCTGTAATGGGGGAAGAACTGTGTGCAACCACTATGACCAGGTTGTGTTAAAGCTACTGTACAATGTTCTCCTCTTGTTGGACACAGCACGTCCTGATTACCAACACAAAGTTCCTTCTCTGAGGTCCCTACACGAGCAAGCAAAGCAGAATAAGTAGAGGTGTTTGCCAGACCTGTAAATAGTAGGTGCTAGTCCTGAGAGGTTTCTGAGAGAAGATTTTTTTCATCCCATTGGAGGTATCACAGGAAATTTTTGTATGTATCATAAAGGAAGATTCTACCAAGTCTGATTCTAAGTAAAGAAACCATAGTAAAAATTAAAAATAATATTCCTCATATGGCTTCTTTTTACAGATAACTTGCTCAAAAAATATATATGTAGTAAGATCTCTCAGCAGCTGATGTGGCATTTCACTTCTGAACAGTCAAGCCATCTGTACATTAATGCCTTAGGCAGCAGCTTTAATTTCATTAGGCAAAAAATAATGTAGGTTTGCTGTCACTGATAGCTGAGAGTAATTCTAAAGAAAGTAAATAGACAAGCTGTTGTTTAACAAATGTATTTTTGTGGTGGAAAGGGTAGAATTAAGCTGACAGATTACATGAAAAATACACTGATTTTTTTGGCTAGGGCAAAACCTTTGCCACCCTGACTATTCTTAGTTTAAACGTTCTGAATATTGTAAATAGTGACACTGCATCTTCTGTAACAATATTTTTTTGAGAAAAACTGTGGGTTTGTTGGGAAGTGAATAGAGAGGATTATGTCTAAGTTTGCTTACAAGGCAGAGACACAGAGGCACTGGGATTGTGTTGTGCCAGAGCAGTGGGGAGGGAAGGGTAGCAGGTTTTCCTGTACAAGCACTCTCTGTTATTGCCTGCTGTGGTCATAGCCTGTTCAAATCTATTTGCCTCTGACATCACAGCAGTGGAGCCAGGAGAGCTCTGGGCCTGGCTTTGTGGTATAATGGACAAGCAAAGAACTCCTTTGCCCTTGCCTTTCCATTCCTTATACTAACAGCTTAGTAATAATCACATTTCTTCCATGTTTTGTTCCCTTACTCATCCTAATCAGCAAATATAATAGACTTCTGCTTTGTGTTCTCAGAGACGATGAACATAAATTTAATCTCACTCAAGACACTATTCACTTTCCCCTTTATACCTCTAGAGTCCAGATAACTTCTGATTAAAACCAATTCAATTTATTAAATCTAAAATATAAAAATATAAAGACAAAAAAGTCTTGAACACGGTTATCTTAATGCTAGTATGGTATAATTAAAAATATACAAAATTTCACAGGTTTTTTTGTTTCTGGTGCATGGCCTTGATTCTAGTCCTAGAAGAAATGCTGCACTGTTTGTAGTTTGGGACGCCAGACTTTTAGAAAGTCCATTGTATAAAGGGGAGTTTTCTTTCTGCTTTCATTTCTGCAATAGGAATTTAACTCTTGAAGCAGAAAGGCTCGCTCTAAGGCAGGCATTGCAATGCAGGGTAATATTCCTGACCAAAAAAAGTATTCCCTCTATCTGGTTTCACCGCCTCTATCTGGTTTCACCACCTCTAAGTCCTAGCCTGTGTATCCATAAAATATGTATGGCTGAAAGATCCATGCTCTGTGCCTTTTGCAGCTCTAGGATGTAACTTCAGGCCCTTTACAGTCTGACACTACTCAGGAAGGAGGGACTAATATAAAGTTTAATTGCTGGTAAAGCCTATAGTAAATATTTGCAGTGTTCTTTTACTCCCTTCCCACAGCTCTGTACAACACACAAAACCTTGGCAACCTCAAGTTTCAAACCAGAATACAAAAGCACTGTTGCTGAGATAAGTTAAATGTTATGTGTAACTAACATAGTGTCACCAGGGTGAAATTCTCTGGTTTAGAGAGAGGGCAAATTTTCAACTTACTTCTCTGTTACCAGAATCAGAATTTGCTATCCTGATGAGACTGAAGGAGGAAGAGTCCAGCTGTCCTGACTTGATTCTCTATTATCTTGAGACCTGGCAAAACTGTTAGCCTCAAGACCTCATATGAGATGCTTCAGTCTTTGAAGAAACTATTCCAGACCTATTAGAGTCAAACACAGATGTGTTTTTTGGTAGCTAGATGGAGAAGCAACACATGTGTTAGGAACATACAGCCTTGGTGGGTTCATATTTAGCCATCTTTACTTCCCAGAAATATGAGATTAACTCTGAGTTGGTAGAGCAGTGAGTTGTTCTCTTTCTTTCTTTATTTTGCCAGACAGGAGATATCCATGTTATTTACTGTCTGGTGGTATTTGTAGTTACACTAAGAAGCCCCAAATAACACAGGAGTTTCACTCTAGATCAAGACATACAATTAGATGTTGAAAAGGATATTCACATCATAGTCAAGGCTTGCAATCCTGTGTCTACAGTCTGAAAATGTCTGTATGTGTGTTGCCATAATGAACCTAATGAGGCAGCTTACCTAAGCAATGTTATGGACATGAATATGAGCATGATTCACCCCTCCAACAGAGAAGTAGGTGAGGAAAAACGTCCTGCGTAAATTAGCCAAAAGGCTAAAGAGTCAAAGGCTGTAGACCAGCCCATCCTCCAGGCCCTCCTTCTCTTTGAAAAGCTGTCATCATTAATTACAGTGGAGCACATGGAGCTCTGTTTGGACAGGCACAGTCCCTGACAGGAAGGTGGGTGGCTGGTACCTGGCAGGGCAAAATGGGGATGTTGCAATGTGTCAGTCATCAGGAAAGGGTTGGCGAGTGGAAAGGAGAAGAGGCAGCATGAAGGCTTTTTATGCTGTGTGTTTTGGACACTCACATGGCTCTTTCAGTACATCAGGTAAAGTCATGCTCAGATTGGAATCTCACCTTTATAATCTCCAATACTTTTTAGGCTGAACCTTCCCTGATTGCATTTCATTTAATAAATTCCACAGTAAATGTTAATTTCTTATTATTTTTTCATAAGCCTTCCTAAATACAAGGAATTTGATTGAAAATGTTTACAAAAAGAATTTTAAATTACACCCGCACAAAAGCTTCCTTTGTTCATCAAATATCATATGCCTTACTAAAAAGGTAAAAAGCATATTGTGTAGGATTTTTCAGGGGGAGATGTTAAGTGATTGTGAAACAGTCTGTTTATGGACCCTTAATTTTCCTTTAAGTAAATACACCCAATTTATATACACTGTACAGGAGCAGGAGATTCCTGTGGTGTTTGTACTGAGCGGATTCTCATTTTGTGGGTGTTTCCGTGGACACAATGCAGAAAACAAAGCTGTGGTGATTTATTAAATGTTTTCTGGGTATGCAGATCTCTTGCCACTCCCTTCCTCTCTTTCCTCCGGCCAGGCAAAGGTCAGGAGGAAAGCAGCCATGTAGTGGAAGAAGGAACTGTGGTAGTATCAGCTGGATTCCCAAACAAAGGCAGAAACACTACGGTTGGCCTCAAAAGCCCAAAACAAAGTCAACTCCCCCTCAGACATGCTTCCTCAGCACCCTCCATGCTGAGAGCTTGAGGAATGTTGTCCAGCTATGGTTTGCAGGGCAGAGAGGGCACATATTTCACTAAGAAGAAGTTTATTCACTTCCAAGAAAACAACTACTAAAAGTAAGACACCATTTTCCCACTGAGACCAGGAGAAGGTGTCATTCCCACACCCAGGTTGCCCAGGTACTTACTCACACACGTACACGTTCCTGTCTGTCCTGTGATATTATGAGATAATAGAAGGATGTAAAAACCAGACAACCAGACAAATCCCAGTGTAGCAAAGCAGCAAGTGTTAAACGCTCAAGAGATTAAGCCATCAAAATAAAACAGGTGAGATGAACAGCCTCCTGCAAGGCTCAAGGAAAACGTTTTGATGAAAACCATTAATTTCAATCAGAACCCATATAATTCTTGGGATAAAAACAAACATCAGACAGTGATCCTACAGCTGAGATATGGGAAATTAAAAAAAGAAAAGATAACCTGTAAGTAATCTTCCCTTTTGCCATGTGGCAGTTCAGGAGGGAGCACAGCACGTTGCTTTCCCACACTAGTAAGCAGTGCCTCACACACTTGCTGAACCGGAAGGTCACACAGCACTGCCAGAGAGGCAGCAATCTGTGCTGAGGTGTGCAAGCTTTCAGAGATGGATATTTTCCATGCAGCCCACCAGTGACTTTGGGCAGCTGAGGCTGATGCATTCTCCTTTTGACAGCATTCCTTCTCTAGCTGATAAGCTGCACATACCAACGGACTTGGAAGCTCTCCTGAGCTGTCAGTTTGAAGAAAAATGGAAAGTTCATCAATGGTCCAAAAATGCTTTTTGGGGGCCATTGTTGTTTATGTTGGGCTGTTCACTCCAGGAATTATTTTGGAATGTGCTTGCATTGGGGTTTGAGGTTTTTCAGATGAAAAACGCTGGTTTATATTTATGTTTAAAATATACTTCTGAGGAGAAAGGGTAGAATCCTTTGTTTCGTACATTTATCCAAGACGCACTTTACTGTTAAATTTTTAGTTTCTTATCCTGTTCTCCTATAGCTTTTTGTTGAAGTCTTTGACCTAAAACATATGGTATGGGCCACTGAAGGATTCTACTTGTCCTTTTCCTACCTCACCTTCTGCTGCTCTTGTGCCCCCTGCCAAATAAATAAAAACGGAATTTTTTTGTTTTGAGTAAAGGTCCTAATCTCAAGGAAATAACAGGATAATATGATAAAGTCCCAGCCACATACAGAATTGGTTTGGATCAAAAGACTGGAAAACAGTGAAATCTAGAATCCAAATAATTTTCTTAGGTTAAAGTAAGTTATTTTAAATACCATGAAAGTGTTTGTAACATTTAAAATTATAATGCATTTTACCCAAGAGGTTATACATCCCACTTCTCCAGCAGTAAGGGACCTGTTTAACCCATGCACTGCAGTGTTAATTGCAGTTCTCTTAGTAAGTAGTAAGGGAGTCAGGCGGCTGTGATTCAATACAAATGTGTGATATTGTATATCAACAATAAATAAAAGACTTCTTAGCCTCTCTAAAGCTTCTGATTCCCTGCGAAATAATTTTTTCCATAAATAAATTCCATTTACCAATTGAAACAAGAATTTAAATCTAAAACTCATGAGTTAATATATCTAACTACTGTAAGTAAAAACATAAAAACAGATTTTAGGCTACCAGAACAATGAAAATAGTCTTAAGAGTCACTGTTAAGTAATTACAGGAGATTTATGACAAAATCACATCTCTACCGAATGCTTCACATTTCTACTTAAAAGATTAAAACTGAGAAAATGTGAGGGTTAAATCTGCTATACTACAGCTTCTGTAGCATTTCTGGTGCTGCGAAGAAACGAAATCCCAGGCAGAAGAAGGAGCACAATACCTCTGTTTTGTCCACTTGACAGACCCAGTACAGCAGGCCTGCAATAATGATGATTATGGTAGATCCAACGTGTGGGGAGATTCCTCTGCTTCAGTGTCTTCTGGAGAAAGCACAGCCAAGCAAAATTTAGCAGAGTCCTGAATAAGGTTGTACTTACCTATACTACAGGCAAAAAAAAAGGTAGACTAAGAAGTAGACAAGAATATTCTTTCTTTCTAAATCCTCCTTCACTTTCAGACAGAAAATGGTTTGGCCAGAGCAGAGCATCAGGGTCAGTGTATGCTTTTATTTTGACACAAAACATCATGGCCCATTTAAACTTAGGGGAAAGATACTGCATTCAGATGGATTTTTAGCACAGACCACAGAGAGGCTATTCTGTACTTTAAATTAAAAAAGACATGCATTCCAAATCGTGCTCTGAACGGCATCTGGCTTTGGTGGGGAGGAGAGGTTTGTTGCTCCCACAACGAAGACTTATGAAACATTTTAATAAACAATAAAGCTTTGTCTGAAGAGAGAGCCTTGACATCCAGTGTGAAGAACTCAGATATATGCACAATACTTTTAAACTGAACCACTGTTGTATTCAGAGAAACCATGGCAGACTAGTGGATGAAATCCTTACTTGCACAATTGTGCACTTATTGAAGTGGCCTTTCCCAAAGTAGTTTCACAGGGGGTTTAACTCCATGCCAGTCATGTTTTTGCCTGTCTTCTATCCTGACGTGAGCATTTTTCACTCTCTGAGTAACAAGGGATCTTGTGTGGGAAAGTATTTTCCCTTTATACCTTACAAAGAAAAGTCCTTTCACTCTGAAAAATTATGTTGTTAATTGCGTTAATCCCATGTTCTATGTGTATGCTTATTCCAAGGAATACTCTCAAAATTTTATGGACCATAGCTTTTCTTTGTTCAGGTTACTGAAAACCTACCTAGGAAAACATTTGGAGTATGAAACCTATGACTTTTTTTTCTAGTTCTTTTAAAACAAGAGAGATCAATTTAGGCAACCATAGTATTACCAGACCTCTGCACAATTCTAAGCTTTGAATACCCACATCTCTGGCCACACATGAGACACATCAGGCTCCAAAAGGCTGGAATGCAGAATCAGTTTTGGGTACAACAGCATGGGCCTTTGCTTAATGGTTCCCATATGTGAATGTACTATACACTGCTCTCTATCTTAGCGCTCCTAGAGAAGAAAGAATTTAGAAGTTCTGCTTTGTACACTTAACATGGAGATTGAAGAACATGGACACTCTCTAAGAGTGTGATTCCAGATTTCATGACTCACTAATGGCAACATTTTCATCTTGTTTTCCAAACTATCTTGTTGTTTACTTCAAATGATGTTGCAGGCAAAATTTCCATTGACTTCAGAGGAAGTCGGATGGCGCCAGTGAGGTTCTCATAGCTTTAGAAAGCTATCCAAATTTGTCACTAACTTCAAGAATTTGGTCTGAAAAGTCCTTTTATATGTGGGCTAATTACTGTGGGCATAAATACAGCCACTGTATGTACCAAGATATTTTAACTTCTCTTCATACTGTAATTACATGTATTATCTTACATCACTAATTAAGTTCAAATGTTCTTTTCTTAACCCAGTCATTAATAAACTGTAAAAAACCTCTCCAGAACAAAACGAAATTAAAAATCCACTGTACAGACCACTTATAAGAATGTAATCTGGTTGGGTTTTTTAACTGCTGGCTTTCAGATACAGCCTCAGGGACTCCATTTGGGTGGTCAAGTAATTCTGTCTGATGAGTAATAAACAAATAATTCTACACCCAATTCTGTTTCATTCCCACTGAGTGGTAGCTCCTTATGCAAGTAGTTCCACTTCAGTATTTAGGCATGCAGTTAATCCCAGCTATTTATATGGCTAAACACCACTCCCTGAAACAAGGGATACAGTATTATGTGTAAAAAAGCAGATAATTGCCCAATAAAATGCAAAAAATCATACGTTGAAAATATAGACATTATATTCAGGACTCAGACATCAAACTAATTATAATTTTCAGTTAAAAATAAAGCTTCTCAACACTGTATTTTAACACATATTTTTTTTCCCAAATTTGAGATGAGCGTTCATGAGATTCACATACCTGTTTTTGAGTAACAGTGATTTTTTTAATAGATGGAATGTCCCTGCTGTCTTGGTCTTTCACACAGTCAGTACTAATGTTAACAAGATCTAATTTGGTGCTAAGAATATTTCGCTGAATGTGAAGCGTTGTTTTATATTATTTTTGAATAGCAGCTGTCAGGTTTTGCAGTTTCAAGGGAAGAAGATTGTTTACTTTAAAAAAAAAAAAAGGAAAAAAGAGACATCACTGTACCTTCTGGGCACCACCAAAACTCTTGCATGGAAAACCTAGAAATATTTTCTTTATTAGAAGTTTAACTAAAAACAGGCTTTGGCAGCTAATCATCTAAACATCTAAACCTCATCAATTACTTTCCTCCGCTGTTGGAGCAAAAGTATGCCATTCTTTGGAGACCAATATTCAGGATGTGACATATGTATGCATACATTTTCGTATATGCATACTCTGGCAAAGATTTTTTTAGAAAAATGTCACTGCAGCTCAAGTTCCGTAAGAAACTGAGCAGTCCAGTCTACAAGTTCTATCTTTTAGTGTTTAGGGGTGAGATTCTGACCCCTTTACTCAAGCTAATAATCAGAATTCTCAGTGAGGTTTAGTCGGTGTTGGTGAAAGCTGCAGCAGCCAACGGAGGCCTGTGGGTCGAAGCACCATGGAAAATAGACTGCTATCATGTTTTTTTACCCTTGTAACCTGGCTGTGTTATAACTGCAGGTGGAAAACACAGCCAGCCTCACTTTACATTAATATTTAAGCATCATAAAAGGTGCTACTCATGAGGATTGTTTCCAAATTCTTCCCCATTTCATAGCCCAGGCAGGCATACGTTTGCACACAGCTGCATGCCTGTGTGCAGTGATACACAACACAGACTCAAAGGCTCCTTCTGCAAATCTCCTTCTATGTGGAACACCTTTATTATTTTTTTTCAGATTTCAGTTCAGTCAAATCAAAGACAGTTTACTTAAGGAAAAAAGATCCTTTCTGACTCTTCTGGTAAATTAGAGAACAGCATCTTAACGTCAGAGTTCACAAACAGCATAAAGAATCTTGATTCTGGCAGCTGCCTGTCTTGTTGAACTTCAGAGACTACATTCTCCTCTGCCTATTCTCAAGCCCTTTAAAAATTAAATTCAGAAAGGCTCATGCAGCTGTGCCTGGCACAGTTTTGGCTCTGCACTGTCAGGCTGAGTGTTACCATCTTGTCTTGGTTGCTTCAAATCAAAAAATTCCCTGAATAAATCTCAAAAAACTGCCAGCAAGTACAATTTAAAAACAAAATACATAAAAGGAATGATATAAAAGGAAATGAAGTGTGTTTTACTGTGCCTTAAGGTAACTTTCCATCAGTAAATTTTTTAATGCTCCTCTATGCTTTAGGATGGCAGCAACTTATGAAAAATATATTATTAATAATCTTAATAATTCATAAATATAATCATAAAAATATAAAAAATGAAGATTAGAAATGACAATTTTATGTCAAATAGGTGAAGGATAATTCCCAGGACATATATGCATTTGAGGACAACTGTAGTAACTGACACCTCTGCTTTAGTTCTAGACATGCTGTACTTGCCACAGAAAATATACACGAAAGAAATAATGAAGAACCTGTAAAAAGAGAAGATAAAGCAAACCAGTGACTCTCCATTGCTTCTGGACAGGCACTGTCCTTCCATAGCATAATTCTACAGAAAAACATCTTCTTTGTCATCTGACAAACAACTTCAATGGAACATGGGAGAGCACAGGTACCAACCTTTGACACCTGCAGGATAAGTTCCCTGGTTTGGGATCTAGCCAACAGCACCTTAAACTCTTGTCCTGAGCCTTTGGTAGTTTAGCTTATCCAGTGTGACATTTTTGGATATTTAGTTGAAGCACGGACTGTGAGTTATCTTGGGGAGAATTTTGTTCTGAAGTGTGAACTGGGGATGGATGTGGGGAAAACATTTTCTTCTCTAGTGCTCCATTTTCTTGCTGAATATACTGGGACCAGCAGAAGTTCAGACACAGTGAAAACAGGCCTGAAACTTGTTGTCAAAGTGCATTAATTCAAATTAACATGATAAATTGTATGTTTTGTGGTTTGGCTCAAAAGAGCCTTTAAAGTCTATTTTGCCTATGGATTTCTCAGATGCTATAACAGTTTGTTTTCTGCAAAGTAGTCTATGAATAGAACAAGAATGAGGATTGTTTGACATTAAACAGAAGTATATAATACAAAGGACTAAGATGTTCACATTCTCTCTCACCTCCACTAAGCGTTTCTTCTTTGGTTTTTCCCCCCACCCAAGAAAGCAGTACTCTGGAGCCAGCACCCACAGCCTGTCTGTAAGTGTAGCTGTTGTTTCTTTTAGGACAGAGAACAGAAAGACTTTTTACCCAGATAAAAATATAAATCTCAGTAGAAGGCATCGGTTCCAGCTCACTGTGCCACAAGGCTGGTTTTTGCATTTCATTCATTTCTTTGAAATCATCTGAGCAGATGAGGCAAGTGATTGCCTCATCTGTGGCCTGTGATGAATCCCATTTTTTTAGAGCTCTGAAGGTTTCCTCACAGAGCGTGAGAACCAGGCACACCACTCTTCCGTTCATTTCAGATGATGCTATTTCTTTTAAAGATGCTACTAACATCTTGACCATCTATTATTCTTCCTAAGGAAAAAGGTGTGAGGCATGAAATTATCTGAATTTTGATGTCCACACCTATTATACAGTACTGCTGTCACCTCCAACGGGACTGGAGCTGTTTTAACCACTTGGTTCTATAAAAGACAGGAAACTCTGCTTTAATGTCAAGATACAGGAACATGAAGGTATGGCTGTACTAAAGAAAAAATGAAATACTGTCAAAACAAATCAACATAATTAAACAACAGGTACCATGCAGCATTTCCATCTTCTGGAAATTCACTTGAAAAATTCCAGTGGAAAATAAAACGTCTCATGAAATGGGTACTAATGGAACAGAATAAGTGAGACTGGGAGAGATGCACAGACCCTTGAACAAGCAGGGTAAAAGCCAAAATTAGGCACCCAGCAAGCCTGGTGGTATGTCATAATGTCCTTCTGCAGTAAACAGCAAAAGAACAAGATGAAGCACATTACTGAGGACAGTCTTGCTATGTTGCCTGTCCTGGGAAGTAGAAGTGTACAATGTTAAAAGATCCATTTAACTATAAACACATCTTCTTAACACAAGGTGTTATCCTCACATAGAGATGTCCAAAAAGAAAGATGAAGAAAACATTTGTTCAGCCACTCAGATTATCTGTATACTTGATAATGAAGAAAGGTCTGCCGTCTTTCACGTAAAAAAATAAGCATAAAGACCCACCACCTAAAATTCTGTCAAAATTTTAAATATTTTATCCAAAAATGTTTCAAAACAGGTGGTGTTACATTTAAAAATACAAAACACATGTGATTTTATTTCAATGAGACATAGAAACATAATTAAAGACATCAAAATGAAAATAATTTTGGGAATCTACTTCAGTTAGAAAAACATCAAAGAGCTTATTACTGTATCTTGAGTTAAGTAAGCATGTTGTCACTCTAACAGACTGGTTTTAATTTGTTCAAACCACTCTGTTGGGATGATTTATATCCCAATATTTCTGGCAAACACATTTAAGAGAGTCAATTATCTTTTCTGAAAGGCACAACAGGTTTTCGTTGACTCAACCAGGGCGCAGAATATCAACATATATATTCAATAACTTTGAACAGGCTGTTTAAATTGAGTATTCTAATTATGCACCTCCAATCCAAATCAGAATCTACCACTTTCAGTTTTAAAAAGGCCTTTTAACTTTCTTTTTTTATGATCTTCTTAGTTCTGGGGGTAATTTATGGGACGAAATTGATGGGGTGAAATGAGAGCCTCAGTGATCCCAAAGGACCTCTGCAATATTCACTACCCCTTCAGCCACACCAATACAGCCCTTTATGAGAAGGGGAATTTTGCTTTGTTTTTTTTGTGGGGGGTTTGTTTTGTTTTGTTCAGTTCAGTAATTCAGCTCACTGAGTAGCCCCATATGCTTCTATTCTTGTGCAATGAGGAGGAGGTTTCTCAACAGCTTAAACCAACCTTGCCACCAACATCCCTGTCTTTCCCTTGCCACCTCCACCATGCTGCTGCTGGCACTGACGGTTCCCAGTGGCTCAGAGCTGGTTCAAAGGGTTTAACAGAAAGCTACTAGCAATTTCTGTAGCCTGGCACTCTCATGCCAGGAGTAGTACAGGAGAGGAGGGGAGAGACACAGAGCAAAGTGTGATGAATGGACTATGGCTGCGCTGACTCAGCTTTGTTTAATTTGTCACAGAAGTGCAACCTGAGGGTATAGTAAACACCAGCATGGAGGATACAAGGCACCAGGGCAGAGGGGGTGACTGGAAACTTCTAAAACCAACCTTTCCATCAATGCCAGTGTCTTGAGTAATTTCAGCCACAGGGATTGGCATAGATGGAGCCTGTGCTCACAACATTTCCTGGCACAGCTGGGCCCCCTTCAGTCCCTGTGCTGCTGACTACTGTAGGGGAGGGAGGGGTGGGAAGCAGAGAATCAGCAGATTTAACATAGCTAGGTTCCCTGAAGGAAACATCTACAGGCCATGTTCAGACAGTTTTTAAATTCTTACCCTCTTTCAAGTAAAATAGTTATTAAATACACTGCGTGTTATATCACTTTGCAAGGTGGGTTGCTGCTTGTCTTTTTGCTCTTCCACTCTTTGTATCTTCAGTATTAACAAGCATTAATAGCTAATAAGTTTTGACAAGCATTAATGGCTAACCCTACTGCTTGGATTCTTTCCTCAGGTGATTTCTCACCGGGATTATTTTTGTGCCTTTTGTGAGCAGAACTGCAGACTAGAGTGAATACTTGTAACCCACGTTTCCCAGTAAAGAGTATTCATGTTGAAGGAGGGAAAACACAATCAAGTCTGCAAGGATAATGTCATGTCTGGTCAGTGGAGGAGACCCATGCACTCCCCCTACAGTCATAGCCCCGTTAGAAGTGATGCACAATCCTCTTTTAAGCACCGCATGTAAAAACAAAGATTGCCCCACACACTGAATTTATGCCTTCAAGGGGTAGTGATTTGAGCATTTTAGGATTGGAAGGGATTCTCAGAAATTTCCCAGCCACCTCATCAGGGAGAAAATCAAAAGTATCATGAGGGATTCAATTGTGTTCCATATAAATTAAGCTAAAAATATAAGGACGAGAAAGAAAAAAAAGAAAATAAAGAAAAAATATGGCACCTTTAAGTTGTTTGTTTTGGCAAGCATCCTGCTCTATGCAATTCCATAGAAGCTGCCAGAGAGTTTATGGAAGGTTCAACATTTTTATTTCAGTCCTTTTGGCCCATTTCAGAGGACAGTGACCTGTGGGAAACATTATGCATGCTTACTCAGAAAAATATCTGAAATACCACTGTAGACTCCAGCTGTTCAAACGAGAAGGAAGAAAGATTTAACTGCTGGCCATAACCAAGCTTGGATGACAATAGTTAATGTAGGATTCCCATCTCAGTAGCCATTTACTTCAGCATCTGCGACATTCAACAATAGAAGGAAATAGTGGAAACCAATAGCAGGATTTCCTTTGAAAATTCACTTTTATTCCTTCTTCCCTTAAATCCCTTTATTCTTGCCTAGTAAAAATTGTATACATTGTAGCAGCTGGAGGGAATGCAAGGTCAGGCCTGAAAATCCATCAGCAGAGAGGTGTGGCAGCTGGTCAGTCTGCTGTCTTGCAGGAAGGAAGCCGTAGCCTTCGCTTTGAGTCACGAGAAGCAGCCAAGAAGGGAAACATCCATGCTTAGATGGTGGATGTGGCAGGGTCAAGCTCTGGAGGAAAGTTGTGTGTAGAAAACACTATCAAGAAAAGCTGCTCAGTCATCAGTTTACAGCAAACACCAATGTGTATCTATGTCTACAACAAGAAACTGAGATCCTGTCCGTGTCTGCCTTGGCAAGTGGTGGAATGTAACAGGAGCAAAGAGAGGCAAAGTTGCTCCTGAGGAGCCAGTTCTCCACTTTGCTCAGTAGAGAGGATTTTACAGCAGATTAGTTCTAGTCTGGCCCAATTGGTCAGAAGGGGTGTAAGCACATGAGGAGCCAGCTGGATCTCTTCTCATTGAAAGCTCTCCAGTTTGGTCAAAAGCGTAATGTTGCCTTGGAGTGAAGAAACTGCAAAAAATGGGCATAACAGGAGACTTGTTTCAGAAGCAGTCTTACAGCAGCTGGTTTTCCTCTGCTTCACTAGTGAATGACTTGTGAGATCAACATCCTGATAACAATCAGAAGGGAGATGGAAAGGAGTCACCAGCAATGATCCTTGGAAGGACAGATCCTATGACTCCCCCTGGGGTCACATCGGAGGGATGACTTCTGGTCAGGAGTTCTGAGATCACAGCAGATCTGCTGCTGAGAATACTCAAGCAGCTGCAGCATAACACAATCTCTCCATTACAACCAAAACCACCTGTGTGAGAGGCTATATAGTTTCACCACAAGATAAATCTCCCTTGAAAGGCTCTCCTATCCATCACCTTTACAAGCTTTCTGAAGTTTCTTAAGAATAAAGGCTGAAAAAATTTTAACCAGACAAGAATATAATGTTCAGAGCTGGTGAGCACTCTTTTTGTTCATTTTCTTTTTCAGAGCAATGTAGTAGCACAAACACAGTGAACAACTCTTGGTTGCACAAGGTAGCTGAAGGATACTGAATCAGCTCTTGGTTGGCTTCCTGGCTTCCTCTGGGTTAGCAGCAGGCTCCCAGGGAAATGCTTTGAAGAGCTCAGAAAGACTACTGAGAAGAAAATGCTTATATGCAATAGTGTCTTCTAAGTACTGTTACACAGTAATAAGCACAAACCTTTGGAACTGCAAGTGATTTATCTTCAGAAGACTACAGGAGAAGCAGTGCTTTTTGGAAGAAATGTGGAAAAACAACTTGGCAACACTCATATTGTGCCCATTCTGCTGACACATGCCATACATGAAACAAAAAGGAAGAGAGGCTGATCTTCTTATACTCTGACCTGGCCGTTTGACTACATGCTGTACAAAACATAGACACAGAAATGCTGCAAAACCCAATGTTAGTGTTCTGTCTTGCATATATACAGGAAGAAGAAACCAAGAATTTTGGCTGAAACTCCAGCATCAACTCATACAGTCATACTCAAAGACTTCTGTGAAAAGACAGGGATGTTTATATATTTAGGAATATGTGGACCAGTTAAAGACAAGAAATCCATCTAAACCTGCATTTCCCTATTGAGAAAACTCCTACAGTTACAGGTATTTTTAATTTAATTTTTGAGTAATTTTTCTTCCACTCAGACTAACAAACATCAGGGGATTTGCTACTGTCATAATTTCTTCACTGAATGCATGAAAAGACAAGTTTAACTCTTCATGCATCACACACTGGGGGTAAAAAAATAGGGAAAGAAATAAAACAAGGATCAACTGAATTAATATGAATTTATATGAAACCACATTGATTTTACTGGAGCTGAGATTATCCACTGGTCCAACAGCAGAGCAGGGAACGAGAGTGGGTCTTTCTTTTAGTATTTTCTTTCTATCTTGTTGTGCCAATATCTTGCTATTTGACTCTGTTGCTACTGTCTAATATGCTGTAACCAGCATGAGATTCATTATCATAAAATTCTTAATTTTAAGAGGACCTATTTATTATTATTGCAATTATTACTTTAGCAAAAATCCATTTTGCATTGTCTATGAAATTGTATCATGGTTCCCTGGCCCTTCAGAGCTGAATGTGACTAAGGCAATCCATGAATGACTATTCTCATTCATTTTAAACAAGAAATCTTTCTCTGTAATGTCACAGCTCTTGCTTTTGGTCATTTCCATAACTGATGACTTCTGAAAATTTCCAAAGTATGATTAAGAAACAAACATAGTGAACTTTTGGGTTCAATATCTACTGAAAGACATGTCTTAATGTCTTATCGACTTCAATCTTTAGAACAGAACATGATGTTCTTGGGATGAGAGGAGAAGCACAGGGAAACAGCACACTGGGGCTGAAGCACGGCGTATGAGCATTAAGCACACAATTCATTGTTAAGTCATCCTCTGCATTCTAAATTTGAGTAATGAAAACTATTTTCCTCTATCAGTGATCAAAGCTTCCATTAAAACTGAGTGGCTTATATAAAATTGGATGAAATCACAACTTGTAGCCTCAGAGGAAACCTCCAAAGGCGTACATGCATGCACACACACTCACATGTATCAGCACCTTTCAAAATGTTTCTAGCTTGCTGATCTCATAGTGTATCTGTGGATATCTCAAATCTGATATGATTGTACTGAAATTGGACACTTCATAAAAGGGCTTAGAATGAGCAAATGGAAACATGTGGCCTAACTCTCCTCTCACACTCAGAGCAAATTAAGACTAACACTGGATTAGTTTTTTTGACAAGGTGCAGAAGCCGTATGAAAGCTTCTGGGAAACCCAAGGCTTTTGCAAGTTTGTGTTTAGCCCAACCAAACATTTCCAATAGGAAAGTAATTTGGGCATTTTGATGAGAAATTATTTTCATTTTGAAACTAAATTTTTTTTAACATAAAGAAGTGTTAAATAAATCAAAAGTAAATTTAAAATTTATGGATTATTTCTTTGTCCTTTTTGCTAATGGGAAAATCTTACATGAAGTTGTCAGTTCCATTTCTGTGGTGAAAAAAAGAAAAAGCAAACAGTTTTATATATTTAGTTTATGAATTATTGGTTTAATATAGGGCACAAGTGAATTCAAGGTGGGACAATACGAGAAATAATAATTCAGTGAGTACTCTTTTCACTGCTTGAAAAAAAGTAGCAATGTAAGGTGTACTCAGTTCATTCCAATTTATCTTCACTTTAATTTTCCGTGTCCCTCCTGGAAAGGTTCTAAAGGATATTAACATAAACTGTAAATCTAAGTTATACTGACATAAAGCTTCTTTCAATACTATGGTAATGATTGTTTTGTAGCAAATAGAGTTCAGAGAACTCAGCCAGACCGGACTGGCTCCAGCTTTGACATTACCTAATGTTTCACACTTGGCCAAAAGGGAATGAAAATGGCAATCCTTGAGCTAAGTCCTTGTGATTTAGAATGACAATGCCTCTTCTCTACCCAAGAACAGAAGCAGATGCCTCTACTGAAAACTGCGTTAGCTATCAGGGCAGGTTTTGTGATGGGTCCCTCTCTGCGACTGCTTTACTACTTCAAACTCAGGTTTTTTATTCAGTGTTGACAGTCTAAGCCTGGTTTGAATTGTTAACAAAAATTAAATTGTTGGATATTTGATTTTTTTCCAACAAAGATTTTTAAAAACTTCACAAGAAATTGATGCATTTATGCCCAGTTTGCCTTGTGTAATCTTCAACACTATTATGAATATTTATCAGCATCACTTGACAGTCTAGACTGCATGTGGCCAAAGAGCTGATCTAGTCTCCTCTACAGTCAAGAGAAATCTTCCCACTATTTGAATGTTTACGTCTTGATTTCTTCTTTTTTTTTTGTGAAGTATTTGGAACTTCATTTTCTGTGCTTAGTCTTCATTTTAGACAGAATTTTAAAGGGTTAAATATGAACTGTAACATGGACTTCTGTCTGGGATATTTTACAAGCTGCTAAAATAACTCCTTCATTCTCTTAGTTATCTATAAATCTATCTGTCTGTCTATCTAGGTGTTGAGGGGAAAGGGTTGAAAGCAGATTTGGCAAGGGGGGAAAGTAGAGTTGTCTTCACTCAAGATGACCTTTCATCTGGGGGGGTGCTAAGAATATCCAGTGTGGAAAATTTCGTGTATTGTGCTTGCTTTGGGTTGTTTTCTGTCTGTCTTAGTGTCCTGGGGTGATGTTATGAGGCTCCTTTATTCCACAGCCGCCCGCTCAGTGCCCCAGTCCCTGTATCTTTGGGGCGGGCCCGGGGCGCGGGGCTGGAGCCGCGAGGCCCCAGGTGCAGCGCAGTTCAACGGCTCCGCCCCACGGCCCGGGGGGAGCGGCGGGAGCCGGGCTGGGGGCAGGGAGCGCCCCGGCACCGCTGCGCTGCTCCCTCTCTTCTGGGGCTTTGGTTGTTCCCGAGGCTTAGGAAAGGTTTTGTTTGTTTTCCCCTCTTTCTTCCCCTGACCTCCCTGCTTTCCTTCCCTTATCTCCTGCCCGGGGGGCCTGCGGGGTGGCCCCGCCGGTCCGAACCCCGAGGAAGACACGAGCATCGCCGGCTGTGAGGAGGAGAATCGGCGCTGAAGAAGCGGGACAAGGTTTCCATCTGCCCTTCTCCAGCAGCCTGCTGTGTGGACTCCCCTTCCCGGAGACTGGGGGTGGGGGGTGACCACTTACCGGCTCCTCCCGGGCATCCTTTCCTTTTTCTCCCTTTTTTTGTTCTCCCGGTTGTGTTTTGTGTTAATAAATAGTTCAGTTTTTTTTTCTTCCACTGTCATTGCTTTTGTTAATTTTCCCCCATTTGGTGGAGGAAAGGGGGAGGCCCCTTTCCCTTGGGAGGAGGTGCTCACTCCAGAGCGTCTCCTCCTAAAAATTTTGTCTCTAAAGCCGGGACACTTGAGAAGTGGAGTTTTTGTAGAGGATAACAGAAAGCTGTCAAAGACTTAAAAGGCATTCTTCACGGACAGGCTTGGAAGAGAAATAAGAAGCTGGGGGCTATAGAAAGCACAGCACTGCGAAGTCCTGCGCATGCCCCAGGCCCTTGGAGATGCTGAGGGCAGGAATGTGCTCCTGGCTTTTTGACCCTGCTAACATGAACTGAGCTTAGCAGTGCGTGTGTCCCCTCTTGTTTTTGGAATCCTCCAGCCAGCAAGGGGATGGAATAAATCTTCTCTGCACTTCAACTGTGGCCTTGGTTACTTGCATCTATCAAAGCACACACTAGGTTAGACTGATAGATAACTACCCAGATTAGACAAGTACATACTAGGACACAGGGAGGGCGAGAGTAAAACTACCAGTTCTGGATGGATAGAGTGTATTGATCGCATCATTATTGGATAACAGTTTATTTGGGGCACAGGAAAACACTTCAAAACCCTCTCTGTCTTTGATGGAAAAGTTGAAGAATGCGTGGAGCTTCAAGACACTACTTGACTCTTACCAGGCAAAATGCCTTTTGAGTGTTGCTGTCACATAGATAAGCTGCTGGGAAAAAGCAGGAGTGAAGTCATAAGGATGAGCTATGTCGTGCCAACTCTCATAAGGAGAGAAAGCATATTGCCAGTTCACCACCATTAACAAGTTCTCAGACCTTTCCCGCATGCTGTGAAGGACTAAGTCATTGTGTTGGGGCTGCAGTGCATTTCCTTCCCAAACCTGAGGCAGGAAAAGGGAGTGCAAGGAAACAAAAGAAGAAGAGAAGCCCAGAGATAGTTCCATTATAAACACATGTGATGCTGCAAAATACTTCCTTTCCTCCATAAAAAAACATCTAAATTAAACTGAGCTATGAACCTGGACAAAAAGTGGTTTTCAGTCCTCCTTGAAGCTGGTCTCTTTTACTCCATGTTCAAATTTGTCACGTGATTGGCATTACTTAGTCTTTCCTTTCCTGCCCAGCAAAACGTTTGAAGTGCCTGACTAGTCAGCCAGGAAAAAGACACAGAGAGACTGCTAAGTTACCAGAAAACCCTCCTGATTTACTCCCTCCCAATTTAAAGAGGATTCAATGGTTTTATTGCATAAAAGTGTAATCTTTTTTTTTTTTTAATTGCTCTTCTTTTCCTCCTTTTCCCTGAGCAAAATATTACTGTTCATTTTTTCCTGGAAAGATATCCACTCTAGTCTAGCAACTGAAGATTAATAAGTCACTGTTATTGCTAAATCAAAGGCACTGGAGGAATGCTTGCACTCCAAGCCTTCATTGACTCCAGGAGACTTTGTACTGGGACCTCTAAGGAAAATATAATATGAGACTAAACAGGTTTTCCAGTAATGACATTTATTCATTCTTCCTAGTGCAATAAGATACACCCAAAGTTCCTCCATATTAACCAAGAACATTTTTAGATTTCCAAATATATTTTGTGCTGTTAAATGCATAGGTAAACAGCTTGAGGATACACTTTAATAGTTTTCCCCTCATTATTAATCATCAAAACACACACACACAAATATTATTCATGCTTCCACTGAAATAGTTAAATACTGAAATTTAAAAAGGATCTTTCAATAACAGGATTGGGAATATTACCTCTGGGCTAATGCGCACAGTAAAGGAAATTAAAAGAGGCTGCAAAGCAAAAGTAAAAGTAGAGCTGGCCCTTACTGAAGTCAGTGACAAAATTCCTTTAAACTGCAGTAAAACAAGAACAAACCCCAGCAGCCTGGATTGACTACAAAGCCAAGGGAGATTTTAAAACTTGAGTAATAAGAAGAGGGAACAGTACAATGATTATTAACTAAGAAATTAGAAATCATGCCTTTTAATATTTAAAACACTTCTCCAAATACACATTTTAATTTAGGATTTATTGCCTTTAGGATTAGTACAATTAGGATTAGCAAGGATCTATCTTCTTAGTCTAATTGTGTTGGTTTTCCCTTTACAGTATACATGCAGTGTAAATGCATTCATATTTCTGTATATCTTTACCATGTGTGCCTGCAGAGAGGGAAGGACCATAGTTACATGGGGAGGAAACAGAAAATGTTCCATTTTCCAAGCTTATCCTTGCCTTCAAATCATTACAATGCCAGATTTTATCAGGAATGCTGCTTTAAAAAAATTAAAGAGAATTTCAGTTCCAGATGGAGTCTACAGTGATGTTACAAAGATAATATAAGAAACAGAAAGTGGAAACAGATGTGTCATTTTTAAGGAGATGGATTACATTAGCGTAAAACTCTCCAAATGTTCTGTGAGCTGTGACATCTGCAGCAATATTTTCAAACCTGGATAGTTCTCTCCCCTTCCCGCTGTGGGTTTCCTGGTTTGGATGGTCTTTTCTTCCTTTGCAACTTCATAGATTGTAAGGGACCATCTAGCCTGACCCTCTCACAGGCTGCAGGACTTCTCACAATTAAGTAAAAAAAAAACTTGCCTTGAATTGCAGCAATAGATAAACTATGACAATACTTGCTAGCCATACAAATTAATTTTTTGCAGATAGACAGAAAAGCAGAAACCAAATGTCTCAGGAGAGCCATCCTCTGATCCTTCTCACAGGATTGTCACCACTTTCCCTCAGTCATTATCTCCTCTGTTGCATTGCTGGAATGTTTTATACTTTGATGAATAACCTCCCCACACAAAAATAAATTATGCTCTTTCTTTCTGCATCAAGACAGGAAACACCTTTCCTCTGACAGCTGCCAGAAATGATTAAAATGTGAACAATCACGGTGAGGCTTTAGTCTATGCTATATTACTAATTTCCCTTTTCAAGTCTTAAGCAAAATGCCAAATGAAAAAACACTTCAATGCCGTTGTCTTTATCAACCAAACTTATCTCAATCTATTAAAAACAAGATATTAAAAGCCGTTTGCTGCAAACCTATGTCAATTGATGCTGACACTAGGATCTTCCCTTCATTTTTCATGTAGAAGTTCTTCAGCAGCTTCCCACAAATCCTCCAGCTACTGTGGTCACCCTCTTGTTCCTTTAAAACATTAAAACAGTACTAATTTTTCCCTGCTCTAGATTAGAATAAATATTTACAGGGAGGTTTGTCAAACTAACTTATTTTAAAATATCCAACTTGAACGGTATGTGTTTGATGTCCTTCTTAAATACTGCATGACATGATTACTTTCAGAGCAGTTCTGCCTCTCTGGGTCATTTAGAAAATAATAGCACTTTCTTTTAGCAGTGGAACAGTATAATTGCAACTTTTCTTAATATATTTTAAAACTTCCCTCTTACACTCTATATGTTCTATCTCTGGGGTTTTTTCCTCCCTTAAAAACAGTTGAATAATTCCTACCTTCTTTAAGGTCCTTTCCAACCCAAACCATTCTATGACTCTATGATTCTGACTTGTAACACTATCAAATTTGCCTTTCTTACATTTTTATATAAATTTTCATTTTTCCTGGGTTTTTTTTGCTTGTTTGTTTCATATCTGTTTCCACTTTCCCTTTGAGCTGGGGTTTCATTTTGTTTTGTTTGGGTGGTATTTTTTTTTAAACCAGTATGGCCTTCTCTCTCATTTGTGGTTTTTGAAGCATTGGTAAAATATTCCTAAACAGCTCCCAATTATCATTCACATTTTTCTGTTTAAAAGCTTTTTCCCAAAAGATTTAGCTCTTAATTGTTTTCAGCTTTATGAAACTGCTCTTTCAGAGCATTAAGAGGGGGAATGTGAAGTTGTTTTTTACATCTTTTGCTAGTTTGAACACTCTTTTGCTTTCATATGCCTAACATAATTTTGCTGAAGATGTATGGCTAAACATTACCACTAGCATTAACACTGAGTTTGAAATTCCTCTTTACCTAACAAGGTAGGGTCAGTAGAGGGCTCAGTGTTCCAGAAACATTTTCAGATTTAAGAAACAGATAAAAAGAAATTCCTTTAACTTCTATAATGTTGAAAATAGTTATTTAAAGAACCAGTTGTCATGGTCTGTTCTGTTACTTGGTGCTGCAATATTCTTAGAAGAGCAAAGTTAAAAGCAGTGTTTGATTCGTCATTTGGTACCAGGTAAGTAGATAAATATTCTTCCTGCAAGACTGGTCAGATCTTCTCAAGAGACACACTCACCACTGCACTTCAGCTTTTCATCATTCCTCTGACATGTTCCTCAAGTGTCTTGACTTTTGCTAGATGATTGGTGAAGAGGGATACAGGCTTTTCAGTAGAACAACCAATCTCTTTATGGAACTGGGGGGAAGCGGGGGTTCAGAGAGCAACAATACAGCAGTTTCTATATTAAAAAGCAATAAAGTTTATATATTTGAAAGAAAAATACAATTAAAGTTGAGTTTTTGATTGCACTAAGAACTGAACTACATCTATGAGCAGGTAAATAATCACATTGTCATCCAGCTGAGCTGGCAGACGCTTCTGTTTGCTCAGAAGAATTACAACTGGGTGACAGTATTTTTTTTAGAACCCATCCAATCCTAAATTTTTAAATCAATTCAGTAGTGAAAAGGGTAAAAATAACAAACACTGACAGAAAATAACATCCTTCTTCATACTTGTATTCAAAGTTAAATACATTTGAAAATGATATTCATTGCTGACCCACTGAAATAATCACAGAAGTTTTTTCGCTGTGTTACAAAATTTACTTATGGGATTTTTTTAATGATTCAGAGCACAATTTAGATAATTTTTACAATGAGCTCCTTAACTAAATGATCACTATTCTCTTCTTAACAGGATTAAAAGATATGCAGTAATTCACATGAATTACAAGAGCATTAGTGGCAGTAGTAATTTGAAGAGATCCAGTGTGGAATAAGCAGAAGTAATTTGGATGCCAAGATCAATTTCCTCATTACTGTAAGAGAGCTTATGCTTCCAAAACTAATGAATTGAAAGGCTGTCAAGATTATACTGCCAAGTATTTGTAATAAATGAGTTGAAAGGGATGAGGGGTTGTCATGTAATGGAGATATTCAAAAACAAGCAGTCTTCAGGTTTTGTGATATATCAAAACTCTTTCCAGACAACTTTTAGGTACATGGTTTGGATTCTCCCTTTTACATAATCAGCTCCATCTCTCAGTGCTGACATGCTTTTTCTGTGTCTGGTCAGTAAAGAAGATCCAGAGGGGACCTGGGTAGCCGAGGGAGGAAGAGTGTTCTTTTTAGTGTAGGCATGGAGGTGTTTATTCTTCAGTGGCAAACACATTGACACACCAACCACGGTGCTGAATGTTCCCAGTTGAGAACTATTTCAAGAATAAGAGCAGACTCTGTCTGGTCAGCCTCTGTCTGTTTTTTGTACCAGAAGAAAGGAACAGATTTTTCCAAAGTGGTCAGTCTTTGTTTCACTTATTATGTCCACAAAGTGAATGATTTAAGCAGGTAGTCAGAAAAGTTTGATAACTGATTTGAATGAAACAAAACAGAACAGAATGATTAGAAATAAAAATACTGTTTTGGCTTTAAGAAGAAAAAGGGTTTTCAAAGAAGTTGTCATAGACTAAAAGAAAATTTTGATTTAGAGAGTGCACTCTCCAAAGTGTCTGTAGTAAGAGTCTGAGAAACAAAAACTACATTTAAAAATTATTAAGGCTTTCTCCTAATAGCCAAAAAAAAAAAAAAAAAAAAAATCAAATAATGTTTACATCTATAGGGACTTTGGTTCCATTTATTAAGGAGTTTTAAATCAACGTAATCTAGTTCCTGAATAAATGTCTGAACACCCAGGTTATAGACTGGTTTTGAGGGTACCCTCAAACTCCTATTGCTTTTCCTCACTTCATATTAAAACTCAAGAAAATAATTGGAAATAATCACAGGGTTGAAATTTGCGTTCCAATCCACCAAGGCAATGGACCTAACTATGAAGCTGGAAAGTAATTTTTTTCTGTGCTTCAAAAAATATTCAGATAACTTGCATAAAGCAAAACTCCACTGATAAATGGGTCAGACTTTATCAGGATACTTAGACAAGATCACTAGTGCACTCTTTTATGTGTACAGTGCTGTTTAAAAACCTTAGAGTTGAAATCTAAATCTCTCACTCTCTGAAAAAGCACTCTGATCTCTGGCTATTATTTAAAAGACTGCTCAATACACACCCCCCAATGTGTTAAGATGAATCCTATGTGAACATTATGTATTAGGAGCCCCAGAAATCACACAACTAGAAAAAAAACTTTCAAACTAAGGCAAGAGGAAGTCTAATTTCTTGACCCCAAACCTCATTAAGCAGAAGGCAGGCTACTGACAGGAATTTACTCAAACCAGATGACCTTCTGGTGCACACTCCAGTCACCACCTAAAGAAACTGAGATTGTCTTTTGCCAGTCCTTTCTGGGAGCTGTTGCATCAGGTGTGCTCTCAGGAGCTGCATCCTATTTCTAACTCTCCATCCTCTACATATGTACCAAAATTGCAGCTTTCCTACTACTGCAAATCTTGCTGGCCATGCATTTATCTACAGCTTTGAAGTTAACAAAGCAAATTACCAGTTTCTGCATGCACAGATGTGTTCAGAAAGGCCCAGTAAAACCATTTAATACCCTCCCAGGCTTCTGCTGGATTTCCATGCCCCAGCTGCCCACTGGAGTTCCACCTTATGCTGAGCCTCTCCACAACAGAGGCCAAGTACAATGGTTGGTGGTCTTCTCTTCCTCTGACACTAACATTATTAACACCAGCTCAGGAACTGTGCTTTACACTGTCCATTTCCATTTTATAGATATTACTGTCGGTCCCCAGCTGTCTAGTGAATTACCTTCCTTTCTTAGCAGCTGCATGATAGATGGAGGTGCTAAGAAACTCAGTTTTTCAAATGAGAGGAGTAAAATTATGATCTTAAAAGTATTTTGAGGTTCCAGTCACTTCCTCAGTATGAAGCATGGACAAGAAGGATGACAGGGGAGCAAAGGGAATGTAGACTTCTGATAATGGAGAGATACAAAGAACAAAAGAAAAAAACATATACATACACACAGATATACATAAGCAAATAAAAACGGAAACCAATATGAAGACAAAACAAACTGAAATAGAAGGAAGACTCTAAGAAATGGTGGTGGAAAGGAGAAAAAAAGCAAAAAAGTATAAAAAGCCCCCTTCAATCAACTATATTTTTAACAGCCAGGCTGAAATCAAACATGAAAAAACCCCAGCCTTTTCAACTAAAAAATTCTGTTTAGAATATACTTCTATTGGGAAAAAAAAATTCATGATGAAACTTTATTGCCCTTAAAAAGCAATAAGTTTTTCTTTTTCTTTTACCTTTATCAATGGGTATTACAGTATTTCTGTTAATGCAAAAAATATTCTTAGCTGCACTGAAGTGAACAGAAAAAATATATATGACCATTTAAGTACAGAAATGTCAACCATGATTTTACAAAAGATACAAGCAGAACATTTCCAACCTGATCAGGCCACTAAACTTGAAAAGTTAAAAGAAAAAGGAAAAAAAATATACAACTGATTGAAAGAGTTTAATTAGGAGATCCTGCTGGATTGTGTCAGCTTTCCTTCTATTCGGAATTTCATCTGGTGTAAATCTGAAGCTGACATGGATAGAGTAATAATAATTAGGGAAAAATATAGAGCAAAAGCTTCTAATGTAATTCTCATTTATGTATTGTTATGTTACTCAGCTGGCTCTCAAACTGGGCAGAGGGAGAGATTTAAGAGAAGTAGCAGCTCATCTGAATGCCAGCAGTTTTCCAGAAGAAAGAGGAAAATGTATTTTCATTACAAAAATTCAGCTGCTTCAACGTGGCAGAATATGTCTGCGAGAAAAAACATCTATGGTGATTATAGTTAAGAGACTGAAGTTTTGCAATTGAAAAAGGCTCCCTTCTAAATGAATAAGACATGTAGGAGATCTCTTTCCTCTGCTGGTAATGGGCACAGACAGCGATGCAGTGTCACAGCTGCCCCTCTCCCCACGCCAGTGACAGCAGCGATGCTGCTGAGGAAAATGAGATTTCCCTGGGTGCACATAGTGTCCAAAAACCAAATAGAAAGGGACAGTGTCAATGAGTTTTTTTATTAATCATAGGAATGCTGAGGAGATTGTTGGGTAAACGAGGGTTATGAGGAGACACACTGCACCGAAGACTGAAGGTGATGTTTTGAAATTCTGGAGTCAAAGGCAAAACTTCTCCTGGCTTCTGCAGGGCCAGGAGCACATCCTCTGCATGTAAAATAATGAATGCAAAACTTACTAAAGGGAATAAATAATTTCCACCTCAGAAAGAATTCTGTTAGGGAATCATGCCCCCTGATAAACATACCATGATGATTTAAAAGCAAATCTTTACATTACCTACTAATGGTGATGTAAATTAAGCTTAAAATGACCATGAGAAAGAAGCTTCTGAAATTATTGAATCCTTGATATGGCAGCATGTTAAGTTGTGACAAGATTCACAAGACTTCTCCCAAGGCTGCATAATTTGAGATAAACTTCAGAGCACAACAGAGGTATGTCAGTTCTGGTATGTCATGGGAGTTACTTTGAAAACCTCTATACACACCGAGGCACCAATATGGTCTTCCTAAAATCCAACACAATTGAATAATGTATCTGTAGCCAGCCTTGGTTATAAAACACATATTAATCATCTTATTTTACCTAGTAACAGGAGATATGTTACTACTGAAATAAAACATTAGGAACGGCAATAACCCAGAAGAGAATTAGCCTGGATGAGAAGCTTACATCCCAGTTTCCAAAAGCTAAAATCTACACCAGCTTCTTCCCTCGCTGCTCATTTTCCTCTGCTGAAAAGTGACAGTGATTGATATCTTCTCCCACCCAAAGTATGCTGTGGTTATTTCTCCTTATGGTTAGAATTAAGCTAACAGCCCAGCTCAAACACTCACCCATTTAGATGAAGAATTCATTAGCCATGAATCCTTCTGTTCTTACACCACCTCAAAGTTCTTGTGTACGTCACTGAGGAACACAAAGGGAAGGACTCTGGCATTCAGTTGGAGGCTCCAGCACCAAACCCTCTAACAAGGCGAGCAGGCATGGAACGGCTCCGAAAGACCAGATGTTTAAACCATATGAAACTGCAGAAGAAAATAAAGAGCAGCTGAATTACAAAGGAGGGGAGGATACAATGTTTGTGTATGGTTAAACTACTGTAAACTTTGAAATCTGTATTATGGAATCCATTAAGAAACCCATAACTTTGATTTAAAAGTAATAGTCCTAAGATTCTTACTTCGCCATTATTTATGGTATAATGAGAAGGTACGTTACTAGAATCCCACAAACTAAATAGATGGATTTCATTAAAACTGTCCTGATGAAGAGCAAAATCGAAGGAAGAAGGAAATAACAACTTTTATTTGTTGCCAATTTATTTTCATAGGCTGCAATGCACAGCAGAAACCTAGGAAGATGAAAAGACAGGGAAAACTTTTCCCTCTCTTCCATAACAGAGAGAAACTTTTTAATGGTATTTGAAGGGCGGAAATGACCTACTTCCAGTTGCTTCTATATTAAGAATCTGGCTACATATCCAAAAGTTGCCTGAAGAATCAAAGCAATGTACAAATTCAAATCAGGATTTATTTGTCAACACATTGGCTAAATAGAAAATTTGTTGCTAAAGAATGTGCTGTAAAAATGAGTGCTTGAAAGTCTGCCCCAGTAAGGTCCTTCAGGGACATAACTCCAATGTTCACCTTTTCTCCCCCCGCTCCCTCCTGCTCTCCCTTTCTCTCTCTGCTCTGATGACTGTCCTGGGGAAGCAGAAATCACAGGAGCATTATGGCTTCGTGCCCACCTTTCAGGTCAGCTTTTTACTCCAAAGGACCCACAAATCAAGTCTGCACAAAGTGCAACCAGGACTGTTGTGGTATCCATTGGGTTTTTTTTTTTGCAGAGATCCCCTTCCCACTCAGTGAAGCTCCAGGAGTTCACCCATCCACACCTGCCCCAAAACTGCTCCTGCCACAGGGTTTTTTCACAAGACAGAGCTCCTCCAGGAAAACTACCATGACCAGAACAAAGTGGCTGTCCTATCTTACGGATTCCTTTTTAAACAAGCAACTGGTGAAGGAGACTGGCAGAAGTCTGGAGGGCTCATCTCCTTGCTGAGAAACCATCACAGCACCGATATCAGCACAGGGCATGCACGGAAAGGCTGCTCTCCTCTTCCTCCTCCCTGAGAACAGTCCATAGAGGTTTATGCTTGGGATAGCATGAAACAGATGATAGGTCATATAGCATCACTTCTGGGGCTGCACCCACCCCCTGCAGGGAGGAAGGGGAATGAATGATCCAGCATTTGCATGTTATTACCTCGTGAGGAAACAGGAAGGACACAGGCAGCTCCAGAACTGTCAACTTTAGTCTTGAGTAATAATAATACAGACATCATATAGTCTATAGTTAGTTTTACAGTAATCAAAGGGTGCTGTCCACAAAATCTATTTATTTCTCTACTTTACGGCTCAGATGGCCACTATCCCCCCACTAGTCTGTGCTGCCACTTTGCTGCACCCTAGGCTTGTTTCTGGCATGCTACAGTTGGCTCCCCAGGCACACCAGTGCTTTCCCATTTCAGCCCACACTCACCACCTGCCAAGGCAAAGGACTGGAGCTGGGTGCAACATTCTAGGTGAGTGCTCAGCCAGCCTCAGGTCAGAGGTGCTAAAGCTCCTCCAGCTTCACTGGAAACTCTTCTCCTTGATTCTACACCAGACTTACTTTTCATGACAGATTACATCAGGAGCCCATTAGATACCACTATGACTTGAGCCTTCATCTCATCTCTTCACTTGTTGCCGACAGACAAACTTTTGGCTTATTCTTCCTAAATCTGAGCCTTTGCATTCTGTTTTAATACATGTATCCCCTTCAGACAGCTGGAGTGATCATGCTCACCCACCCTTGTAGTGCTACCCTCCAATCCTTCTACCCACAACAGCATCATTTCCAAGTCCGTGTCACCCACTCACTCTGTGAGGGTTGCCATGGTGTTGTGCTGAGCCCCCACGCCCAGTGGAAGCTGAAATCTGCAAACAAACCACTGAATCTCACTGAATACCTGGAAAAATATATTTTTTTGTCTTCAGCTTTTCCTTATGAAGTCGCATCCACTGGTGTGCACATGTGCTTCTCAGAAGTGTGTGCCCCTGTGTGCACACACATAATATGAGCATTAAAAGAACAGGTTTTAAAACTGCTCAGTCATTTTGGTAGTTTTGCACTCTCAGCTATTGAACTAATGGCCTGAGCAGCTGAATTTTGTTTGGGATGATGTGTTTTCAGACAGGCTGTAAATTCAAACTATGAAGAAAGTTTGATACTCCCAATTCTTGTTCTTATTCTAATGTTTTAAACCTTTCTTGTTGATTTATTAGGAGTTAAATAATCCTTGCAAGAAAATTAGAACCATTAATTACTTTTCACTCATTTAATTTTAAATCTACAGACTTTTGGCCATCACTGCCTAACAGTGACACCTTCTGGAAAATCTAGGAGGAGAGGGAAAGCTGCTCATAAAGGAAGAGAGTGTCTAGGGGACAGATGTGAATCAACAAAGATCAGCTTTGGAGGACTCATTCCTGGCAAACTGTCGATGTTCAAATACATATACAGTGCTGTTACAGACACCCTACAGTTCAGATCTCTCTAAGAAAACAAATCTATTGCTGTGTCATTAATCTGGTCATGTTTGCTTTCTTCCATAAAATGGTGCTCAAGCGTAGGATAGTCATAGTATCATTCTTCTTAGGATCTCACAGAGATTAAAAAAAATAAACCCAGAAGAATTTATTTTTGCTGGATTAACATTTATTCTATTTGAAACGCTGTCTAAAAATATTGCTGTATGCTGAGAGAGACGTTTGTGCTAATATAAGTCTTTAATGGACAATAGTAGCTGTGGTACATGTGTTCAGCTGATTAGGCAACTTGCTTGATCAGGCAAGCAAAGAAGGGGAAAAAACCCTCAAAATCCATTAGAGAAGAATAGCAGAAGATGTGAAAACACAGTTTCCATTTCTAGAGAGCAGTTCAGCTGCTGACAACCTACTGTCATGGCAGAGCTCCCAGTTTCTGGGAGGCTCCCTCAATATTTAACACACAAAGGAGTTACACCGGCATCAACAGCAGTTTCTGAGACCACTTGCAATACACTGTCACAAGAGTGGCTCTGTCATGTCTCACCAGACTTACAAAAAAGAAAGGCTTTGAGGCTGGCTGCCATTTAAACAAATGAAAGTTTTACAAGGAAGGTCTGGGATCTGAGGATGGCCATGTTTGGTTCATTAGCAGAGTTACGTTGATGAACAGCTTGTGCAGGAATGGTGTAGGAGTAGAGACTGTTTATTACAAAAAGCTGAAACCTAACTGAAAACAGAGCTGTTAGGCCCCCACAAAGAGTATGGCAGGGTGATTTTCCAAATTCGCAACTATTGACGTCACGAGAACCAACTCCAAAATGTCTCAACATCCTTACTCATGTTGTCACTGATGACCCTTGTGCCATAGGTCTTCATCCATTTGTATAACAGTGCTAGCTGTAAATTTCCAGCTCATCAGTTAGTATATGCAAGCATGAAATCAGCACAGCCATGATGATTTAAACCAGATGAGGGTTGACCTTTAATTTGGACACAGGATCATGTGGGAAAGGAAATTGTATTACATGGGAAGAGTCATTACCACTGTCAAAATAAAGCATTAGTCAGGTGAGCTCAGCTGTACTCACAGGGGACTGACCCTTGTGCCCAAAGCCACCAGGCTTGGCTGGCACTGACTCAGCCCAGAGCAAAACACACTCTGGGTGCTGCTGTGGCCAAGCTCTCAACCCTGGGAGATGAGGCATGCTGGCAGCATGGTGGGACCTGCCACCCATGCAGGCAGGCTGTACCTGATGGACCTGACAGGGGAACATGCCACATTTCCCACCTCCAAAGCAAGTCAGGCTGCACAATTTGTCTGTCTGCTCCCAATGTGGTACCAGCATGTGGCCAAAGACGGCATTCAGCCTCAAGAAACTGAGTATTGTCCCAGTGCTGCCAGCAAGAGGACTTCAGTCTTCAGGAGTCTGAGGACTTCACAACAGAGACCTTCTCAAGGGAGATTAGCCCAATTTTTCATTTATTTCCAAAGATTTCTGTTATCTTTTGTGGGTTGATAGTTTCTTTATCTGATTATGTCAGAAAGGGCACTTTACCATTCCCAAAAAATAAATGGTATTTAACATCACAAAAAGGAGACTTTGCTATGCAGACAGAGTTTCAGAGGAAAAGAGCAGAAAAATCCACTGAGCAATAATAAAAGATGTCCCATATTCAGGATTGATCACAGACTTGGTTTAAAACCCATGAAGTTCCCAAACTTGTGATTACCGACCCTTAGAACTGATTTAGTTAAGTCCTCCAGATTCACCCAGGTGAGGTCTTTAGGTAGACAAACCCACAGCAGCTGGGGGTTTAGAAAATACCATGTACTACTGTAGGATTTTCAATAAAGCAAAGAATGAGTCAACCCCGATTATATTTCTATATAAATCTAATCTCTTTTTGTCTGTCTCGTTATTCCAAAGGCTGTTCTCTTTTGTAGCAACCCACTACAAAGGAGGTCACGAAGTTGTGCACAATAGGTGTAGTATGGAGAGAGCAAGATGGAAGGAAACAAAACATGGACTCACTGGAACTCATGGGAGCAAAAAGGGAAAGAAGGAGTAGCAGCAGGGATGGTCTATGCCTAGTGAAGAGAGCTCACCACAGTGGTGTAAGTGAAAGGGGCCTAGGGCTGGAATGCAAACTGTTGGCTACTTCAAATTTTGATTTCTTTTTTTTAAAAAAAGGGGAGTAAAATTTGTCACAATAAGCTCAGACCACTTTTTGAAGGCTTGCAATAGTTGCCCCACTGAGGCTCTAGAGACACCACTGCAATAGAAGCATGAGAAACTGGAAGAAGAAAAGGCTTTTGAAGGAACAGCTTAAGACAGTGACTGTGAGGTTTTCTTCTTCCTCAAGACCTCCTGAATTATAAGCAAAAATTATTCAAGATACAAGGGATGCATGCATTTTTCATTGATAACTATGAGAGTCACATAGCTATAAACAAGAAGTTTATTTCAGCCTGGATACAAACCATTGGTCTTGAAACCATGAAATGAAAGAGAGAAAGAGGAAAGGAGCCTGAGACACAGAAAGAGAGAGCCTGTGTATTTGCAAAAGGACACAATATGCTGCCTGTTATTGCTGGGTGAAGGACAGGGAGCCTTCTGTACTATCAATGTAGTTACTATAAACTGCCCCTGAGAAAATATTTAAATGTAAGTTTCTTTTCAATTCAGAAAACAACCTTCAAAAAGAAGCCTTTTACTTTAATAGTAATCCATATTAATTTACTACAACAATAACCAGAAGTCAGTTTGCCAGTTGATGTTTTGCTTTTACTATAAAGCTTGAAATGGAAACTGTGGCCTTGATGAAAACTGTAAAATTCCAGTAAATGGGATTAGTCATCCTTTTGTGTGCCCCAGTTCCACATATCAAATAACAAGCAGTGACACCCTCAGCTACCAAGTGGAAGTAAATATACTTCAAAAAGGGAAAAAAAAGCCACAGAGAGGATGAGTAACATTTGACATTTTCATGTACGGAATTTCTGTAAATGTCTCTCTCCCAGAGGAGAAATAACTTCCAAAATATTTAGTTCATTGTGGTATTTCTCTTTGATAGAGTACTGTGAAATCCAGAGCATTGAAATCCTTAATTAAAACATCTTAATATTTAACTCTTTGCAACCTGGGATCATTTAAGTCTTAAACAAGATTATTATAACAAATGGCAAATGGGAATGGATTTCAATCTTTAAGATTCCTGCAGCTTGTGGAAAATTTCACTGCCTGATCTCTCCCCATCCAATGCCATGAGCCTTTTAATTTCACTGTCAAAAGAAGAATTCCATTGAACAAGCAACTAGTCCATTGCGCAAGGAGATATTTCTTACATCAATACTGTATGTCTAATCACTTTGATTTTGATGGAATATGGTTCTTATTTCCCTCCCAGAGGTCACTGTCCCCAGCAGAAACCTCATATATTCACTTTCTGCTAATGTTGGTTACACAGTGTGTTTTGTCGAAGCCCGATACATGCTGCTGCTTGCACAAGCAAGGAAACCCCATTGAAAAAATTGCATATATTAAGTTTCTGGGTTAATTGACTGTTGCTATTGAGTAAACCACCTGACTGTTACAAGATTTTAGCACACTGAATGTATCTTAAACAGATTTCCAGTGCAAACATGCTGTCAAGCACATGGTATAATAGGTATAATTCTTTTGATCCATGGTCAAATTACACGACAGTAAAAATCCATTTAAAAATTGTAGTTACAAATTTCAGTAATTGACACAGAATGAAAACAACTCTAGCAAACCCAAATCCTTTCAAGTGCATACTGCTTTTGTTATTCTAACTTCATGTCATGCATCAGAAATTAAAAGCCCTACATGATGCCTCACTAGCATCAGTTAAATCCTCACAATTACTGGTAGCTCCACAGCATTGGAAACACCCTAGGTCACTTCTCTCCATCTTGCAAGAAAGCCATGCTCCACAGCAACCCCAGCCTTCAGCCTAATAAAGAAGAGTCTCCCTCCAGAAACTCACCCCTGGATGTCTTCCCTTGTCAACGTTAGCATGAAAGTCAGAATGGGAGAGCTCCAACATCCAGGATACCCATGGTCCATCTCTTGATGGACAGGTGAAGTTCAGAAATTGGAATCTCTTCTGCAGTGGCAGGATGTCACAACAAAGGGCCACATCCCTGTCTTGCCTTGCCAGAGCAACGTACAGGTGAAGAATGGACTGAAGCCAACACAAAACCCACCTGCTTGGTTTCTCTTGGACACCCACAGCAGTAGATTTACACCTCAAAATGCTTTGTTTTAAATAACAGTCCCAAAAGGGAAAGGATCTTCTGTTTATTGCTGTTATAAGCATTAGTTTTGCCACATTCTTATTAGAAAGAATGGAAATTTACCTTGCCTTTTGAGAGGAAGGGTGTAATTCATACTGCACAACTGAAAAATTCTTTGCACATTGCATACAAGCATTTTGTGGGCTTCAGTTTGGGATCTACAGTACTTCAGTGTTTAGTTTTCCCAAGTTAATGTCTTACATTTGACATCAGGTTTTTACAAAAGCTGAATGAAGAAAAATATAGCACATTTCACTGCATTCACTGGCAGGCCATGGCGAGAAATGCCTGGGGATGAAAGGACAGCTGACACAGGCTGGCCAAGGTAGTTTAGATAACAGTAGGAAAAGGTTGTGTTCTCCAGGCTCACAGTAATTACAGAAATTAGGGCACAGGGAGCACACATATGCTCCACAAAGCCCAGCAAACCCAAGTGGGGCTGCAGGCAGAGATGGCCTCGATGCCAGCAGAAAATCACAAGTGCCCTCAAAATTCTCCTTTTAAGCTACATCTGGCTGACAACTGTTCAGCAGCTGCAGAGGAAAGGAGGAGAAACAGGGAAATTTCACAATTTAACAGCATATAGCTTTGTTACAAATAAATTCAAGGAGAAATGGAAGAAGAAAGCAAACATATTAAACATACATTCTCCCCCTCGCCCCCACCATTTTTAAAAGGAAGTAAGAGAATTGCAGGGAAATGACATGGCCATTCAGACACCAAATTTCTGTACCAGCTGAAAGACCAATGATAACAGAACAGCACAGATTACACCCTTGGCTAGATAGGAGGAAGGCTGGAGTTTAATTGCTCTACAAATATCTAACAGAGACCCTTCAAAGTCTACAAAATACACATTTACAAGACCCATAAATTTTGACGTTTAAAGAAAGCAAAGGAAGATGAAGAGATGACTCAGGACACCTGAATCAGAGCATGATTACCATGTGAGACACAAGAGCCACCAGTGCACTGCTCTAGGCTCATAGCATCCTCTGATGAGAAGATGTATCACCCATTAAGCTAAAAAAAGATGCACAAAGAGTGGGCTCTGGGAAATAATTTCCAGCAAAGCCACACCGGCATGAGTAGCACAGACCACAGAGTCTGACACAGCAGACCCACCACAGAATAAAAATTAGTATCAGAGATGCATGGCTCCCCAGGCTGCCTGTTAAAGGGGACCAATAGGAGACCCCAGAGAGAAAATACCTAGAAAACCAGTACAGGAGACCAATAGGAGACCACAGAGGAGAAAATTTGGAGAAGCATGTTGCTGGTTTTCTAAACATATTGATATAGGAGATTTAAACTCATATGCTAATTATTTTCTCATTAGAAGGGTGCTGTTGCACTATTTGCAGACTAAGTTACTACTCAGCATGTGCACTTTGTCCCCAATCTCTCCCTTAGTAGGAACATATTGACACACACTCCCTCATATGGAATACATTAGACATTGAATATAAAAGCTGTTTTTGTTTTTATATAACTTCACACACACAGAAGATAATATCCCACAGACTGTATATTAATCATGTTTACTGATCTCTGCAGAGTATTAGTACACTTTGAAGTCAGCCTATTGTGCCAAGCCTCTGTCAGCTGAAGCCATAAATTTTCTGCTTTGCTCCTTGTGTAACTTTTCCTTTCTCTCCCCATCCCAGCCCTCAATGAGGCAAGGTTAGATTTGAGCTACATACATTTCTATATTAGCCTGCTAAAGCATATGAGATATGTGAATGGATGACTTCAATTTGAAGGTACATGTTCTAGTACCCAAGTCATCTTTTCCTTCTCTCACAGGCATCCTTTTTGAATCATTCTGCAACAGAATGAAAACTTTCCAAAAGTGCAACTCTGCCCATCAGCACATCGTTAGATAGCCAAGTTGCAAGCCTAAGGCTGTGAATTACCTTTGGAAAGTAGTGATTATAAGTAAAGCATCTGAGATATGGTTTCCCTCATATTGTGAACCATAGTAATAAGACATCTTTAACTGAATAGGTATTTTGCATCAGAATACAAAAACACCTTCCAGTTTGGGAAAAAACCAAATGTACAACAACGACAGAAAAACAGCAGCTAAAACAAAGTGAAAAGATATGCTGGTGATGCCATGATGATTTTTTGCCTTTTCTTTTTATATACCTTTTATGTATTCTCAGTATCCTTAGCATGCATACTTGTAATTCATTAAGTCTGATATCTTAGGATACTAAGATGTCCTGGTATTCTGCTAAGTCCGAAGACCAAATATCCTAAAGTCCTCACAGCTGGGGGCCGGAAAGCCTTTTGCTATCTTGAGAAACCAAGGCCCCTCTAGAACATATCCTGCAAACTAAGGTTAGGGCCATCTGTGGGGGCAATACTTTAGGATGGGGAGATGTTACGCTATTTATTCAAGCCTCTCACTGGGGCCTCTCTGTTAGGTATGCTAATTTGCAAGGTCTATAAAATTGTATGTGTGATCTACCATGTGGGTGCATTATGGCGTATTCCACCTTGACGAACGGCTGCCCCACAAGGATCCTTATTAAATACCAAGGTAAAAACCCTGTATCCCTTAACCATGTCTGGCTCTTAATTTTAGGACCAAGGAAAAGGCATCACTGGCAAAACTGACCATAGAGTTGTGCAGAATTTTCAGCCCTAAGACACAATGCCATCTAGCAGTGGAAAAGAAATTATCTTTCAGCCATCAGCTAGCATAGGCATGCACAGACATGGCATCTGTGGGATAATGGCATCAGCCAGCCAGTGGCTGATGTTCTCAACATCTCTCTGCAAATCCTGGTCCAGTAGTAATACCTCTTGAGAGTCTCTTAGCAAGAGTCACCAATAATTATAATGAAAGTCATGTATGAAGGCACTTACCGGATGCCAAAGCATAAGCAGTGCTTGATAAGAGCAGCTCAGGAAAGTCAGTCTAAACTTTACATGCTTCCACCACTAGCAGCTCCAGCTTCAGCCGAGCAAACAAATGCAGTACTACAAAGACATAATCCTCTTCCTTCACTCAGAATAGAAACACAGAGTCCATATAACAAGAAAGACACACAGAAACCTTGGCTCTAGCTGGTATGCAAGTCAAAGTTAAGGAAGCAAGACAAATTTTCCCTGGAGTCACATCAGCACTAGTGATTCTTTGTGGCTATGCATAGTTAATATCTATATCCATCTGTATTGCATTTAAAAGTCTAGGCTTCTGATTTTGACCCTCTGAAGAGTACTGAAGCAAGTTGCCTACAGTAGCCTGAAACCAATGGTGAATATACAAGACCCTCAGTATATTTTTCATAGGAAAAATTATTTCAGTCCCTAGTTGCCATCTGACTACAGTTTTTTAGGACCAAAGAGAGCTATCTCAGCTGGAAAGGACAAAAAATTAAATGGCCTTGAAATCTTATTGACAGGCTCTTTCCTTTGTCTTCCAAAAAGACAGCCCCCACACAGCTAACCAAACAGAAGTTGACAGAGTACACAGAAATCTAAAGTGCCTCTGAAGCTACTGCTAGCAACAAAAGTAGCAGAACTAGCAAAACACAGCAGAGCACTTCAAACATATTAACTTAACTTCATTTATTAATTGATTGATTTAGTTACATGGGTGTGAAGTGGACTTATTGCAGAGCTGATGTTAAAAGCCGAGCTGCTGTTCTGGTGAGTGAACCTTTTCCTTCAGGATGGACCCAGACCAGCAAGCAGGGAAAGAAAAAAGTGCCACCACTTTGGGTGGGTGGGGGAATCATGAAGGGGCTTGTATTTGCCAAGAGAGGTCTCTATGCAGCCATGATGAGAAGGTGCTCAAACACCACTTTTCTTGAAGGTTGTTGGGTTAGGAATGGGAGCATACAAGGGGCGTTTAAGAACAGGGATGTAACACAAGGTTCTCTCCCCAGCTCTGGGAACCTGTCATTAACTCAACAACACCTGGAAAGCCATTGGTTTGGCTCACCAGTGGACAAGCAAGTGTCTTTTTTCTGACTATGCAGCCAAACAAATACAGCCTCTCTGAGTGTCTGAGCTGTGTGATCCCACGCCAAGGCCTGTGCTGGCTCTCAGTAATAACAGGTTTGAAAGGTATGACTCCATCCCATTGGAGCTGCCTGTTCCGTGCTGTGTGTATAAATGTGGAGGGCCAGAACCTTTCCCCAGCCTGGGATCCTCACCATTTTCTACTTTTTTCTGGCATTGTCTGGGGACAAGAACCTCAGATTTTAGCAAAGCATTGCTAATATAACAAGGAAAAATGCTACATTAATTTTGAAACTCTCAAAAAATCTTAAGAATTTGAACCCACTGTCTTCCCATTACACCCAAAAAATACACACACAGAAGAAGAAAGATTATATGATGATCAGTATCATCAAATATATTAGTAGGTGAGGCTAGTCAGTGTTACATGATTATGTCATGAAAGATTCTGACATTAAAACAAACGCACATTATTCACAAGGGAGTTATTAAAGTAACAACAAGCCACCTGAACTCTAAATTCCCACTTTTTAGTTTTATACCTGAAATTTAACCTCATAGGAGTAAGATGCAGTGCATTGAATAGAATGGCCTCCTTGAAAAAAGTACCTGCCAGCACGCTTATTTCATCCCTATTCATAGTGTGCCCGGAGTGCACACACTCTTTTCACCACAGTATGGATGAAGATGAAAGACCAGAGACTCTTTTGAATGATTTAGAATTTGTTTCTACTTTGAAAGAGTTAGTTATCAGGGCTGTGATACAATTCAGAGGCAGTTTTCTGACGAAGCTGAAACGGCCACTCTCCAGGGCTGGGAAAGGATGTTGCTGCAAGGGTTGCATTAGTCACCAAAGCATTTTTCTCTTAAATGTGCCAGTTTTTGACCTTGGAGGTCAGCAATAGACTGTGCATCTGTTGTTGGTTGGTTTTCTTGAAGACTCATATCTAAGAGCTTGGGCTGATGTTTCCCTAATTGCATTTCCTTTCTACAACAATCTGCCATGGCCCCATTCAAAAAGGGGTTCATCCAACCTGGAAGTGCTTTTTGAGGCACCTGGGGACAAGGTCTGATCCATTATTTCTGGCTGAGAAAGAACAGCCAAGCAGAGCAATCACAGACCTTCACATCCCAGTAAAACCAACCAAAGGGATCTGTTTGGAGCAGGGGAGGGGGGAAAACCAAAAATAATATGCAACTAAATCAGAGCTATCCCTCAAGAGAGAGATACAAGGGAGCCACAAGGGAGCTTTTATTTGCAATCAGCTACAGGCAGAGAGCTCCCACCATACAGACAACCCTATAAGAAGGGAAATGACAGTAATTATTACCAAAATAAACAAAACCTGCAAGAATGAAATACAGACTCTTTTTTCCCAGATAATTCAAACAAGGAGATAAACACTACCAAAAAAATCGTTCTTCTTAAAGAATCTCTCTTCTTGCAAAAGACAAATACTTCAAAGCAGGAAGCAAACACTGTGACACATCATGGTTATTGATGGTAAGTGTTCTTGTTTCCAGTAAGAATTTAGTGTGTTTCAGATGGCTTAAATGGAAGTAAAAAAAAAAAAAAATACTTCTGCCAAATACAAAGAGGCAATTTTTTTCTTGCTTTTCCTTTCCTGTTACTTGACTGCTCCTTTTTTTGTTTGCATATTTTAAAGCAAATACCTTTAAAAACCTTGTGCATTCACCCAAATTGTGATATACAAGAAAGGCAAAACACTATGTGTCCTATATATCTTCTCTCTCTGTGTGTAAGACAAAATATTTACAGCACATATCTCTGTGCAAAGTTACACAAAGCAGAAAGCAGTCACCATGGAGATGACAGGCACAAAATATGGATTAACATCACAAATCAAAATCTGACACCTGAGAGTACCTTTTTCAAAAAAAAACCCCAAAGAAACAACCAAACCCAAAACCAAAAACAACAAACAAACAAAAAAACCCAGCCAAATAAACAGAAAAATATCCCATATGTTCTTGATTTCCTGATTTCATATCCTTAAATCCTGCCAGTGAAAATGTCGCTTAGGAACAATATTAAATGTACAAGCTACCCCTGTGATCAGGATTGAGCATAAAACAAGTTTACAAAGACACAGAATGGAAAAATTTTCAAGAAGCCACAAGAAAATCACTTGCACAGGCTTTCTGGGAAATTGCATATCTGGAAAAAAAGTCCATGACATGATATATATCACCCTGTGGCAGTACTTTATCAAGTAGACAAGCCTTTTCACAAGGCTAAGTACAACCTGTTATTTAATGTCCGAGCATTTAAAGCTTGAAATCCAATGACAGCATATTTACCCCCAAAGCTACTCCTTCAAACTTTATGATAGAATTGTAAAAAATAAATTCTTTTAGTAGAGGGTTGTATAAGGTGGCTAATTCTTCCTTATTCACTAGGTGGCACCATGAGTCCACAAGTGAATTTAAAGCTCATCAGTATTTTCCACCACAGCTTTTGCAGATGTCTGCCTGAAAAAGCAATGTTATCTTTCTAAGCCTTCTTTAAGAGCTCTTCTGGGGTTTAACTTGACATGTTTTGTCGTGTTAAGCAGAAAAGCAATTTTTCCAAATGAAATTAAATCCACAAAATGTAGCATGTAGATATATCACTTTCTATATATATTGCTCTGAATGGTGATAAAACTTCATAAACTGAAAGATCCAGCATGGGGGGAGGAAGAAACAACAAATTTATGCCTTAAGCTTGACATTTCTAAATGTTTAGATAGAGAATCTGAGCTGCAATAATAGCAATAATATATGGTACTTATTTTGTTTGTATCTACTTATTTACTGATTACTAAAAGTAGCAGCCCATGTAGTAGGTTTGCTGATCTTTATTGAGAAAAAAATGTCAGAATGAGGGGAACTGAAGTTAGAGCCTGACTTTTCTTAACCTGTAGAGCTAATAACTTGGGACACAACGTCCAGCGTTTTCCACTGAAGATGACACACTTTCAGTGAGGGCAGATGTGCCAGCCCAAGGGTTTCTCACAAAAGCTTGCAGCAAGATTAATGGTACAGCAAAATACACTGAAACCTGGTCTGATCTCTAACCCTGGTTTGGCCAGCAAGGCAATGATTCACAAGCCTGATTACAAAGAGGAAGGTGGAAAAAAAAGCTGATTTTGTTTCAATAGCAAGGGAAAGCGGCAGGCCCTGCTGTATGCCTGTGCTGTTTCTCCAGCACTCTTGGTGGGTTACTTTTCCCAAAGACCCCTCCAGCTTGTCTGTCCTCGGGCTGTGGACACAGTGGGTGCAGCCAGGAGCTGGCATGGTCTGTATCCAGCACCAGCCCATGGAGACAAAAAGCAAAATAAAGCCAAAAGAAGAAACAGCTGTGGCACTCCTTGGTCAAAGTGAAGACCCACTGGTTGCCCACGAAAGGCCAGAGCCCACTCCTCTTGGGGTCTTCTTCCTGATGTAAAGGTCATGTGCATCTTGAGCCACAGTTTTTAAGTGGTCTGTGGTCTAGCTACAAAATAGAGCTAATGGCAGACACCGCTGTATGTGAGGCATGAAAAGGAGAGGCCAGGATGCCAGGGCAGGTCTGACAGGTAACCAACACCCAGGGGAGAGATGCACAGCCTCTTGCAAGGCCTTGTGAAGGCCACAATTCATATCCAATTTGTGTGTCACAGAAAAGAAAGGCCCATTCATGTGTGTCCCAGCCTTCCCACAGGAAAAACTCCAGCCTTGCTCCCAGACTAAATCATGCACTGGGTTTCCAAATGACCAAGAGCCCTTTAGAATTATGTTTTCAAGTACACTTACCAGTTTGACTGCTTCTAAAAATCTGGATCTCAGGTGATGAAATAGGAGATGGGGCAAATCTGACTCTAAGGTGTCAGAATCATAAATGAAAATCCCTCCTAAATCAACCCTTCCTTATGAAGCATATTTTCACTGTTTCCATGCAGGACATTTTTTAAAAATCATGTATTACTATTCACAGGAACGTGTGCTTATGAGTAATTCCTAAGGTCCTTTAAAAGTATTTATTTGAATGTTTTTCTTCTTCCAGTTTGTCACTTGCTCACATATCAAAAGTTCAGAAAAAGGCACAGAGCACCACTGTGCTCCCAACCAGCTCCTTGAATAGTCCCTTGGCAGCTGTAACTCAGCAGGAAAGCTAAGCTGCTTGGATGTGTTAATTAGTTGGCAGCTCTCCTCAAATTTTCAGCAGTAATGCTTAGTGCTATAGTTCTGTCTCCAGGCATACACTTTCATTTTGCTGTTTCACCAAGCAAACCTTGAAGAAGGAAGAACAAGTGCTGAATTTAATAGGAGTTAATGCATTACTTTGCAAGTGCTTCATGGTTGAGAGTCTAAAGTCTTCCTCTCAGCAACGTGACTGAGACAGCTGCAAAGCTCCACGTAATGACGTCTGATAAGTGAGTCAGTCGGTTCAGTCCAACTCCCAGCAGACAAATAACATCATCTATCTCCCCTTCAGCTATTTACCCAGGCTTGGGTAAGGAAACAGGGCATGTGAGCCTTGTCCTGCTGTAGCTGCACACAACCAGCTGTACCCCAGTGAGCGAGTGCGAGGTTAACCCTGCAACTGAGACCTTGCAGCCACACTGTGACTGGATGTTCCTGTCACACAAACTACCCAAGAGCACTAACAGCCTCCAACATCCATCAGTTTAAACACATTTTAGAGTGTTATGCTCAGTCTCCTCAACACCAAGGGTTCTTTCAGACAGTGCATTACCTGGCACCTCACACATTGTGTGCGCTGCAGGAGGATATTTCAGTTTCCAGAAAAAAATGCTGGACAAAAACAGAGTCGCCTCTGAGCACTGGAAGGGTCCAGTTTTCAAAATCTTAGGAATTTTCTTATTCTCTGTTTCGGCAATAAGCAACAGTAAGTAAATAGCATCCTCAGTATTATTTCTATGTCCATTTTCTGGACTCCATTAACAAAGTGCACACTGAAGAAGTTTCTTTCATGTGTAGGTTTTCTTCTGCAGCTTTTCCTTGTGGCCAGGTAACAATGTAAGAGGATTTCAGTAGGCTGTAGGTAGTAGAGACAAGCTCAGTCCGCCTGAAAAGAGGTGCTGTAACCTACAGCCATATATCATTATTTGTACTTGTTCAAATTAAATGCATGACGCAAAATACAGTGTACTAACATATTTAGAAGGTGGTTAGGGTAAATGGAGTCTAACTATTTTTGTTTGGATAATAAAGCATTTAAGCACTGCTCATACAGTTTGGATAAGTGGATTTATCCTTAGTTTGGATGTATGTCTATACAACTTCCATACAGTCTGTCTGTTCTTCCCTTACAGTTGAGAAAAGGTCAAGGAAGTAACTTCAGCCTTCATAAATAATTTTTAATTAATTATGATGTTCTAGCAAAAGTGCCATTTCAGATGCCATTTTTGTGGCAGGAAACAGCTGACAGTAAGTGTGGCCCTTTGAGATGACAGCACAAGAAGACAAGTTATGTTTTAATGAAAATGGTGCAAAGAACCAAACGTGTTGCTTGTCCCTGTTATCATTGTCCAGAGGGAGAGACCAGTCACAGGGAGAACCAGCAGCCAAGAAAGAGCACATACATAATTGGGCAGCTGGGGAGAGGACTGGCCACTGCCATCCCTGCATGCGGCCAAGGCAAAGGCACCTGCCACAACAGGGGACCCGCAGCAAGGCTGTCCACCCACAGTGGCCTCAGCCAGACAGTTTTGAAAAACATTCCCTTTAAAATCATTAGGGATATAGATTTTTATAAAATACTGTGTCTTAAGGTCTGTAGCTTCTCTTTCTTTATATTGAGTTATGCAAACAGTTAAATATATGTCTTTAAAAAATAATATCTACAGTAGGAAGGTAAATATAAGATTGCTTGTTTCACTAGAAAAATACCAGATCAGTGAAGTGATTCAGTTCTGATATTGCAGTTCCTACTTGTCAAGGAAGGCACCCTCAGTTTGGAGCTGAACAGGACTGCAAAAGCTTACCCATACCACCATACATTGAATATGGAGATATTCAATGCCACAGTGGATAAAACAATATTTGTTAGCTTCATTTCCAGACATCAAATTGGGAAATTAGTACAAAATTCTGAAAACAAAGTGCTACTGGTAAACATCTACATTGCTCACCACTGTTTTTTTTTCAAGAGATAGTTTAAAGAGGTCTAATATTTAAATATTTGCCCTGTCTTATCTCCACAGGGATATTTGAGGCACTACAATTATTTTTCCATTTTTAATGCAGAAAAGACAGCTCAAACTGGTTGAATTTCCCACAGCTATAATTACTTAATATCTTTAAATTTTTCATTATGTATGCCCCCCTGGGTTCTGGGGCTTAAAAGGGACCACAGAGCTGACTAAAGGTAATAAACATGACTGTGGTGGCTTCCCTGCGTGACACCCTCTCCCAGGGATCCCGACTCATCACAGTCAGTCTTTGACCAGGCATGCAGTTAGCTAGCACAGAGCCAGAAAAGCAGGCGTTCATACTGTCATCTAAAATCTGTTTAAATATGTTGCAATACATCCCATTCAGCCCAGTTTCCAACCAGGAGGTGGCAATCTTGTTTCATATTTGTGCTGTTTTCCGCCAGACTCCAGCAGCAGGACTTTGACCTGTGCGTGCCTGCAGAACAAATAACGAAAACCAACTCAATTTCAAATAGACACAACATCAAAATAGAAAAGACCCTCTCATTTCTAGAAATAAAGATATACTAAAGTTAAGCATTCCAACTGAAAATAATATAATTTTTTAAAGCTGTCCTTGGTAAGTAGAATTATTTTGCAACAGGTCTTTTATTTATAATTACATTTATGGCTGAGAAACTGATCATGGGCCTATTTTATAGGCAGAACCTTTAAAGTGGAAGTAGGTTCAATGGAAAGCTTCCTTTACAGGAGGTGGGCTTTGCCTTTCTCACAAAATGAGCACAGATAAGCTCTGTATGGGAAAGATGCTGTAAATTTTGCTTTCTGGAAGAACCTGGAGTAAAATAAAAAATTAACAGGTGTCTGAACACACAAAAAGGTTATTTGAATAGGTATGCAGGAAAAAAAAAAAAAAGCATATACTATGAAGTAATTCAGCCCTGGTTTGCAGAAAAAATGAGAATAATTTCCTACAAATAAAGAGGAAGGAGCTACTTCTCACACAGGGCCTGCTCCCACCCAAAACACCTTACCCAGTGAAGGAAACGGGAGATTTACCACAACAAACTCTGTGATCCCTATTGAACAGGGGGAAACACAAGTTTGGGATGATTTTTCACTCCCCGAGCTCTACTCTTCTGCCACAGGATTCCTGTGCATTTTGGGGAAATTTGGCCATTCTGCCTTTCAAGGTCCTGTGCGTAGACAGAGACACACCAAGAGACAGAGGGGTATCACAGAGAACAGTTCTACTGGGAACTTCCACAGGCATCACAGCTGCGCTGCTGCTCTCCAGAGGGATCACTGTAACACAGGCAACACTTGACAGAACTCGGTATTTTGTACCCCAGAAACGTTTCAAGAAGTTCTATGTTTGGAGAAAAGAACTCCCTCTTGCAAGCTGTGTGTAAAACCAAGAGATCAGTCTCTACAGAGGGCTACCATTAGTAACAAACAATTTCATTTCCGATGTTGCAGATCCCAAAACATTTAACACTAAAGGAGGAGCTTGTCCACAAACAGCACCAGGAGCTGAGGCTTCTCAGCAGTCCCATGACATGCTCAGTGTCAGGATTCCCCACCACTGCCAAATCAGGTGTTTGGTGCACCAATGCACAGCTGCACCTCCCAAAACAGCACCTGAAATGGGCAGTTTTCTCTGGGACTCAGCTGTGCCTTGCAGCAGATGCTTTTTCATCATCGTGTAAATTTTTTCAAATAACTCTAAGCAGTTCTATATTAAAGGAAAAAAGTGCACACAAGAGTAGACTCAAAGTATTTCTGGTCCTTTAAGGCACCATCCATTCAAGCCATGCTGTGGCTGCTGAGGCCCAGGGTTCCTCATCCCTGGCTCCGATAGTTAATGGATGAGTTTGTGCCTGTTACAGCATCAATCCCTCCATCCTTTGCAAGAGGCTGTTGTTCTGGGCATCAGTACAGCACAGTGACTGTAAAGGACAGAAATCAATAATTAGGTCAATAAATTATATGTTTCAAAGCACAACAATAATTATGTTATGCACAGACATTTGCAGTTCATTTAATGAAATGAGAGTAAAGGCCCCAAGACCAGAGGGTGTGGAAGCCTTCAAATCACAGACGTACACTAGCTGCATACCAACACAACATAAAGACAAAATAAATCACTAAGATAAGAGAAGATTCCTCCTGGAGACTGAGAAACACTGGAACATCTGGAAAGAAAAAAAAATTAGCTGAATATGTGTTTTGGATGCTTTGTAGGAAAAATATCTGCAAGAGACTGTCATGTCTTTAAACACTGAACATTGAGACGCAGGATGTTTCCTGGGGATTAATGACTACCTAGGAGACTTAATGACCCAGAGGAAAGCTGAGGGTCATTAAAACCAGTCAGTCATCAGGTCATTGGGAAGTGCTCTCTGCTCAAGTTTGTTACGGTTGCTGATAGCACCCCTCCTTCTTGGTAAATACAGGAAAAGAAAAAAGCAGCAGCATACTTCTTTCTGCATTGCCAGAGAGCCCTGCAGCCATCCCTCTGTGAGGGGAAGTGTTGGGTTGGGGGCACCACCATTGTGCTAAACTTTGCAAAAAACTCAATACAAATTCTCCCCTTGAACTTAGATAATAATGTTATATTTCAGTGTGCTTAGATTAGGCATAGTTGTACATGAAAAGTCTAGGTCACCTAGACTATGCTTGATATCCTTCAGTTTAAGTATTACATTAGAAGTTTTTACAAAAAAGATTAACTTTTTAAATAAATGCAATAAGTTATTAATTGCACTTTTAGCTGAACAGAGACAGGAAATATTTCTGTCTAAAGGCACCCAAATATTTCCAGTTATTAAAGGCTGATTTGGCAACAAATATTGGGACAAACATACTGCTCTGAACATTTCATTTGGCTGAGAGCTTGCCAGTAGCAAGGGCAAGTACAAGAGAGGCAACAACTACAGTCATGTACTTCCTGCATTAGTTATACACCATGATACTGGTACAGGAGTCAGCAGCCAAAAGCACAGTCACAATTGCCCTGGAAAAGATGTTCTTTCAGGGAAACCTGTCTCTGAGTTTAAGTTAGGGTAGTCAGCCATAAAAACCTGAGGCTGCAAAGTTTCCTTTAACGAGTAGATTTGGTAGTGAAGCATGTCTAACCTAAAAATGCAAGTTTACAAAACCTGAACAGAAAGAGGCAGGGGGACACAATTAACAAAGGTAGCTTGAACAAACAGCAGCTCTCAGTTGTTAGGTACTGCCATCAAAAGACCTTAAACACCAATTTTAATTCTCAGCCATGCAAAAAGATCCAGGTGAACACAGATGGCTGAAGCAGTGAATAATGCAGGACTGGAGTCCTTCAGGCAGAGACCATCGAGGGAATGCCCAGGCCATGTCCTTCCAGCAGCAGAGTCTTCAGGCAAATTTCAGAGAATCATGGAATCATTTAGGTTAAAAAAGATCTTTAACATCATAGAGTTCAACCATTAACCAAATTCACCACTAAACCATGCCCCTAAGTGCTACATCTACACATCTCTTAAATACCTACAGGGATGGCAATTCCACCATTTCCTTGGGTAGCCTGGGCCAGTACTTGGCAACATGTTTGGATAATGATTTTTTCCTAATATCCAGTCTGAACCTCCTCTGGTGCAACTTGAGGCCATGTCCTCTTGTCCTGTCTCTCGTTACTGGGAAGAAAAGCCTGGCCCCACCTCACTACAGCCTCCTTTCAGGCTCTTGTGGAGAGCCATGAGGTCTCCCCTGAGTCTCCTTTTCTCCAGGGTAAACAATCCCAGCTCCCTCCTCATAAGACTTGTGCTGCAGGCCTTTCCCCAGCTCTGTGGCTCTTCTTTCACCACACAGTCACAGGTTTACTGCCTTCTTCCCGCACCATGCTGGGCTGGGAGTGGAGCTCTGTGTGAGTAATTTAAGACACACAGGACAAGAGTTGTTCAGGTCTGACGGAAGAGTCATATAGACACTACAGTATCCAAATAATAGGGACCTTCTAAAGCACGTAATTATTTTAGAAGTCTCATTTCATAGGTTTGAATCAATTATTCAGAGCTGATAAAATAAATCTCTGTATTTTCTTCTGTAGAGACTCTTTCTGCACTTTCAGCCAGGAAACCTTGCTTCTCTTGACTGAATATATGGCTCCTTTCAAGAGAAGCCTCTTCCTCATTGCAGGAAAAGGATGCACCACTTCTCCTCACAGGCTTTGTTTGGATGTTACTCCTCATAACTTTTCAAGATGTGCTGGGACTGAAATACTCAGAATAGAAACTTTTACTGCAGGAAAAGAGGAATACTTATTTTAAAGTGGTCCTACTTTAAAGCTAAGTGCCTTAGTCTTTGTTTTTTAGTTAGGGAATTTCTCTGCACTTAGAAAAATAAAAGTTCACCAGGACACAGAAAGATCTTAGGAAGTTCAATCCAGCCTGCTCCCACAAGGGATAATTAGTCAAATAAATATTCCTAGTGTTTACTTCCCTTCCAAGCTCCACTTTTCCCTATCTCAGACCGACAATCTTAGGCAGCAGCATCCTTCCTAAGAGAGAATGGAAGAGAAATTCAGCAGCCTCTACAAATTAACCTGCACACGCTGAAGTTTTACCTGACATTTCTGTCATCAGCAGTAGGCACAGAAGTAAAATTATTTGCCGTATCAGCCTTTTTTGAAAGGGCAGTGTCCAATGTAAGGGTTAAAATAAAGATGGAAAAGTGAGGCAAGAAGGAGGGAAGACTGCCAGCAAGTCATAAATCTCTTCCAGCATTTTATACAAACCTTCTACTTTCTGAGTTTAGCTGGAAATCTGTGAAAATCAGGTGCTACCATCTGCACATTTTTGATTCAAAGTAGTGGCAATCAGCACAAAATATGAGTAAATATAGGCAAACAAACAAACAAAAAAATCAGCCTAATAATTCTATTATGGCAAACCTGCAAGACTGGGAGAAATAAAAAAGGAATATGGAAATTCAAAACAGAGAAACTTCCAATTTTTATGGCATAATTTTGCCAAATATCAGGCACTACAAGGAGAACAAACATCAGAAAAATGAAGAAAAATTAATCTTTATCACTCGGTGGATATATCTATCTCATGTATTGCATCAGGGTGATTAGGAAGTTGATGCTATGAGCAGACCCAGGTCTCCCACAGCTGCAGAAGCAGCCACCACACTGCACCTGGGCACCAGACTCTTCACATTTGCTCAAAGTGCCTTTGCTGCACACAGGAAGCAGGTCTAAGAGAACTATAAAGTAGTACAGCTGGGACAGTTTCTTGGGGGGAAAAAAAAGGACTATTGCAAATCAAAATGAGCATGTGGAGGTTTTTTTAAATATCATTTGCCAAAAACTGCCAAAGTATACTTTTCTGACTTTGTTATGGGATTTCTCTGCAGCTTAATTTTTCCTCTTACTGCTTCTACAGGTTCTGGAGGACTAAAAAGACCTGAAAACAACTACAGCAGGAAAAGCAGAAAATCACCACTCCAGTTAAAAATACGGTCTTTGTGGCAGTACTCTGCAGAGGTAAGACTGCCCTTGCCAAGGCTGGGAGACAAAGCAAGCAGCAACAACCTATATGATGATAGCCTCAATACGTGTTAAGTTTCAAGCTTCAAGCAGTCACCAGCTGTGACAAGAGTGACTTTTCTAAAAATTCCTCTTTAGTCATCATGTGCAAGCAGAGACTTACTAAAAATCAAAACCTGAAGACTGAAAGATTGTTTCTTCTCAAATATCCATCCCACATCCATGAAATACATGCAGAATGAGGGTAACTTTTCAATAGATGTCAGATCCTTTGCCCAGCAGGAGCTTTTACACAAAGCCAAGAAAATGATAGAGAAGGGCAACAGAGGATGACCTGCTGAAATGAAATACAATATTGGGTCATCCTTAATACAAACAATGCAATTGTTTGGGGTTTGGGAAAATGAGAGACTTTCTAGAGCCTCCTTAAACAGCCTCCGTGAGCTGGCAGGGCTGACAGCCACTCCCACCCAGGTCTTTGCCCTTTCCACCTCCAAGACCATGTGTCTGATGCCTGCCCTGCCAATACCAACCGTAACCACAGCCTGTGCTGACCAAAACTGCTTTTAAATTAAATGTTTTTCAATGTTTTTTCCATCCAAAACCACAAAGCCCTCCCAAAAAACTAACAACAAACAAACTAAACAAACAAAGAAAAACTGTCAACAAAAACCCCTTCATACAGCTCTTCAGTTTAGAACCCATTTTCAGAAATACATTTTCAATCTGACTACTTATTCAAAGACAACTGCTAACATATTCACTCTCTGGAACCGCTTATGGAGAGGAAAAGAAGCAGTATAATTTAATATAGGGACCATGCTACTATACAGGACTTTTCCACAATTAAAATGGGAGAAATTGCTAACAGCAGTCAGAGAAATTGTGACAATGATTTTTGTAAAAAAAATGAGCTTATCAGGATGGAAGTATCCTTAGCTAGCAGGTTTCAGTGGTAGTTAGAGCTGGTAACAGATTAGCTTCTGTACAGAAAATTAACAGCCTATTTAATAATATGAATTTCAACATACACACACTGTAATTTTTAGAAATTCAGAGACTTGACAGAAGACAAAAAACATTTGCTCAGGGAGAACAGGGCTGGGCAATTTCCTTCTTTCTTGACCTGGAATGCCAAGAACTACACAAGGAGAAGCTCTGGCGATAACACTGGCTTCTGTATCGTACAAATTCATCATCTCTCAGTCTGTCTGTTAATTTTGCCAGACAGTCATGCATCTTATTTTTGAAGATAGCTGTTCTGGAGAGGAAGGATTAAGCTATCCTAGCCTGAGGTCCAAGAAATTAAATTTGCTACTTCTCTGAACGTCACTCTGGGACTGTCTTAAACTTTTCTGGGGCACGGGGCTGGGCTGTTGGATTTTTCCAGCCCTGCTGTTTTTCATGTGCTTTCACACGGGAGAGAAGGAGAATGCAGCCCTTACACGTGACACGCTCAGAGTACAACTGCCAGGCAGCCTACCCTTCTGCAAATGCCATTAGGAACCTTTCTCTTCAAAAAAACAAACTTAAATCAACATTAGCACCATAATTATTGCAAAGCTGATGAATGGGCCACTCTGTTACCTAAAGTCCATTTTAATCCCAAAACAACATAGTTAGGATGGGAAAGACTTTTTAAAGGTATTTGAAATATGCATATTCCATTTCAGGTCCAGGGAATCAAGTTACCAGCCTGTAAGTGAGATAAGGCAGCAAGAGAGTACCCAGATCCTGGGCGGCTGCGGGACTTGGGTGATTTGCTCGGCTCAGTCCTCAGGCTGAGCAAAGCCCCCGATAACACCAGCTGGAACGTGTGCCCTGCAGCCCCGGACAGCTGGAAGGAGAAAAGACTAGTCAGAAATTAAATTAAGAGGTGTAATATGGTGTGAGAAGAAAAACAAATTGAGATTGTGAAAACAGGTGCCAACTGACATTTACACAATACTCAGTCACACTTTCCTTTCTCTCTCTGTGATTAGCAGCTAAGCTGAATTAGGATAGATTTCATGCTTCTGTGACCTTCTAGAACCCCCTACAGAAAAAGAAAAACACCTGTAGCGAGAAGGATTTTTTCTAAGAGGGTAAAAGTGCCAACTACTGTGAAGCTGGGCTGGCCAGACCGATACACCAAAGCAAAAATATGGTGACGCAAGCAGTTAAATTCTATTTTTTAAAAAAGAACACTAAACACAGGGCTTCAAAGTAGCACCAGGCTGGAAAAGTAATGGATTTATTTATCTCCATAATTCAAGACTATCTTATTAGTTATTGTTCAGAGAATAAGCTGAAACCTGTGAGCACCATCCTGAAGTTCCTGGTAAGGATTAAAATGAAAAGCGATGGACCAAATTGTTCCCTGCAGAGCCTTGCACTCTTTCTGTGCCCCTGACAGCAGAACCATGATTTTGTGCAGCCTCCATTTGGGGCTCCATGGAAGAAAGGTGCAGGAGATCACCCTGATACCGCTACACCTGAACGCCATTCCTGTGGTCACACCACATGCTGGGATGCAAAACTCTTCTTCCACTGCCTGGGCAGTCTCTCCTGCTCAGACACGGAGGCTCCCACGGGCTCAGCACTGAGCCTCGCCCACTCTCAGCTGGGGGACTCACCAGAGGTTCCTCAAGGCTTCTGCTCAGTGCAGGCTCCACACAACCTATTCCTACTGGAAGCTTCTTTCCTAGGAGGGAAATTAGGGCAGATTTTTAGCAAATCGACCTGCAAACACACCGGTCGTCTCTCTTGATCTGACTCAGATGCCAAGGAGATGCCTGACTTTTGGTAAGATAATGTTAAATAGAATATGCCAGATCCAACTGCTAAATCCAGGGCAACTTCCTTGTACACCCACAGCCCTCGTAATTTCAGAAAAGTCTCTTCTGACATAAAAGGATGGGCAGGTCTGTGGGAACAGAGAACTTCAGAAGTGCAGCTTTCAAAGCAGACCTTTCCCTCTTCCCAAAAGCACCAAAATTATCAGAACAAATGCCCTTGGTGGAGCTTACCTCTGTCTGTGCAAGGTTGTGCCCATCTCACATCACGCGTGGCTGTAGCAAATATTCAGCCCTATCCTGTGGGACTCAGAAACACAAACTCCTGCACCCCTCAAACCAAACTGCAAAGCATGATCCCACCCACAAACAACCCCAAACGTGCTACAATGCACAAAGACCAAGTGCTTTGGGAGAAAATATTTCAAATGACACCTTCCACTAATTTTTATGCTTACAGACTTTTGTGCATAACATGAAGTTTCGGGACTTGCAGCAGCATTGAATTAACATTTTTTTCTCAAACCCCTCCACAGCTGAACAGATGATGGCAAGCGTGTACCATAAGAGCACTTTATGAAAATGTCAGGGGTCTTAGAAATAGTTGACATTCTCTGGCCTTCAGTTTCATGATCTTTATCATAGCAAAATGTTTTTGCTTATTCCTTGCACACCTGCTGTGTGTCAGTTTTCCCCCAGTGGAGCTCCCTTACCGCATGCACTGATCATACTGACACACACAATCACTTTCTTTATACCGAGCAGATCTCAGGCACTATTGGACCATCACACACTGATAAAAACCACAGAACATAAAACGCTTTGCGAAGAGAGAAGAATGTAGACCAGGAACATGGCTCAGGGTTAGAATAAATGAGAACAGAGGCCTGGAACAAGCTGCCATAAAGCTTTGGATGAAAATTCATAAATATTTCTGAAGTATTTATTTTCATCTCATACAACCAATTATTCTTATGAAATGCCAGCAGCAAATCATGCCAGGAGACAAGCTTCTTGAATTTTGAAGCCATAAAGCATAACCAAAACACTCTGCAGGGAGTGAGAAGGATGGACAAGAGGAAGGGGTGTAGATTCAAGAACTCTAGTGCCTGACCTCTTTTTAACCGCTACAGTTCAAGAGGGTTTCAGCTCCTCTATCCACGTCTTCCTAACTGTGCTCAGTAACTTCACTGCCTGTCCACGAGTACCTTGTCACGTGCATCGTTCAACCCCACACGTGCAATATGCAATCTCCTTCAAAATACATCTGCTTTTAGAAACATACTATCTCCTGCTTGTACTTAAAACAACTTGAGGAACAACAACAACAAAAAATGTTCGATTTTGACTACAGAGTTGAAAAAGAGCAAAATTTAAAAAGTGTTTCATGAGGTTTAGTTGTATTTGGAAATATTCTACGTTTTTTTGTAAGTTCAAGTTAGTTTAACAGAAAACAGTCTTTCAAACTTATTCCTACACTGAGTAAATAGTTGTTGCTCTAAAACCTACTGAGTACAAACAATACTAGAATTGTCTGGTTTACTTCAAACATAATTAAATAAAAAAGCAAGAGTAGAATTTTTTTAACTTAATGTGTTAGGGTAATACATTAGTCAAGTATGGAAAATCTCAGGTGATTATCCTTAGAATATTTTTTTTTTAGGACTTGTGAATTGAAATTACCTAAAAGATGCAGCAGGCTGTTAGAATGGAATTTAGCTTATATGTGGAATTGTTAATAGGAAAGAGCAGATTCATTTAAATGAAATTATTCCAGGCCCATAAAAAACAGGCACAGAATCAGAAGTCTTAACTGTAGTTTCCTTCTCATTTAACTTAAAGGGATGGCCACCACGCAGAAAGCGAAAGCACAGATGGTCAAAACAGGCTCAGACAGCAATTCATGAATCATACGACAGAGTATCCTGAGCTGGAAGGGACTCAAAAGGATCATCGAGTCCAACTCCTGCAGCCCTGTAGAGGACACCACCAAAAATCACACCATGTGCCTGAGTGCTGTCCAGACGCTCCTTGATCTCAGACAGAGTCGGTGCTGTGACCATTCCCTGGGGAGCCCATTCCTGTGCTGAACCAGCATGTGCATTGCTGTTCTGTAATCAGCCTCTGCTAGCCAAGAGTTCACTGTGTCCCCCTCTGCTTTGAAAGCATTCTTTAACAACTCTGGTGTTCCCATGCTCTGAGCATCCATAATGCCCATAAAACACAGCTCTTCGCCCACATCTCCTCTACAGAGACAACCCCTCTGCCTTTAAGCTAGTCCCACTGCTGTTTAAGCAATGCATGGATGCGTGGCATCACTCACCATAAACATGTTTACATTTGTCTATATTTTAAGAGCAAGTTCATGAAAAACATTCCAAGTAGCTGAAAACACTCCGTGTAGCCAAAGGGACATGCAAATGTATGCCAGTCCTTTGTTTTTTTTTTGGGGGGGGGCATTTTTGACATGAGGGATTATTACAAGTATAAAAATACTGATTAGATTAAACAAAGAAAATAATCAACCAAAAAGAATTCTTAAAAAAAGGTGTTAAGATTGACATATTTTATATTTTAAAAAAATCCAGAGCATAATTTTTCATTTCCCCATATTTGATCTTAAAACTGCACATTTCCCCCAAAAATGGTCAGGAGGATTGTACTTAATCCTATACTTTGCAACACACAACACACACTTATGTACATATATATAACCTAATGTTATGTGTCCTTGGTTTAGGTTTCCTTGGAAGAAAGAACATGAGATTTGCTGATTGTTAGAAGAAACAATCAGAAGCAGCAAACATTACCTCTGGCAATTCCTAGTGGTGGCACTTAGTCTTTTTTGTCTTTTAACAAGAAGAGAAGTATTTTCTAGCTGAGCAAATTTAACTAATTTTGATGTGATCAACAAAAGCAGTTTGCAAAGACTAGGCAGTGTATTTGGAGAGTGCTTCTCTTCATCTGTGATAAAACCTACAAATAGCTAATGGGAAAGAAAACAAGTATTGCATGTGAAATAGTATTTCTCTGTCGTGAAATGCTCAATACAAAATGTGTCTCAGAAGTACACATGCACACAATATTAGAGATGCACAAAAAACCAATTAAGCTGCAAAATTCAATTATTTACTGTCTAATTTGTATAAACAGTGTAAAAGCTTAAGGTATTGAAATGGGATGTTGATAGAGGTTTTATTTAAGTTTTCAAAATAAATATGAAGTTGAGAGGTATTTCTGACCCACCTCAATTTTTCTTCTGCAGTGCTTTCTTTTCAGTTTATCCAATTCTCTCTCAGGTTAATGAACTGAAAATATTGTACTTCACATGCTCTTTCTAAGTGAGTACAAAATTTTACTGTTTGTTTTCTAAGAAATGGGTTAATAGACCCACTATGAGAGCCACATCTCTCAGTTTAGTAAGTGATCACATGACTTGATATCAAATAAATAAATCAGTACAAAAGTTTATAGTTAAAATAACTGTTAAAGATATTATTCTTAATAATTAATCTTAATTATTATTTAAAATTCCTCTTATTCTGATTATTGCTTCTTATGGATTCTTTTCAGTTGTAGTCCACAGTACTAGAAAAATATTATGACTGTCAAGCCAAGAGTCCACCTACACTAACAGCCATCTATCCAGTATTACTACACTCCTTAGGCTCAGGATGACACATCCTCTAGAGACCATGGTATCCTTGGCAAGAGCAATACCATTGACAGAAAGTAAAAAAGGATGGATTCTACACCAAGTGGAACAGCACAAATGCCTTTATGTGGAATCACTTGGCATCACTCAGGTGCTTTCAGCGGTGACACCCCCATGTGTTGGTTCTACAGAATCCTTGTCAATAACACTCACATTTCTACAGGCTGCACTTCCCTCATTGGCAGAACGGTGAGGCTTCAACCTGTTCGGAGGCATTTACCACAACTACTCACCACTAGCCTCAGCAACACTTAGAACCCACACGTAATAAAAACTAACATACTTTTCCATGAGATCCACAGAACCATGAGTCCATGTTTCCATTACATGGCACTGCACAAAGTCAGCAAAATTGGTGAATTTCCAAATGCATGACATCCCGCTTTCACTTTTGCAGTGATCCAATTCCCCAAGACAGACGAACATGGAGCTCCTATCCTTTTCCCATCCAGATACCCACTTTTTTACATTAGATATAAATAGGTCTTGTTTGCAGAAATGATGTTCAGGATTGGTGGGAAGCCAGTGTTTTAAATCAACATAGATAACATACAATTGAGTAAGATGTGAAAGCAATTTTTTAAACAGACTATAAAGGAATGTTTTGTATTAAGTTCTTGGTAACAGAAACATTGCCTTTGATAATCAAATTCCACTTCACCACCACACCGAAAAATAACAAACCTGTAGCTTGCTAAGGGGAGCTGACATCTGCGAAGTTTTGTACTTACCCTAATACAGGCTGGCTATTTTAAGAAAAAGAACAAAAAGAAGCGAAAGTTCTGGCTGTTCTGTGCATGGAATTACCAGGTACCTCACAGAACCATCTTTCACATGTTCCAAATGAAGAAGGTTCCCAATTCTCAATAATTTTTAGAATCTCTTACCTAAAACTCCCAAAAGTTGGCAACAGAAAAATTTCATCATTATCTCTCAATTTAATTCAGAATTAACATGTTTCCAGAGCTCAAGATGAGAAAATTCAGCACAAAACCTCAATAGACTACTTTGAACTCGTGTTTAAAAGTGTTACGGTCAGAAAGAACAATACAGTTTTTGAAATCTACATTCCTTATTTTAATTTAGTAGGTCTTGATTGCGAACAAGTTCAATATAATCTTGTTCACTACTTAAGCCCAACCTCAGAATTAATTTACGTACTAGTCCAATTCTAAAATGCCAAATGAGAATTCCAGTTAGCCCTTGCTGAACCAGGGATAAAATTATTTAACAGACCTATGCAGATTATCCCAAGCCCAACATGCCATAGTAATTCAGAGACATGGCAAATATCTCAAATAACTGGGAAACAGTTTTTTGAGATATCTGAATACTAAAGTAGTCAAACGTATTTTGGGGAGGGACAAGCTGTAGTGGCATACATGTTTCAAGTGTTTACTAAAGCTTAATTTCTTTTGAAATACATAACAAAAGTGAACTGTTTTCATGGTACAATTTCCTTTCTTCCAAGAGATAAATGATGGAATTTGTAGTTAAGGCAAGGAAGACTGATGCTGACTACTGAACTCCATGAAAACTTCAGCAAGTTTTTGATGTCTAGCACACTGCACTAGACATCAAAACCAAAATTAAATAATCTGATAGACTGATGATTTAAATAAGCCACAGACACACATAACCCTCAGTGAGCAAAGGGCAGACATTTCAGAGACTTTTTGAATAATAAGCTTATTATGGAGTGTATTTTTGCCATGAAATTACCCTAGGATAACAAGTTCAACAAATAAGAACTTCCAATCAGCTAGTAAAATTCCTGATATGTCTCTATATCCTGTAGCAAGACAAAGCGATAAATACTTTACTCAAGGGTCAAAGAACTAACATCTCTGTAGCTCAGGACATCTTTTTGATGAATGTGAAACAGCTGGAATAAATACATCAAGGGTAACAATTGTGATCCCATGGTAGATCCAGCTGCTGCAAAAATAAACCCGGGGGGAAAAAGCCAAAGAGTAAAAAAACCCACAACAATATAAACCCCCCTCCTACATCATACAATCCCATTGTTTCTGCTTCTTTTTAAAATACAGGACTCTCTGCAAATGGTGGTCAAAAATGAATGTAGAGATTAATTTGTTAGAAACAAACCCAGTTTATATAATGTTAAAAAAAATCAAATAATGGTTGCTTTATTTAAACAGCAATAGTTTTATCTTTAGTGACCTTTCGTACCTGCTAGTGAGACAGTTATTTGAAAAATAAATGGAGACTCATAGTAATCCTGTTAATACTTTATTAGTGTAATTTTTTAGCTTTCTATTGGACAGAACATAAATGCAAACTCCAAAAAAAATTCAGAGTCCTCTGCCATTCAGTAGAAGTGACCATGGCAGCCCATTTCATGTTCATTCTTTGTTACAGAAACGAGAGGAGGGGGAAGGGAGGGGAAAAGCATCAACAGAACAATTAGGCACACAGCTGACACTTACTGTACAATGATACGCACAAGTAATTTATAACAGCTCTATGAGTTTATGAGATGTGTTCTTCAGATTCTTCCCTTGTAATATATGAGCTTTGCTCAGGAGAGCAAGGATCATTGAGAACAAAGGAATTAACAAAGGAGTAACAAGTAAGACTTTTAAAACAAGTCCTTAAATAAACTAACATAACAACAGAATGCAGAATTGTTCAGCTGAGAAGACATTTTTAACCTAGACTTCAGAACATTAAAAATTCATTTATTTTACAGCTATTCAAATACACATGCATTAAATGAAAATATTGCACAAAATTAAAATTTAGATTGTGGAATTTATATAGTTTCATTTTGGTACACATTCTGGTAGCACTTAAAATTTACTGTTTAGTTCTAGCAAACACCAGCAGCACAAGCTTGAGGATGAACCAAATGAAAAATTCAATTGCTCGTTTTCTCTTAAAAATAATTAAGGCTAAAACAAGTGCATTTATTGACAATGGCACAATTTTCAGCGGCCAGTCACAGCACCTAAAGGCCAGAAGAGACACCCAGACTGCTGTATATTAACATTCAGTTTTGGAAACCTCCTATGATAATAGGCTGCATGGGTTTACAGGGTGGGTACTTTAAATCGTTGACAGGAAAACTTTTTAAATAAAGATACATACAAACTTGCTTTAACAAAAAGTACTCATTTCTGATGGTTCTTGCCAGCCAACAGGCACCACTGAATTAGGAAGCCACATTCTGTAATTAAATACAGAAGACAAAATTTCAATACATATATACATATGCACACATGCGTATATAAATGTGTGTATAGGTATATGTAATAAATTCATTAAGTAAAACGACTATTAAACATGGTGTATTATGTTCAGTTCACATTCCTAGAGATATTATTTTATTTTTGTACAGAAATGTACCAGATAACTAAAACCAAAAATGCCAAATTTGTATATTATCACTATCCTCTTGATATTTTTCATGGTACCTACAGGTAGATAAAAGGTTCCACAGATTTGATGAAACAATATTTGAACTTCTGACTTTCATACTGCTTAACAAATTCAGTGACTTAAAAGACATAAATTAGATTTGGTAGGATTAATGAGATATTTACTGTATCGCCAAGAACAACTGCTGAATGATCTTTCATCAGTCACGTATCAGTTATGCTTGAGCACCCTGACATCAGAGGAAGATACAGGCATGTAAACAATTGGAGCTGGCTATGTTGATTACTTCACACAGAACTCAAGAATTTTGTTAGATTCAAAAGCATTTAACCATCACACTTCTACAGAACCTGCAGAGAGGAGGGGAGAGGGCTTCTTCTATATTTACCAAGTTATCTTCATAGGGATTACAAAAGAAAGGGATTTAATTTACAGCATTTAGTTCTGCAATAAAGAAAAAAACAAGTGCACTTGAGCCCATGCATACTGTATGAGAACGTTAACAGTACAATATGATCATCATTAAGTAGTATGATAAAAGGCTACATTTCATTAATAGAGTCCATGAGAAAAATTATCTATATAGAGGTGTCAGTCAATTTAACGAGGTCCTTTGAGAGCCTTCTATCTTGTCTCAGAACGCTTTCATCAAAGGTCTGTGTCTCTCACTTGCATAAAAGGACCATTTGTTCCCATTAAGACACAAATTACTACAAGGATCCTTGGGATCCTTGATCCATAGCTGTATCTTACCCTGTGTTTAGCGTTCAGAAAAAAAGGGACTCTAAAAGATTACCTTCTATTCACTCAAGATAGTAGTGCTCAAACAGTTGGGGACTACGGAAAAGAAAACACAAACTGAGATATGCTGTGGCCAAACAGGATTATTCAGATGTTACTGTATTTTTAACTGGACAGAACTTCTTCAATGAAACTAAACGGATGGATGTGGGGCCTTGATGTCAAATTTTTATTAAAATTTTACACTATGCAAAAAATAAAAAAATTATTTAAAAAAATATCGTAGTTTTATTTCCTTTTTATTTTCATATATACATTGAGATGCATTCAGAAATTTCCAAGTGTTTGCATATGACTAATGAAATCTTTTACCTGTGAGGAACCAAGTAATTCTAACATTTTTCCATATGAGGCTTACACACTAAAAGGTAAGGAATCTTTCAATTATGTAGGACATAGTCTTTTACATCCCAAAAAAGTTCCAGATTTTAGTGGGAAGTTGTGTGTAAACTGTGTCTTAGTGCAATTTCCTCATCTTCTAACACATTATCTATCCTCTTTCCTTCTACAACTATCAAATTGACTTCTGTTCCAATAGACCAATTGAACATAAATATGATGCTCCTTCTCCACTGAAGTTACATGCAAAATGTATGCCAGGTGCTGTAAGAGCAGCATATGGCCCTTAAAGCTACAGAATAATCAGAATAAAGGGTTTGTTTCTACTGCACCTCTGCTTTTACTAAAAACCCCATTAGATATAAGGTTAGTTTAATTTTCAAAATATGAAAGATGATGCAAATGTGGCATAAAAGCCATCTTACCTCAACTTTTATTCAATGAATGTACTTTTATGATGGGGCTATATAGCTATTTCTCCCCTCTCCTATGAACCTGCTATTCCAGAGACTGCTTTTCTGGTTAACTCAGCCTTTACAGGAATGTTAAAATAGCCCTACAGAGCCTCAACAGTTGTAACATAGAACAATTCCACCTGACTCTCACAAATTGCACTATCTCCCAGTGCCAAAACACCCTTTTCTTCAATTGTATCACCATAGTTGTGCTTTACTTGAACAGTCTGGCACTTTTCATTGCTGGCAAAACATCGACTCAGGAACGGAAGGGAACAGCATTCTGATACACTGGGCCAGTTTTCTTCTCAATGTTGCATGAAGATGCACCAAATCATTTAAGACACACAAACCATTCTGGTAGTGGTTGAATTACAAGTGAAGATGAGAAGATCCACAGGTCTTACAGATGCATTAATAATCTAATATGTGACACTAGAAGACTGGTGCAGAAATGACAGCATGTGAGTTTGAAGCCCCAGAGAATCTGCCCAAGTAATTAATCCTGGACAAACACACACCAGCTTAATAGATTTGAAGTGTCACCTTTTCTGTAAGGAAGGCGCTTGAGTAGAGTGTAGTCTCTGCTTGTATCTCTGCATTTGCTTTGACCTTGAATGCAGTTTGTTGAAGAGCTCCGGGAACTTATTTTGTGGAAATAAGGTTTCTAGGAATCTCTCCAGAAACACATACACCATTCTCTTATTCAGCTGACTATGCTGGAACATTTCAAAGACTCGAAGAATGCCTTTCCGCGTAGTCTCAGCGCCTATGATGTGCTTCAGTTCATCTACAAAAACAGAAGTTACACAGAAGTTTAAGCTAAATTCTACCTCCATGTTAACAACAAACTTAAACTGAATATTAAGTCTTTCAAACTATGTAGCCTGAAATTTGAGGTAACAGCGCCTCTACACAACATGACTGAAGAAAAAGCTCTCTTACAGAAGAGTATTTCTGAAAATTACTTCACTCTTAACCTATATATGTGGAAACCATATTTGCAAGAAATCATACTGTTTGGGAATATACCTATTTCAGGCACAACTTAAATCTTCTAGAAGCTAAACACTGGCTTGGCTCTAAGAGAACTACTGACAGTACATGTGAAAATGTCCAATGCTTTAATAATTAGAAACCTTTTTATTTAAATACAGTTCATACATCAGCATTTCTTTTCAGTACTTAACACAATCAACAAGAATATTGACATTAATTTCAGTAACAATATATGGTAAGGATTATTAGGGTTTAATCCCAGACTCACTCACCTGGCATCACCTCCAGTAATTTGGTCTTCCCTGCCACTCTTGTTCTCATTCTAATAGCTTTGTCCCTTCGTGGAACAGTCTCTGCTAAAATGCCATTGGGCCAAAAAGCATCTCTGTAACAAAAGCAAATCTGTCAAAATACATTAACATTTTATCAAGTGAAAAGCTCTTGTACATTTTTTAAGGCTATCTCATAAAATAAATACAAGAAAGTAATTTGCACACAACCTAACACACACTTCAAATATTAGAAGAGGAAAAAAAAAAGTGAAGAAATCAAAAGCAAGTAGTACAATACACAGTCTATCAGTAGCTTTAATTTTTTACTACAGGAATCAGATGAAATAAAATTTTAATAAAATAATGCAAACCAAAACCATTCAAATAGCACACAGTTTTTACATAAAACAGATCTAAGCCTTGCTTTCCCCAATCAGATTATTGCTACTGAGACTCTAGGCTTAGGTCTATTAATTGCTTTATCAGAATTTTGACACTAGCAGTTAGCCTTTCAACAAGCTAAAGCTGAGAAGAAATAGTTTCAGTGTAGTAGAAAGCCCAATGCAAAAGACATGCCTCTGTCTAATAACCTATTTTGCCTCCAGTGAAAGACAATCTTTTTTCTGAATAAAAAATACACATTCCCACAGTTTAATCAAAGAATAACAGAATACTTGTAAATTATGACCATTTGGAGAATACATTACCCTACTTTGCCTTTCACCCAAAAAAAAACCACCCCAAACTATAGGAGAAAATAAAAAAAGTGGGTAACACCTTCTCGACAACAATGTAGAAGCCATTAAAACTTCACGAAAATTGAAAGACAGAGTCTTCGATAGTTTCAAATTCAGACTTCAGTTTTATTGTATCCATCCAAAGTGAAACATTACCCCATAGCTTAGGCTCTCTTAGCACTAATTTGTTTGCCTTTAAAATCAAGGCACGTATGTGCCTTCATCAAGGCAATCAAGACACTACATCACTACAGTGATAAGACATTTCTAAGTATACCTGTACTCTAGCTCTTCTAGACTGGTTAACAAAGAAGTTTTTAAGGTAGAGGAGAAAGCTCAAAAATAGTCTTCTCCGTGTGACAATTGCTTTCTCTCACTTAACGTATGTAAAAAGCAGAGCATGATCCAACTGGTTTTCTGGAGAGTGATAATAATTTCCTCACGTAAGAAGAATAGGAAGACATATATTAGACATCAATTCAATTGGTGAGTACTTCATATTTAACATCTATGATAAAAGACATACCTGAAGCGTTTCACTGCATCTGCTACTTGCTCGGGAGATGTCATCCAATCAACATGATCAACTATTTTTCTAAAATCAAAGCAGTAAGTCTCTCATTTAATTTTTAAAGCAGAGAACCCGTAAGTGAAGTATCATTTTAAAGAGCATTCTAGGGCAAACAAAGGATAATTTCAACTTTCTCCAACTCTGTAAGTAGGTTCTATAATACTGCACAACAGGAAGGCAAACACTGATTCTCAAGACAGAAATCTAAGTTCACTCATCACTCCCTAAAGCTAAAGGTTTCTTTTTTTGGGGGTAAATATATGATAATGAAGTTGGCTGCAAAACTGCTGTTACATCTTCCATCAGCACTAGGTAACTGGTTTGCTTGCAGAGCACGCCTCTTCATGGAGCACTCTAAGTTCTGCTTCTGTAAGCAACGGACCTACTCAGAATCTCAAAATACTTGCTGCAGTGTGCACAGTTACTTCACAATCCTTAACAGGAGACACAGACTGATCATTCATCAGGCCTTCATTCACCAACCCATACACACAGCTCTATATCCAAACCTAGGATGCTTACAGAAATGACATGTGCATCTGTGTATACCCTAATCCCAGGACTGTTTCCCTAACCATAATCTAAATTTAGTTTTCTAAGAAACAGAAAAAGACAATTTTTCTGCCGAATGCCATTAAACCCCAAGAACTTGCCAGGACAAGGTATGACTAGTGACCAGAGGAAGCCATGAGTATCTGGAATGGCTATAAATGCAGAAGCAAACTAGTACTACAGCTATCTCTGCAAGAAAGAAAGCCTGTGCACAAACTCTGCTGCTTATACTACAGTCTGGAAATAGCAAAAAGTATTCAGAGTTGTTTAACAGCGCAGCATGTTCTTGGAAGCATAGTTCTCAAGACAGTTTTCAATTGGCCACAAGGAATTACTTGAGAAGGACTCAGTGCTATTTTATTATATTACATCACTACTGCTACCACAAGTCTGTATGTTTAACAGTGATGATGAAAACATCACAAATATTCTTTTGAAGGGTAAAAAGAAATGATACAGTGAGGAATGTCCTGAAAAAAAATTAATAGGAAGCTACTTCTCACCTGCTAGACATTAGGTTTTGATTCATGGCACTAAATCGAAAGTAACCATGCAGTCCTAAACCTGTATCTAGAATTTTTTGCTGTTGTTGGTCTTTATTTTTGTTTACATTTCAGAACCAAATTACTAGAAGGCAAGCCTGGAAACCGTCTGTTTCGAAGCTGAGGGCAAGAAACATTACTTAATTAGCACTATTAATTGGCTTCGCATTTGCATGAATAAGGGTACATTTGAATTACAAAGAATATGGAGAGGGCAAAACAGACCCCGTAAGAGTCCTTTTCCTTTCCCACTTCCATCTTTTAAAGTGTGAGAGCAAAAACTTAACATTAACACTGCAACTTAGTAAAAGTTCACATAATTTGATAGTTCCAGTGGATCATTTGTGGCATGAAAGAGATGTAAGCAGAAGTAGTGCAGAAAGCAATAAATAATACTAATAAAAAAAAGGTATCGTGTAAAATGGCAAAAAGCATCAATATTAAGTTACATTCACAGAAATGTGAACTCTTGTACGTGAAAGCTCTTTTGTAAGTTCTCTGGCATGTTGGAGTTACTGGAATTTTTCAGTAATGTGCTGCATTTATCTCCACTTTACACCACATTTGTACTCAGTTTATTGATTTTCTTCAAAGAAGAATGCGTGAAGATTTAAAACACAATCATTTAGTAATACCAAGAAGGATGCATAGACAGAGAGTACAGTGTCACTGACATGATTGCTCTATATAAGAAAAACAGTACCTATTAATTGTGTCTCCATATGTTGCTCTAATAAGTTGCTGAAGCAGATTTTTTATATTTCTTCTTAACCACTGATTTCTCTCCTTTAAATCAAAGACTTCATCCATAAGTAGAAGCATTACTCTCAGGGGAATATTGTCATCCACCTGACCACCAAGTAAAAGAATAAACAGTAAACTTTGAGTTCAGTTCAAAAAAGCTACAGATTCAGTAGCTACTTTATGCATCAAATGCTCCAGTATAAGCACAACAATGACAAACATTTTGCTCTGTATTTTACTATAAAATGAAATCTTCCCTAAATTTTCTGTAACACCATTAGTAGCAAAGAAAAACTGAAAATTAAATATAAAATGAGATACACTGAGTTTTTAAAATAAGACAAGAAGAAACAGCTATTTCAAAAGTCAACAGTTATTACAGAAGTTGAATAAAATTAATACATGTAAATATGTCCTTAAGATAAACCTGATCCCTGACCTCTTCCTTGGTTGCTGTGCTTCCAATTGCCTTACACAAAAACTTCTGGAAGAAGCTTTTTCCATTTTCTTACGGATGCTAAAACCAGTGACATTTCATTGTAATAAAGTGTCTTTCATTTAGACATCTTTGTAACCTGCATGACTATCCAGTGCTTTTATGCTTGAAGATTAAGAAAAGGATCATAATTTTATTTTTTATCTGTGTATAATATTACAGAGATTGGCCTACAAAAAACACATTAGTATTCTTCTTTTGGTGGACTACACCTTTAGATTCAACTGGAACACAGAGAGTGGGTTCATAATCCAGTTGGAGATTGTACAGATCCATGGCTCCCTTTTACAGTACTGCTTCTCCAAGTATAATTCCATTCAAACTGCCTTCTTTTTGTCTTAGTGATTGTAAGTTGTGAGCAATTAATCTTATATGAGCAGTTCAGAGTTGAAAGGTTTTCAAATATCTGAAATCTGCCTTTAACACTTGATATGTTAACTTAAGGTTATCAAGAACTGCAACATCTAATAATTTTACAGAAGATCAATGAAATACCTACATATACTTTAATTAGATTGTTTTGTTTTGCCTGTGCAAAACAGAAGCTTCAGGAATACCAAAGATATTTGTAATTACAATCGTAATTACAAACTTGGGGATACAGTCTTATATAGTGAAAAGTAATGCAGAAAAAGAAAATCTAGAACTCAAGGAGACATTAGCTGAGTAAAAATACATCTACAAAGTGATCACAGCAGTTGTGTACAGGGAAACAAACTGCAATGCTTTTATGTGACCAAAAAGCCTGAAACATGAAGGGCAGAACAGGTGCATAGGAAAATGCATATACTGATGGGTAATCTTAGGCTTTTCTGTCCTACCTAGAGATAAATGTTTTTTTTCCAATTGTTTGCACATATACAATCAATGTTTCAATCAAAACAATGGTAAAATACCACAGCTTATGGTACATCAGGAGCTTAAACTTCACTTTCAAATTTTTAATATTACTACTTTACACATTTTAGGTGTCCACATACTAGAAATTTGTTATTTAGGAACACTTTCTGAAGGGTGCTTCCACAACAACATGGCAAACACTTCTTTTGATCCATTTAACAAATGCTCCTTAAAAGGTCGCATCAGAAATCAAATCCATAAAATGCCAATTGAAATGATGCTGGCAGTTTGGTACCACACTATCTTTGAACAGACAGAAATTGGAGGGAGAAGAGAAAAAAACCAAAAAAATGAAACCCCCAGCCATAAAACACAGAAGCAGTAGTACATGCACTCTCCCAGTTATTTCAATGTTGTGCAAACCATTTCAGCTAATTTTAAAAGGAAGTATGCAAGTTTCTTTTTAAAAAGGTTAGAACTGTTTTGAAGTGCCTGATATAGTGTCAGAAAACAATAAAAGTGTAGCTCAATGCAGAATAAGTAACTCATTTGTTTGGTTTTAGAGGTGTCAACTTTGAAAGGACAAATGTCAGACTCACGTTGTCATCAATTGGTGCTGCAACACGGCAATGGTCTGGATCTGAATAGGGTTTCTGCATCAGAGGCGGCACCTACAATAAAAAGGGTTATGTTTATGATGGAAAAAATACGTTAGAATATGAATAAATCAGAAAAAATGCCATAAGCAATTTGGTTATGACAACATAAAACAACAACATTTGGTCAAAAGTCAATTGCAAACTAATGCAGATAAATACACAGCAGTCCTTTCACCTTCCAAAACCACAAAAAGTCTGTATATATTCTTGTATAGTTACCAAAATAATCAACACCATTACCATTAAGACAGTCCACATAAAATTCATCAAGTGCCTAATGCTTCAAATGAAAAACATGTAAAAACTCTTATGAGACTGGTATTTCTTCAGATATTTCTTCTTGATCTTAAGTCCTAGCTAGTCCCAGTGAGTACAACTGTAAATATATTGTTAGTCACATACAGGGAAAGGGAAGTTACTAGCAATGAGAAAGTCCAGAGACAGTCATTTTACCCTGCAAGTAATTAAAAAACCCACCAATTCCCCAGGCCCCAATTTCTTATTCCCTTTCATGGTTTAAGGGTTAATTCACTCATCTTAGTTGCTGTTCTACATCTGCCATATATAACTGCTTTGGTAGCACAAAATGGAACAATCCCTGATCACAGACCTTACAGCTACACACAGGAAGAGGAGGACCAGAGAAACAAAGGGAAGATGAACATGTTCTGAAGATTACTATTTTCACAGGACTTCCAGATTGCATGTCATGCTACGATTCCCACCTCTAAAGTATTATATTTTATGAATGTAAGAGATGAAGAAAGATGGCAGGAAAGACAAAGAAAATTTAGTTTAAACCAGAATTCAGCAAAGAACAAGCAGAAAAGAGGCTATCTCCTTATTCTGAGCTTCAAAATATATAGGGGTTTTTTCCTAATGGAAACAGCAGATGCAGGAAATTAGCTGTATGAGAATGCCTAGTTAAAAAAATAAGAAAATCAGTAACTCTCACGTTCTTCTCAAGTTACTGCATTGAATTAAGTGAAGGATACCTGTAACAGTCTGTAGATGCCATCTTAAAACATGACTTAATAGCAAAGACCTCCATTTTTGTCCTGTAATGACTGCTGAACCTTATTAAAAGGGTGCAGGTACAAAACAGATTGGTCTTCTGTTTAACGACTTAATAGTGACTCTATTAATTTACTAGTATGTATTAACCACCAGTATTTTCTTACCTTGAAAAATGATTGCTTTATGTCTTGTCCCAATCTCTCTGACATTTTACCCATGTTGTCTGACATTTTAGTCATTCCCTCTGCCAGGCTGTCAGGGATAGATTTGACTGCATTTGATACGTTTCTCATAGAGTTACGCAGTGGATTTACAAATGTATCCATCTGAAGGGGAAGATGTTTAACCAGAATTGTATAATCTATGAGGACACCAGCATATTAATACACTACGGGAAGTATGGCACTATTCCAGAGAACAATAATATAAAAGAACAACTCAAATTACTTAACTTCATTACAGAATGCAGAATACAGTTTTAATTTTACTTCCATTTCTATTTCTCATTCGTTACAGCCCTACTGCAGCTATTTACATCTTTCAACAGATGTTTTCCTGAGTCATTTCCATTTCCCATCCCTTGGCTTTTCTTAGCCTGAATTTATTTTCCTTTTCTTCTCCATTCAGTACCATTTCTCCCTTCCAAGCTTTCTACTTCCAGATGTTTCACTTCTGCTTTCAACTCTTCATCTTTGAAACATGCCTCTTTTAAACAGCACTGGAATAGTATGTATCATGGCAAGTATAATTAAAAACATAGAGCAGTTCCAAAGAAACTGTTACAATTTTACTTTCAGTATATACTCTAAATTCAGTCCAAACAGAGGCACAAATACTAGTGTGATGCCCTTTAAAAAGTTATGCTTATAATGAATCTCGTAAGCTGGAAAATACATCTTAGTCATTATATAAAGCTTGATAAATATTTAACTATTTCACTGTTAATCATTTAAGGAATACAGGCAGGACAGTAAATTGAAGTGACAATAGAGTTGCAGATGCTTTTTGTATCAAACTCACTAAAACTTTTGAAATGGCTGCATTTGCAAAGCAGATGCTCACACAAACTGGTCAACTGAACAAAGAACCACTTGTCTGAAGGCAGTGCTGGAGGCTTAACAAAAAGGATGCAGAGCACAGAGCTCTGAATTTGACCAATGACTCTGCATGGTTACACCTAAATACTTAAAAGGTGCTCTTGAAGGGAAATGCATATCATGGTTTGGGCTGAAAAGTGGAAAGCACGGTAACAGCAGCAAATACAGAGGGAAGAACTGAAAAAAGAAATCAGAAGGAATAAGACCACAAAAAAAAAAACCCCACAGATGTCTGACAGAAAGCAACTTGCAAAAAACACACTTTTAGAATAGTCTTGGTGCAATTCACTGTGCCCAATTTCAAAATTTTGTATCTTTTTCATACAAACAAATTTACCTATTAGAAAAACGGTAATTTTTTGGTTCTGTACATCCTCAGATACTTTGCCACTCAAAATATTAAAGCAACTCATTTGCAAGCTGTTTTCAAAGTGCTATATAGCTCTTTAATATCCGTTCAACATGTCTGTTTAATGCAATCATTGCATGAATGAATGCTCTAAAGTTCCCTTGACAGTACAAAACATTCTTACCTTCCGTGCAAAATCCCCCTTCCCTTTGCTGTAGGCTTTATTCTCCAGGAAGTCATACACATAATGGGCTAAAGCTGGAGAAGCTTTCATCACTTCAGGATTTAACAAGAGCTGAGTAAAATAATTTTTAAAAGTTATTTTAATAAATAATTAACAAGACACAATCAAAGACATCACATCTAGCAATGTACTTTTTAATTCCTGAATTTTATTCCAACATTCCACTCTTCTCAAGATGGAAACAATGGGCCTCTTAGTAATTCCCATAATTTTAACCACTATTCTAATTATAGCAACTCATAGGAAAATATACACCTTTATGACCACTCAAACTGTCATTACACAGTGCTTTACTCATCTTCATTATTTATTATTAACACATTCATTGACTTGATCAACATATTTTAGTTCTAAATGACCAGAAACTCCTTAGGAAGGAAGACAACAGAATTCTTTTGTGTGGGCTGATACAGGCCTTATCTGAACAGAGGAACTATGTGGTTTGCTACACTGCTGGAGTGGGTGCCAATCCTTATGCAACAGCACAACAGAAAGTGACCACAAATGTGTCAGCAGGAGAAGGTCAATGGCCTAAAGCTCAAAACCAACTGGAACCCCATCAACTCAGAACAGCTGTGACAGAACTGGCTGAGAATAAACCAAAACACCAAAGAAAATGAAAACTTATGAGACAGTATTAAGTTCTTATGCTGTATTATTTAGTTTTGTGTACCACCAAAAACACAGCTTTTGTTTTCCAAAAGAAAAAAACCACAAAGGCATGCTACCTCTGAAAAAATAATTCCAAGCACAGAGCTAAAAAAACCCATAACAGCTTACCTGTAAATAAGCATTTAAATCTTTTTTCCTCTTTTCCAAAAACTCTCTGTCCATATTGTTAAATGTTTTTTTGCCAGGAAGTTTTAGTATATTTGCAAGGTTTTCAAACTAGAAAAAAAGAGAAGATTTTTTTGTTCTGTTTTAAAGAGTTTCAAGTCTTCATATAAGGACAGTCTATTCACCTATTCTTATATACCATCTAACACCTGACAAAAAAAACTCTTGCATCATGCCTGGAACTCAGAATCCTTGGAGAAGCCAAAGGGAAAGGTATACTGTCAAGAACAAATGCGTGAAAATCTATCAAGGGTAAAATTTAATTTCTGAACTTGGACATGATACTCACTTTTGAAATACAGACCAATAGAGTGTGCAAAAGGCTTAGGCTCAAAATTTATCATTATTATGTGGGATGAAGTTACTAGGATTATGAGACTATATAAAGAGTAAAGATTTTCAAGAGAACTTGTATATCATTCTAAAATTCCTTTCCTTTCTTACCCTGATCAAGCCCATTAAGGAAATTAAGCTTTCATCCCTGGAGAGACAGCAGCACCCAGCGTACACACAGGTTATCAAAACATGCTCTGTATGTCATCACCTGTGCCTTTTCTCCAGGTAATGACAGTGATTGGCACTGGTTGACATGTATTCCACTGTTCTAGTATTGCAGGAAGAATGGCAGTCCCAGGGAAGCAGAAGGGAAAGAAGAGGCCCTAACACTTAATAAGGTTGAATATATTTGGTAAAATGAACAAAAATTAAAACGTGACAAGAAAAAACTTGAAAAATCAGGAGTATCCCCATATAGAATCCAGACTACCTGTAAAAAATATACTTAAGGTGATAAAGAGAGAAACACAGAGTATTCTAGGCTTTAAGAAACAACCTGGAAACAGAGTGCATCCTCTTCTCTCTAGAAAAGACCACAACACTACAGATTTAAAGATATGGATTCCATTCAGCCCCTGCAAGATCTCTTCTTGCATCATTAAACTTTGGAAGGCCACAAAGATCATATAAAATTTCTGGTCTGTAGGAAGAACCAAAGAATAGCTCTTTACAACTTTACAAATCCCATTCTCTTGCAAGTAGGTCATATGGGAAAATAACTGAACAGAAGATGGTCTAGTTTTTATTTGAACTCTTATATCTAAGCAGAAGCAATTTAAGCAACTAACAGCCTCTATTTTAAATATAGGAATCTACTTTAAATGACATTTATTACATAACTGACTAAAGGAAGTGGTGGGAATCTATTCAGTACTCTAAGGAAAAAAACCTCATATAGATACTTTGAACTGCTAACTTCAATTCCATTTTGGATCAACTATCTATTTTCTCTGAAAAACAAACAGTCCCTGCCTTTCCTATTCATTTTAAATCAATGATTCTAACTTTTACCCTTTACATGTCAATAAAAATGTCTCAGACAAGCACACAAGACAGTAAAAATGTCTATTTTATTGTCAAGACAAAACAAAAGTTGGGAGCATCTGAGATGCCACAGTGAATCACAGAAATCTGTTTACTTTTTGCAATCTTAGTGTTCTAGGGTAACATTTCTATTCTCTGTAAATTCACTCAGATTTAGCCACCAGAAATGTCAAGCTTTCATACTGTGAACATCTTTGCTTTTGCTATCTATTTCTACTCATTTAGAGCTATGTTGGTTTTAAATGACTGGCCTGTATCAGCAGAACACTAATTCACTGTAAGATCCAGGATTCTACAGAACACTGAATTAATTTTAAAAAAATCAATCTGAAGGAGTACAAAAATTGGTACTTCAAATTTATCGACAGCACACTAAGATCATCAGAAATTCAAAAGGAAGTCAGACTTCATTTATAATTTATCCAAATATTCAACACGTTTGCTTTTTTAATAAAGCCTTTTCAATCTTTATTACTGCTGTAACTTTAAAATGCTAACTTATCTGCACAGAATTTGTTCTCTACGACTCTCATTTATTAACAAAGACATACAAACTGACACTTCTGACTAGTTCAAAAGTTATGCAGTCAAATCTGATTTCTCCAAAGGCTTGGTTTAAAAGCACTTCAGCCTCCTTTTTAAAGCACTGTGTTTTCATAATTTTTCATGTCAGTGGGTTCTATTTTGTACCAGCTGGTGAATTACAACTCTCTATTTCTTCCTTCTTCCATTTTAGGAGGGTTAAGAGTCTGAGAATACAAGTACAGCAGTAAAAGGCAGATTGCTAGCAGTATAGTGAAGTGCTACAAGCTCTCCCTTTTGGGACACCAACAATTCTTAACATTCACTTAAAACCTAAATACCTATTTCCCAACCTCTGCTTTTATTTCTTAATCTCCGTGACAAATATAACTAAAACACCACTGTTTGAGACCAACAGCACTTCCATACAAAGATTTTAAGTAAAATAAGGCAGTGTGGGAAGAGGGGGAGACTTTCTAAGTTCCATCTCTTTTTCACAGAGTAATCATATAGTCATCAGTTATTAAACTATAGAAATGGGCACCTATGAAGATTTTCATGAGCTTGGTTACCTGCTCAGTGATCCTCATGTGAAAGTCATGGAAGTCACTGTAGCGCCGATATGTCTTCCACATCTCCTCACTGTTTGCATTTCGCCGGTGGACGGTGATGGCATACAGGGCGTACGTCTTGCCGTGGTCATTACACACTCCTGCCACGGCATATGGGTCAGAGTCAGCATAGACTAGTAGTTTTAAAAACAAAAACAAAAAAGGAACAAACAGAAAGAAGGAAGACGAAAGGACACAAATGTGAAGTGAAGAAATGTTTGAAATGACAGACTTGAAAGACAAAAATGGACATGCAAGCAAGAAGACTAAGCTATCCCTTTATCCTAAACACTGTATGATACCCTCCAAAACTTACTACGTAAACTTAAATAGAGATTAAGCAGCTTTGAAGTTAGGCAAGTTTCAATGACATTCAAAACATAAACAGAAAAATTTTCAACTTTTAAATAGTAAACAGATCTTTTAAAAATATATTTTAACCTAAAGAACTCAAGATGGGGGTGAAAAACAACTGTGAAACCAGAAGAAATTCCAGTCTGCAAAGTAGTCTAATCATATTGCAAAAGTCTGCCCATCAAAAAAAGTCTATCAATACAAGACGATAGCAAGCTGCAAGCATTCAGTTTTGTTACTGGCATCAGTAGTTTGTTATTAACTCAGCAGTTTGTTATTAACTGTAATATAAAAAACACTCCCCATGCTATTTTAGTCAACAGAAACTATATATATAGACACGTGTGTGTACATATATATAATGCATTCTCTGCGTGTGCATATACACATTGTATGGAGAAGTCAATTCAGAAATGAAAAGAACACATATAGCTATCTGAAAGAGAAGCAAACATCTTTTTGTTCTCCATTAAATATTTAAGTCTTCTTGGATATTCCTCCCTCACAGAATTTCCCCAGTATAGCTTGTTTCAAAACCTTTTGTTTTATTTAGAGAATAACATAGAACCAATACTGTTCACACTGCACAACATTTAAATTGGCAACATGTTGCATCTCTAAGTAGTAAGCCAATATCCGGTTGGGAAACCTGCGGTTTTCCAGTGGCTAGATGAAAATATTTTTAATCAAGGTCTCTGAATTTTTCTATGCACCCACACTCCATAAAACACAATTCTGGGAAACCATAAATTTCATCCTCTGCAGTACTTTCAGTCTTGATTTCTCTGAATTATAATGCTTTTGTCTCAGCAGCCAGGGAGCACCTGTAGGATAGTGGCAGCTGCTGCCAATGCAAGATCTACACACTAGAAAGGTGAAGAGTGGGCACAGAGCATCTTGTCTTTGCCATCTATCCTCTAAAAAACAATGCTGAGTGCTGAACCCCCAAGGGGAAAGAGCAGGAAGTCAGGATGGTGCCAAAAGACTGCCCAGAGGGCGGAGCCAGGAACCCCAAGCCCCACAGATGCTGCACAAGCCCTGTCCTCTATATTCACATTGACCACTTGGCCCTGCAGCCACCAGACCACATCTCAGGGGCACTGCTAAGTGGCACCTTTAGGAGAACCACTTTAGGCAGAAAAGAAGTTGTCCTGCTGCCCCTTACATCGTAGCCTCTTAATTAGTATTTATTTTGCAACCCAAGACAATGTGAATTCTGCAACACACAGAGATAATCCTGTTCGTATATAACCCATAAGCACAGTAAAGGATATTAACTGGCAGAGGAAAAGAACCTGCACACAGACGCACTTTAGTACTATCTTGCAATACAAACCTGTACATATCTCCTGTTACACCTGGAGCATTATGTATTCACAGAGTCAGGCTGATAGTTATCCACACATGCTGCCATCTATAAATTTTACAATTTGTGTGGTTCTAAGTTTACCTTTTTTTCTTAGGTCAAAAAGATGAAACTTTTAAGTTTGATTCAGAAAAAAAGTATCACATGTCATTTTAACAAAAAAGCAGAATTTGATTCTTAACTTATTTTCCCCTTTCCCTGAGGACTGACTACCATGACACTTGGATTGCACACTGCTCTCACACTGAGTTGGAATAAGTTTAATTAAAATGTAAAGTAGCTGAACGCTTGCTGACAGCATGTGTCCACCACATAAATGCATAGATTTAAAAGTGTGTTCCATAGTAAAATCTACTAAAAAAAGTGATCTGAAGATCACTTCACAATTTAATTACCCAATGCAATCTCATTTAACTAGAATACTTGAAAATAATAGCTGAGATTTTTTTGTTATTTACTCTCATGTAGTAAAGAAAAATAATTTCTTTCTAGGCAAAATTTTTTAAAAGATAACCGAAAATGCCACCAACCATAAGGACAGAAGTCACTTCCTTAAACTAAGGTAAGTCAGAAAGCACAAAGAATAAGGGAAAAATATTATACTAAGATAATTAAACAGTCAAGAATTATAATTCTGTGACTAGAAAGAGAGAAGGCTTTCAGAATTTCTTTAAACAATTGCTAAAATAAATCCTACTCAATAATAAGTTTAATGAATGATTCTCCAGAGAGAAAAGCACTAATAATAATACCATAAACAATAAAAATTAAATCACTTTTTAACTACAGATATATAGTCTGTGACCTACAGAAGAAATACTGTAAAGATTTCCACAAGGACTTAATGGAAAATATGAATTCAAATGTTTTATGATATCAAAAAAATGAGAAAATCAGGATTTCAAGGGCCTGCAATATTACAAAACTCAAAATAAATGGTGGGAAAAAAGTAAGCAGACATCATAACAGATTCACTTACCAGTATCTGAGATGTATGCATGGAGCTGAACCGTCTCATCAGAAGGGACATTTGAAAGGTCATCTAAGGACTGCAGGATGGGGGAGATAATGGAGAAGGAAAAAATGGGAAAAAAAGAATAAGATCAGAAATACATTGTATTTGAGATGTGTTTTGATTAATCTATTTAGTTTTCAAACTTCCAGTTCACTACACTAAAAGCTTAGTGCACTGTAACAATGCAGGTGTTTGTACTACCTGGTTACCAAAGCCGTTCTTTTGCACAGTATACGGCCTTTCATTTCCCCCATCATTTTCACACACAGTTTCATGACCACTCATATTTGATCAAACATATTTGCCACTTTAGTTTGATATCTCAACTCTAATGGAAGTACAGCTACAAATGGTCTTTTACTGAGAATTAGGGGAAAAAAAACCCCAAAAAACCAAGAAAATCTCCCAAACAACTGAGGAGATACAGATGTTGTGTAACAGGTCTTTTAGTTTTTACCTTCACATCGTTCTGTTTTCTTTCAAATGTTTCAAATGCACTGCACAAATGTTACACAGCAGTAGAAACCAGAAGTTTTTCTGCTTAATGTAAAAAAAAAAAACCAGCCAACATTTTTCTCAGGAATATTTTCTGTTGTAAAAAAATGAACAGGTACATCCTCAGCTGGTTAATGCTCTGTCTCCATACTTAATAATTACCGGGATCAAAAGAAGCCTAATGGGTGTTTTAGAGAAGCTTTGCTTTTAGTTAAAATTAATGCATCTTATTACTAAGATTTAACTAATCAAGACTGTTGGAAGACTTGCAGACTCAACTGAAAGAAACAGAGGATGAGCCATTACGCATCCTAATCTTAAACTACCAGGTTAAAAAAAAAAGAGTTGGAGCTACCTAAGTAGAATTCACAGGCACCGGGATCCCAGTTACTTTATGTATTTTACTCTAGAATTCTAAAATTTTTCAAAGAAACACATTCAGAATGAATATAGCAATCTGCTATCTTTTTTTTTCTTTAACCAAGCCAGTTTAATAGTGACTTACCACAAAAAGTTACCTAGAATGGGACTTACTGATTAGCAGTGCCATACCCATATCAAACTAAAACTCTACCTACCTCAATTCAGTTTCTAAATCTCCTCTGTATTCTTAAACATAAAACAATATATGAGATTATAACCAAAATATAGGCTGGACTTGAAAACATGAATTATTTAAAGACCCTGCTCTTGCCCCTTCTTCATCTGAATCTTTATCAACTCCACAATATCCCAACATAATACTCCACTCCTTCCTCCTCTAGTTCTCTACAAGGAATGGCTCTTCTGTGCCTCAACCACCTCAGTCAGTCTCTGCCTTGTCTACTACAGAAGGCAAGGGAGATAACATTTCTGTTATAAAGTCTAGATACCGAATAAAAGGCAGCTTAAAGATGTCTGAATATATGTGTTACAGGAGGGAGTCTCCTGAATATCTTTATCATACAGCTTTTAGACTTATAGTACTAGGGTCCCACACTGAGAGAAGGTAGAAGAAAGAAAAGCCCTTTTGGGAAATCTGTTTTGCCACTACATACTATAGTGCTAAAGGTTTATGTCTGTCGAATGGTAGAACAGATGAATTTATGCAAAAATATTTTGACAGCAGACATCATCTTTACCTCTAAAATTTCCCAATCTTTAAGTTACTGGATGCTAGAGAGTATTCTGGTAAAGTATCACCATAAGTAGGCTGTTCCTTTACTCTTTACACTTGCTTTCAGTCATTGCTGGACACAGGACTCAGTCCATTCTTGAGTAATGACCCTGTAAAGTGTGCTGCTCTATACTGCAGTGTCCAGTTTAGGAGCAGAGTATCACCTGAGACTGGCTAACAGCAGGCATTTGTGGAAGCTTGGATAAAGTAAGTACTTGATATTCTGAAAGCTCTAAGATTTGATTATCAATAAGATGGAAGGGATGTGATGTTACAAAAGAAGACAAGTAACTGTCAACTGCTCAAATGTTTTGTTTCCTACAAAATACTGACATTAAGGTACTGTTATATTTTTTTAAAGGCATAATTATTTCTTGTTTTCCTGCTTCCCTTCACTATGACTCAAGTTTAGACTTCTTTGTGATTACTGACTGGGGTTCAAGCTAATGACTACCAAAAGTTCAACCCGGCCACTTCTGCTGCCCTTTAAGGTCTTGGATAGGTAACACCTGGGTAACTTCTGTTTACTCAATGCAAAGCTCCCATTATGGATCCTTTAGAGGAAATCTTCAAGAGTCTATAAATATTTACAGTGGTTTTATGCTCCCAAAATGTGACCTACTGATTTAATATAGTAGAGTAATGTATCAAATCAAAAGGCAGAAATTAAGATATTTTTGTAAAACAACTTTTCCTCAAAAGAGTTTTGAGCCTGTCTTCCAAATCCAGTGAAAGTATGAACTGCAAACAATTTATTTTAAAATACATACTTTAGGAAATACTCAACTGCTGTGGCAAGGCACCATACAGCAACAATTAATATAAGTAAATTAAAAGGTTGAAATCTGAACAGATAACACAACAGACAGACATTTAATATGAGCTAGTATCTCTGTCATTAGATATATTCACAGGAGCACAAGTTAATTAAAAACCTGAAAATATCACATCACATCACAACCCAATCTTATTGAATACATTGTCATTAGCTACAAGTACAGAAATCCCCTGACCTTTGAAGTAACCTTTCCAAGGTCTATTTTTCTTATGTAACAGACTAACACGAGGGAGCTAAACTATGTGTACAGAAATTTACTCTTGACATGGAATTCAGCCAGCAAAAACTAATCTACCAGTATTCAAACACCTGTAAAAGCACTGAACACCCTGAACACCCTGGACTACTTTTCTGTAGTCCATATTGTCTTTTCTGAACAGCATGGACTACAGAAAAGCAAAAGTAGTTCTGCATAAAGAAAAATTTACTTACGTATTTCTGCTAAAATGTTCTTAACTCTTTTGAATAAATGTAGTATTCTAGAAATACCCTTGTCTCAACAAAAACAAAAGTCAAGACTTTGAAGAATCCCATGCAAATACCTATTTGTATTGCAACAGAGCTTGATAAAAGACTTTAGGACTTTCTAACTTAGCTTGGAAAGTCACATGAAATGAAACAGCAGATAACCACCAGCCAGATGAGCCACCACAATGACAAATCCTCATCCATAAAATATAACTCCGATATGTCACATTATTAGAAAGAGTACTTAAAAGACATTTGAAAGATCTTTTAAAGAGAGTAGTCAGTTAAAAGACTCTTGTGAAAAGTTACCAGAATTGTATGTAAATTCATAAAAAATATGGCTAAATTAAGTTTTGCTTCTACATCTACCAGGAGTTTGCATAAATTGCATCAGCTAAACACCTCCCCTTTTCTTTGCATTTCAAAATATAAACAACAGGAAAATAGTAGGAAAGAAAATCCCAATTTAAATTAAAAAAACACCCAAAACCCACAAAAAACCAAACCCCATAAACAACCAACCCCCACACCAGAACACATTTACATTAATGTTACGTGTATTCCTTCAGAAAACACTCATTCCTTTGCATGCAAGCAGGATCTTATCAATGCAGTGGAACTCCTACAGAGCTATAGCACCTTCCAAGAACAAACTAGAAGGGCCCAGGCATCACGCAAGTCAGGAAATTGCATGCAGATTGTAAAATTCTATGTAAACCTTCACAAAACTAAAACTTTTGGAAACATACTCTCATATGCTCAACTGAACCTTGAGTACCTCGTGGCTCAGCTACACACTGTCTGCAGAAACATGGGGAGGATATATATCAAACTTTTTATGATTTTTCCTTTTTAATGAACTGTATTTGCATTTCTGATTTAGGTACACTCATTTAACAAAGGAAAGGTTTTGACAAACTGACACATGTCAAGAATCACTTATAAAAAATAATAAAATTGAACTTGAAGTTGGTCAGATTAAAAAACAAAGACTCATGGGTGGAATGAACTCCAGATACTTTAATGCTTCCAAATCAAGCCTTAAAGAAAAAAAAAAAATCAACTAACAAAAATGTAATAAATGCCACATTTTACAGTCTATTTGAATTTAATCCTTTGAGATTTCTGTTTCAAAGGATTTGTTTTCACCTATTACTACATAACTCCAAATTTATATCTATTTAATAAAACCAAATGAGGATATTAATTTATACTTTTCATAAATTAACTGTTTCTGTGAGAAACAATGTAAAATTTCATTAAACATGGGAAAATACAAAAGAAGTTTTATCTTAGAGAGTAATTAATAACGTGTGTGTTTCAATTTGATTCAAGAACTTTTTCAGAAATTCAACTGCAGTGAAGTAAAACCTGTAATGTACACAAGTTAAACTATTTTATCACTCTTTCTCTACTGTTAAGGAGAAAAAAAATAATTAAAATAATCCAACCACTTACCAGATTTATGCTGCCAGTAGGAGACCCATTAAAAGATTCTGGGAGCAGTGAGGAAAAGAAAAGGAAAAAACAGGTTAGAAGATCTTCCCCCATTGTGGGGCCACACATAAATAAAAATGCATCCACAAAACATTATGGAAAAAGGAAGGACAACTTTGGCACTGGACAAATGCTGCATGCAACATGCAAGTCTTTCAAATTTCCGATAAAGACACCTAAAGAAATGTAAGTTTATAAAGATACAGATCCTAAATAAATACTTTGGATAACTTTTTTTTAAGTTTATATCCCCACATCATACTGCTTCATTAAGGAGCTAGTTTAATAGTGAAAACAATTTCCACTGGATTTGTACTTCAGTTAACAAGAACAATGATTTTATTTGCTTTAAAAAGATGCATCTCCTATGTACTTTCAATTTCTATTTCCAGAGATGAGTATAGTTATGTCCTAAAAGAACCCAATATATTGAAGAGTTTTAAATACTTTTAAGAAAAAAGTAGAATGGAAGAATCGCCTATTAAGTGACAAACTTGTTACCAAGACCTGACAAGAATTTATATGAGATTAATAAAGTTACTACAAGGAAAACCCTACATGAGTCCCAAAACAATTTGCACACAAAAGCACAAGTAAGAAACATTAATTTAAATATCAGAGACACCACAGGAAGTATTTAATTTCCTAAAAGCAGTGTGGATATTTTTTTTACTTTCATTTTAAACCAGAGAAAAGAATGGTCCCAGGTAATACCCCTTAGAGATACAGAGCTCACCTCCTTCACCATCATCTGATCCTCTGAAACTGGGATCCTTCAGCATATCCAGCTCGGCTAACATACGCACATACAACACATTCTGCTTGAACGAAGGGTAGAACCTCTCATCTCGCAGCATCAACTCATACACCTTTTTGAAACAAAAATGCCAACTTCAGAAATACTTTTTCCATTTTTCAATTGACCAGACTAGTTTTCATAAATTCTACTCGAAAAAGAAGTATCTGTGCATACATGTCTCTGACTTAATGAAAAGGTTCTGAGAACTCATTGTGCCAGAAGTATAACAGTCTCAGAAAATACCTAACTAGTCAGATGTGCACATCTAGGAAGGGAAGTAGCACAATAGCTGTAAACGCTTCTGTCCTCTGCTCTTAACCCTTCCAATTGCACTATAAACCTATTCAGTCTTTATCCATTTAATACGAGGTTATCTCAGTCCTTCCTTGTGGATAAACTATAAACGTAGACCTGCAAACACTAAGGGCAGGAGGTGAGAAGAGGGAAAGAAAGGGAGGGAAGATACCATAAGTGACCTTTATGACAATTTCCAGTTTAGCCAATACAATATAGCCCTAACTCTCAAAGATTTAACCACACCAGCTCAAACAATTTACCTTCACAGCCTATACAATATATTTACATATACACACACGTATCTGTATATAGCAGGAATTAATTAATGATGTTTGGATACTCCTGTCAAGTCTAGAGTATTTTAATGATTTTTTTTTCCATGCACCACTGTTCAAGTACTATCATCTGGTACAAATAGAAAAAAAAACAATTCAGCCATGTTTGAGGAAGTTAATTTGTTTTGTAACACATGGGAAATTTATACTTTTCAGCAGAATTCACAAGCAAGGCCCTTAACCTACTTTGAGCAATACAGATTTCACAAGGTGCTTTCATTAGTCTTAAATGTGAGCCTCAAGTACAACAGTGTGATTCTAAGTTCTACAGCTCATATCACTAATTTTTAGCATGAAAGAGAGCATCAAAGTAATGATCTAAGAAAAAACCCATTTCAGATTGGGTATGTAAGTTACTGCTGGAATATCAATCATTCACTTTTCCTTTTTAAATACATATATTAGACTTAAGTGATAAAGTCCACATATGCAGGTAGTAAAAATACTGGTTTTTTCTTCAGTACTTGCTGCTTTGGAGTGCTTCACTGTGCAAGTTTGCAGAAACGGACCAGCCAAAATAATTTCTGGGAACAACTATAGAATTTAATATGGGACCATTACATCCACCTCTGAAAAACAGAAGTAAAACTGTAGGAAAACTGTACATCTTATTTAGTCTACTCATGAGATTTTTCTTAAATTGGTGCATTAACACAAGTAAAAATATGATAATTCTAAACTGTGCTTCATATTTAGGTAGGTTCATGACACCTACTCCTGTCTACTGCTTTGAAAACCATGGGCTGACGAATGGCAAAGCAAAAGCTGACAATTCAGAGTGTGTTTTCCATAGAATAGAAAAATGGTAACATGGGTTTTAGGTATTTGACTTACGTCTTTTTTAGTGTCTGTAATTATGTTTTATACTCTATAGCATTAACAGTTCTTACGAAATAATGGACGAATAGAGTATACCTTTCTCTGAATGTCATCAAAGATTTCAGGTGTTGGATCCTCATGGTTCAGTGTTTCTGCAAGTTTTGCTACTAAGTTGTCATCAATATTAACTCTTGGAGATGCCTGTCATAGAGATCTAAATCAACTTTTGCAGCATAAAAGTAAGAAAGTTCTACTTTCACAAATAAAATCCAGTGCAATGCTGCAACTCTCTAAGTAAACTAAATTTCTTCTTCACAAATATCTCTATAACTGTCTAGAACATACAACAGGAGTCAGATCCCCTCCACCCCCAAATTAAATTCAGAGTTTGTATTAAAACTTGGAAGTTTCACAATTAAACACTAGGAATTGCCTCAAAAAAAATTTATGCAAACATTTTGAAGCAGTACCTAAATGAGATTTACTCAGACTTAAAAACAATTTTTATTTATGAAAAAACATTTAGATTCATAAATCAAGAACAAGCCAATAAAAAAGTAATGGGATAAAGTCCTGAAACATCTGAGGAAAGGCTAACAGTTTGTCAATTCTGCTCATTTCTGAGTGAGAGGTGATTTTTCTGCACACACAAATTCAGAACAAAGATGTTTTGTGAACACAAGTTGATGAGTGGTTTCTTTCACAGAAGAATCCATTACTGCCTATTGCAAGACACCCAATGGTGATATTTGAGCAATTTACACAGAGAGGCACGGGAAGCTATTTCATTTGATAACGCAATCTTAATCCAAGTTTGGACAAATATTCGGTTTCATTTTTGTATAAACACTTCTTAAGGGGGTAGGCAAGGGTGGAGGACCGAATAAAAGGAAGGAAAAGGACTGCATATGCAGAGACACTTTTTTATTCTGTCTTTGCATTGTCTCTAGTTTGTCTATTCCAGAAAGTCAACTTCTCAGGAACACGTTCAGTGCTTTTGACAGGACAGTCAGTGGCAATAAGAGCCTTTAAATTGGGGGGGAACACAAAAGAGGAAGACTTTCTTACTGCTTGACATAAGGAGAGAGAGAAGATACACAAGTAATAGCGTAAATATCAACATGTAAGCAACTTGTGCTGCATAACAACCATTTCATATTAACTCAGTCATAACTGTCAAAGAAGTATCTGAACAAAGAGTAAACACCAAACAATGCAGAATTAAGTTATTCCTACCTTTTCTGATAAATATTGCTCATAAACTCCAAATGCAGCTGCTCTTAATAGACCCTTGGTCTGATTAGTCTGATGTTTTCCATCTTTCTGCCGGCTTTGAAGTACCTCCAGCTGTTGCTGTGCTGTAACCCTGTATCCTTCCACTGTCATCCAGAAAAACAGATGTGCTTGGCCACCAATCTGCTGCATGTAATCTACAAAAAACAGACACCACACAACCCTAGTTAGTGTGGTACATCTTGGAATAGGAATTCTCTATGATGTTGATTTCATATGGAACACCAGGAGCTGGTTATACATCTGGAATACTTACCATATAGAGATAATAAAAAAAATACACACATTGGCAATAATCATTAAAAAAAAATGAGAGCAAAGTCTAGGAACTAAGCGCTGAATCCTCACATGCACATGTAAGAAGTGAATCCACTGTTACCATGGGAATATAACAGGCTTGTACAGCATGATACAAATGAAGACGAAGTTCAAACTGAATTTTTAAAAAGCAGGTTCATAGAATCATAGGATCATTTAGGTTGGAAAAGATGTTCAAGACTGCCAATCCACCACTTCCAAGTCCACCACTAAACGATGCTCCTAAGCACTATATCTACATGTCTTAAATACCTCCAGGCATGGTGACTTAACTACTTCCCTGGGCAGCCTGCAAGCTAATGCTTCACCTTTGTGGTGAAGAAATGTTTCCTAATACTCAACCTAAACCTCATACGGCACATCTTGAGGCAGTTTCCTCTTACCCTGTTGCTAGCTGCCTAGGAGAAGAGACCAGCCCTCACTACGACCTCCTTTCAGGTACTTGTAGAGAGTGATAAGGTCCCCCCTGAGCATCCGTTTCTCCAGCCTCAACAACCCCAGCTCCCTCGACCGCTCTGCCTAAGACCTGTGCTCCAGACCCTTCCCCAGTTCTGTTGCCCTTCTCTGGACACGCTCCAGCACCTCAATGTCTTTCTTGTAGTGAAGGTCCCAAAAATTCAACACAGGATTTGAGGTGTGGCCTCACCAGTGCTGAGTACGGGGGGACAATCACTGCCCTGGTCCTGCTGGCCACAGTATTGCTGATCCAGGCCAGGATGCCATTGGCCTTCTTGGCCACCTGGGCTGACTCCTGGCTCATGTTCAGCTGCTGTCAACCAGCACCCCCAGGTGCTTTTCTGCCAGGCAGTTTTACAGACACTCTGCCCCCAGCCTGTAGCGCTGCCTGGGGTTGATAGAAGTGCAGGACCTGGCACTTGGCCTTATTGAATCTCATACAATTGATCTTGGACCATCAATCCAGCCTTCTTCCCTCTAGAGAGCCTTTCTGCCCTCCAGCAGACCCCTGCTCAACCGAAGTATGATCTGCAAACTGACTGAGGGTGTTCATTTCATGCCCAAGACAACCTCCAACTATCACATCACCCTGTCTGCAAACAACAGGTTCAGACAGGTGCCTTTCTAGGTTGGCTGCCTCACCAATTGTGTCAGGAAGTACTTTCCATGAGCTCCAGGAACTTCCTGGACCATTTCCATCTACTGCATTAAAAGGACTATAACCACCAACAAAACTGATGGATATTCTCACTACTGGCACTTGGCAATTCCAAGTATACAGTCCTGTGAGTTAGCATATTCTTTATTTATAAAACACATCAGACAAATTAACACTTACCCATAAAAAACTGTAGTGCAACATTGTCTACCAGAATATGGTCCAGAGGGACTGTGCAAAGTTTTCCAAAGTTTGCTGCCAGTTTCACAGTATCTATTTCCTGTAAGACACAGTTCAGTGTGTTCATAGGCTTCTTTTACATTAACTTTTAAAACTTATACTTACCACAAAACAGAGAGGATAAAAAAAATTACATATAGTAAAGTAGCATCTCAATGATTAGCTATTTTCACAATCACTAATAAATGAAGGTCTAGATTAGAAGGTCATGTTCCCATAATTATTTGCCTTCAAAACGGGCTGCAGCTATTCTGCTACATGATAAGGTGGATTTTAAAACTGCTGTTCATGTAACGCTCTATAGGTCAAATTAACCCCAAATCCCTCATCAACAGAGACAGTGGCAGAAAATTAATTAACAAAAATTAATTTCAGCATTTGATGGGCTGCAGCTCACCACAACTTAAATTCATCTCCATCACACTTTCTTCTGCCAATATGACATTTCTTGCTATTACAGTAATGCCTTCAGGTCCACCAATAGAATGCTGAATCATTTTAATACTCAATATACGCAGAATATTACATTATCTTGGAACCACACCCAGGCCAAATTAAGAGAGTAAAGCCAAACATACCAATTCTATCAAATCTAAATTATAAAACACAGAAACCAAACAACNTACATCTTGGAATAGGAATTCTCTATGATGTTGATTTCATATGGAACACCAGGAGCTGGTTATACATCTGGAATACTTACCATATAGAGATAATAAAAAAAATACACACATTGGCAATAATCATTAAAAAAAAATGAGAGCAAAGTCTAGGAACTAAGCGCTGAATCCTCACATGCACATGTAAGAAGTGAATCCACTGTTACCATGGGAATATAACAGGCTTGTACAGCATGATACAAATGAAGACGAAGTTCAAACTGAATTTTTAAAAAGCAGGTTCATAGAATCATAGGATCATTTAGGTTGGAAAAGATGTTCAAGACTGCCAATCCACCACTTCCAAGTCCACCACTAAACGATGCTCCTAAGCACTATATCTACATGTCTTAAATACCTCCAGGCATGGTGACTTAACTACTTCCCTGGGCAGCCTGCAAGCTAATGCTTCACCTTTGTGGTGAAGAAATGTTTCCTAATACTCAACCTAAACCTCATACGGCACATCTTGAGGCAGTTTCCTCTTACCCTGTTGCTAGCTGCCTAGGAGAAGAGACCAGCCCTCACTACGACCTCCTTTCAGGTACTTGTAGAGAGTGATAAGGTCCCCCCTGAGCATCCGTTTCTCCAGCCTCAACAACCCCAGCTCCCTCGACCGCTCTGCCTAAGACCTGTGCTCCAGACCCTTCNCAAGCTAATGCTTCACCTTTGTGGTGAAGAAATGTTTCCTAATACTCAACCTAAACCTCATACGGCACATCTTGAGGCAGTTTCCTCTTACCCTGTTGCTAGCTGCCTAGGAGAAGAGACCAGCCCTCACTACGACCTCCTTTCAGGTACTTGTAGAGAGTGATAAGGTCCCCCCTGAGCATCCGTTTCTCCAGCCTCAACAACCCCAGCTCCCTCGACCGCTCTGCCTAAGACCTGTGCTCCAGACCCTTCCCCAGTTCTGTTGCCCTTCTCTGGACACGCTCCAGCACCTCAATGTCTTTCTTGTAGTGAAGGTCCCAAAAATTCAACACAGGATTTGAGGTGTGGCCTCACCAGTGCTGAGTACGGGGGGACAATCACTGCCCTGGTCCTGCTGGCCACAGTATTGCTGATCCAGGCCAGGATGCCATTGGCCTTCTTGGCCACCTGGGCTGACTCCTGGCTCATGTTCAGCTGCTGTCAACCAGCACCCCCAGGTGCTTTTCTGCCAGGCAGTTTTACAGACACTCTGCCCCCAGCCTGTAGCGCTGCCTGGGGTTGATAGAAGTGCAGGACCTGGCACTTGGCCTTATTGAATCTCATACAATTGATCTTGGACCATCAATCCAGCCTTCTTCCCTCTAGAGAGCCTTTCTGCCCTCCAGCAGACCCCTGCTCAACCGAAGTATGATCTGCAAACTGACTGAGGGTGTTCATTTCATGCCCAAGACAACCTCCAACTATCACATCACCCTGTCTGCAAACAACAGGTTCAGACAGGTGCCTTTCTAGGTTGGCTGCCTCACCAATTGTGTCAGGAAGTACTTTCCATGAGCTCCAGGAACTTCCTGGACCATTTCCATCTACTGCATTAAAAGGACTATAACCACCAACAAAACTGATGGATATTCTCACTACTGGCACTTGGCAATTCCAAGTATACAGTCCTGTGAGTTAGCATATTCTTTATTTATAAAACACATCAGACAAATTAACACTTACCCATAAAAAACTGTAGTGCAACATTGTCTACCAGAATATGGTCCAGAGGGACTGTGCAAAGTTTTCCAAAGTTTGCTGCCAGTTTCACAGTATCTATTTCCTGTAAGACACAGTTCAGTGTGTTCATAGGCTTCTTTTACATTAACTTTTAAAACTTATACTTACCACAAAACAGAGAGGATAAAAAAAATTACATATAGTAAAGTAGCATCTCAATGATTAGCTATTTTCACAATCACTAATAAATGAAGGTCTAGATTAGAAGGTCATGTTCCCATAATTATTTGCCTTCAAAACGGGCTGCAGCTATTCTGCTACATGATAAGGTGGATTTTAAAACTGCTGTTCATGTAACGCTCTATAGGTCAAATTAACCCCAAATCCCTCATCAACAGAGACAGTGGCAGAAAATTAATTAACAAAAATTAATTTCAGCATTTGATGGGCTGCAGCTCACCACAACTTAAATTCATCTCCATCACACTTTCTTCTGCCAATATGACATTTCTTGCTATTACAGTAATGCCTTCAGGTCCACCAATAGAATGCTGAATCATTTTAATACTCAATATACGCAGAATATTACATTATCTTGGAACCACACCCAGGCCAAATTAAGAGAGTAAAGCCAAACATACCAATTCTATCAAATCTAAATTATAAAACACAGAAACCAAACAACTAGTCAGTCACTTGCAACCTCACTCTTTCAAAACTAAAATTTAAAACACTTACTTTTCCTGACTGCAATCTCTGAATTCTTGAATCACATACTTTAATAACATATAATAAACTGTTTATTTGATTTTTTATAGTGTTGATATCTGAAAGCAAAAAAAAGACAATTAAGCAATGCAGATGACTAAATGAAGTCTTGCGGTTTTTTTTCAGTTTAAATACCTTGCTGATGGAAGTGAACAAGAAGAAATATTTTTCTCTTCCCTTTTTCAGGTTAATTGTTAACTGACTACCAGGTTTGATTAATACCTTAAATATTACTGAAATTTAGAACCACCAGTCAGGCAGTTTTGATTTAAAAGAAATACATTTAGCTAACAAAATACTTTATACTTACAAAAAGGAATCAAACACACACCAACCAACAAAACATGTATGAAAATGAAAATTCGTGTTTTAACACTTCTTATGCAATTTATTTTTTTAAATAAAATACTTTATACTATGCTGCATCAGAGCTTTTATTTTCTAATTGTTGCAAAATACAGAGATCATGCTGATAAATGCATTTCATATTTTGCAAAACAATGCAGCACTAACCATCTCCTGCTGTATCTAGAGATCGAAGATACTGCAGTTCTTCACTTGCTTTATCTTTCACTGCTTCCAACTCTCCTATATTATCACTTAATTTAATAATATTCATAAAGGCCTCATAGTTACAGTTGGAATCACGAATCTGAAACACAAAGTTTTACAGTGTAAGTAATGCAAAACAGCTAAAAGCACAAGTCATGATTTTTCTTCAGGTGAATTAGTTTGATACAGCACTGCAAAGTGGCATTTCAAAAATTCTTTGATGTTTCTAAATCTTCCTTTTGGTACTGAAATTATACATCAACTAAGAAAGAAAAAGCATGCACAGTCAAAACCTATTTCACACCATCACTTTCTGTTCTCAAGAAGTACAACACAGACACATGGAAAGTCCATCAACCTCCTCAATGAAGATCTTCTCCAAAATCCAATCCACCTTCTTCTGCTATTATCTACTAAGCTAAGTAGGCAGAAAATGGTGAGACCATTGAAAAGGTTCAGTTTTACCAAGATCCCCTGCAAGTATACACACTCCCAGAGCAATGGCTTCTTAAGATACAAAATTACAAAAGGAGTTAAAACATTCTACAATGTAATCATAACCTACTGAGGGGAAAAAAAAGTAAATGCCTCCTCTCTGGAACCCTAATTCACATACCCTGGCAAATACTACTAAGCTATTTAAATACATACTATTTTACCAGTATTGGCATAGAGTGAACCTGCTCTAGGGACTCAAAGGAATTTGTGCAAGTGAAGGAAGCCTGCTGTGCTGCCAAGATCCCTGGAAACTGTGTTGTGAATGCAGCATGGAGATCAGGGGAAGGCTGGCAGCTTTATAACACGTGCATGCAGGTGCTGAGGGTTGAGTTCTAATGTTGTCTTTACCATCTGAAGCCAAAAAAGTCACTTCAGCCACATCTCTTATAAATACTTACTTTGATATGGAAATGTAATACTTGGTCTGTACTGCAGAAGTGCATTGACATGAGTTGCATGAAGCACAAAGAATGAAGACTGGATACCATTGATCAAAGTTAATGGAAAAATCTCCCTAGAAATCTGCTTTTAAAAGTAATAGTACAAGCAATACTTGAACTCCAAACATTTTGTAAAAATGTGAATTTCACAGTGAAGAGAGAAGTTTGAATTAACTTCTAACTTTATACTGAAGCTTTGTATTTTATTGCAACAGAATTAGTATCGAACTGTGGTATGCCTAGAAACCTGGAATTAAACTTCTCTTTTTCAGAAACTGATTTTTTCATTCAAGTCTGACTTTATGTCAAAGGTTCCAAAAGGAGCCAGGATTTATTTCAGTCATCTCTACTTCTGACCTTAATTTCTGCAACAATCTCCATTTCATAAGACTTGCATTAATTTTTTCCTTATCTTTTGCCCAGCACATTTGCTTCTTCATCTCAGAAAGCAATTTTGAAAATTACTTAGTTAGGACATCACCATCCTAACAGAAAGCTTTCTAAAAAACTCAGAATCCTATCTCTGGATGCAGCCAGGGGCAGTGCTCAGTAAATACAGAACGAGGCCAAGTTACAAATAAAGAACACGCGCAGGAAGAAAGGGGAATCAAAAGTTGAGAACTCTGGTCCAGATGAGCAATATTTTTTCTTACTAAAGCTAGGTTCCTGTAGAATAGCAGCATGCAAACTTTTACATTAAATAGAGGAGGCTGGAGTGAAGGAAACATTGTACACATGCACTTGAATCCATTCCATATTCCGTATATAACAAGAACTTTGAAATGGAAGGGTGTTTTCAGTATAGCATTTGAATATACACTGTAAGATTAAAATCTTTGAATAAAAAGAGAGAAGTTGGGGGGGAAAATTAAACTTGATTCATGAAGTATAAAGGATAATAAAGTATAAAAGTAAATTTTAACTTGCTCTGCAAAGAATCATTAATGTTAGTTAAAGCATAATTATTCTATTTATGTTAGCTTTACTATGTAATACTACTTTTAAAAGTTATGGGGCTTTTCTTGTGGGTGCATTAGAGAGTTATCAAAGTAAAAAATTTGTTTCTTCCCATTCAGTTGAATTATTTAGGGTTAATACAAACAGTCCTAAAACAATTGCCCTGCAATTCCTTAGCTGAAAATGAATCTTACTAGTTTTCATTCTTGAGGTTTCTTAAGCTTGAAAGGACAAACTGTAAACACGGTCAGGGGAAAACACTTCCACTGTTACTAACACACTTCCCGAACAGCCAAGTAGAACAGTCAGAGGAATGAACTTTACATTCTGTCATACATTTGTCCTCAGTCAGGCAACTTCTGCTGAACAATCAAAATGAAGAGCACAGATAACATAGACTCTGTGTGTTTACGGGTGTATAAAATGTAGTATAAAGTTCACTATCTCTGCCAACATAACCAGTGATAATGCTTATACCAAACATCTGTCCAACATGATTATAGGGAACACAAGTAAAGCTTTATATGAAGATGTTCTGGAAATATAATTAATTTTAAACATTTTAAATCTTACCATCCATATGACATACTGATTAATATAATCAGGATCACTGAGCTGGTTTATTAATGGAAGAAGAATTCCTCGGGAGAGGATTTCCTAAAAAACAAAAGATAATAGATCATTTTATACACTTACTCATTAAGCTAGTATAACTGCAACAATTTAAACATCACTGTGTAGAGCTTAAAACACGAAAGTGTAATTACAGGAAACATTTAATAGGCACTACCAACCCAATTAGCATTATGAATGTAATTTGTAATTACAACAAAGCAAGAAAGAACAACCTCAAGAAAAACAACATCCATTTTCTAATGCTTTTCTCATGTTGGTAGACCTGAAAGAACCTTCAAAAACATTTCACACAAACTGTTCACTGCTATTAAATACTTATCAAGACTCTACAGCTTTTAAAATACCCTAATATTAAATTAGATCAAGTTTAGAAAATAAGCAGCAGTTTAGGTTTAAAAAAAGTTTTATGACATTAAACCAAAGAGCTGGGATGGCTTTTAGAGTCTGTACTTACCCTGACAAAGTATCGCATGATCTTGTTCTGGAAGTCTCCAGGAGGTAGCAATATATACAGTAAAACCTCACACAGATCCCTTAGGAATCCTAGAAAAGGAAAACAAAAACCCCTCAGCACAATTTCATATTCTGTTACTTCATATCTTACCTGATATTATCAAATCACATAGATAAATCCTTAATTTTGATTTCAAGTATACAATCATATATTTCTTACAGTCCAAGCACCACAGCAGCAACTTTCAGATGGAATATAAGCATCACTGATGAGAAAGATCTACCTCAAACCCAAGACAACAAAAGCCGAATTCCAAGAGAAAAACCCCCCCAACAACCTAATTCTAACGCATTTTCCTTATGTAACATATACAGCTTTTCTTCCCCTCCTTCAATATTTTGCCAAAAGAGATAGTGTTTTTTGAAGGAATACTACAGAATAGTGGTAAGGAAGGCACATCTAACAAAGAGCAGTAAGAATCTGCAAAACCATCCCCTTCCTCCCAGGAAGAAATACTACTATCTTAAAATTCTTCTGATGAAAGGAGGGAGACTTACAGACATATGTGCTTTCTTTTAATTATAGCATTATTATGTACAAACCAGAGGAAATATATATGTATGGTAAATAACCACACTTTGAAAGTCACATGCTAAGATTTAATGCAATTGTGAACACAACTGTCAGCATTTTAATTTAGCCTCCCATACTAAAATATTTACTCAGAAGATAATATTGAGAGACCTTCTTCATCTTTGGGAGAAGTGCAGACTAGATCACGACAGACTTCTTTTTCCATTTCAACTTCAACCTCAAAGAATGTATCTACAAGTTCCTCAGCTTGATCTATGCAAAAGAAAATTAAAAAAACATTTTTTTGTCAAGAATAGAAACTTGAAAGCAAACTTGAATTATAAAATAAGGCACCCTATACTTCACACACAGAAGATACCAGCCTACTCAGACTCAAATAAAAAGTATTTCACATTACCTTTCATCTGGTCACCTTTCTCTGCTATTCTTTGCTGAGCTTTTCTGAAAACTCGAAGATGAGTGCCAAAGTCATCAACAAGTCGTGTAGTGAAATAAGGCTGCCAGTCTGTTTCCTTTGACCTATTAGTAAAGAACATCCACAGAAATGAATTATTTTATTCTGAACACAACAATAATAAATTTCTACTTCTCCTTCCTTCCTGCCAAGAGCTACACTGATAGTAAGCATGGAAAAGCAAAGAAAGAAATCAGTCTCCTAATTGCCTGTCCACTGAAAAAACAAATATTGTAAAATACCACTCCTGCACCACATTAATATTTATGTTTGATTTAGCTGAAAGTCAACATTTGCATCTGGAATAGTGTTCTGATTTGTGACATTGTCAAATATCTGTGAGAAGTCCTGATATAAACAGTTTACAATGTAAAACTAAAATACTCTCCAGATCCTTTTCAGCCATACTTCCTACCATTTTGGAAGACATCTAATCAAAATAATCTTCCTCTGAATTTGCAGAATATGCACCACTGAGAAAACACACATTTTACTTGAAACTAAATGCAATCTAATATTATCAACAATTGATTCCACAGCTTATATGAGGTACTTAGCATACTCTTCCAACAACACACATAGGTTTGGTTAGAAAATAGTCACTGTTAGATTTACATAAAATGACTTCCTTAGTGGTGCGAAAAGGAGAGAGATATTTTTATGATATCTGTGCCTAACTAGGCAAACTAAAAATGCGATTGTGCATTATAGGTTTAATGAATATTGATGCTGGTACTAGCTCTTACCCTGCACTAAGTGTTTTATTGCCTGACCTCTCTCAAGATGCCCACTTTGTTATAACAGGAATCCTTCTACAACACTTCCTTTTTTTGTGTTTGTTCCCTTACCTACTCCTCTTCCCTCGAGGAGAGGGAAAGAGATAAGGAACTCTGGAAGAAAGGGAAGGCTACTGCAAAATCTAGATGTGTAAGTACGAAATAGAGCTGTCCCATCGGTCAGTCGATCAAACCATCCCCCTGGTTTGATCCAGATCCCCCATCCGCACAAGACAGAACCGCACAAAACCACTGGGTGGCAGCCTTACACCAGGCTCCCAAAGCTGCAGCTCTCAGGGAACAAAAAATTCCCACTGTACTCATTCTCCCCAGAAGCTGGCAGGCTGTATGAAACTATAGGCGATAGTACTAATCTAAACTGCTTCAGCTATATCCAACTACAGACATTATAAATACACTACATCATTTTTTCTGCAGAAGAATTGCTGCAGGCCTGTGAAATTGATTTGCTTTGTATAGCAGAACACAACCGCACAGGAGCAGTGTCTATTTTTGAAGAGCTATAGTACTGCTAGAAAGAAAAATAAACTGGCTAGGACTTGACCTACTTTGACAGAAACTCAGTGCTTGACACTGTCCAATGAAGTAACTTTGTTAAACAGGCAAACACTGAAGCTGGGTAGCCAGGTCCATTTCATGCAACCGTAAGTTTCACTGCTGTTACAGTTTATTTAGCATAGTTTTCACTATTTCAACACTGTTTCCTAGGATTGTCATTATTTTACTACTAGTAAGATTAGATTATAATTAACTTTTCCTTATTAAACCCAGCTCTTTATCTTTGACCCTCACTGTCAGAAAAGCACACTAACCTACATTTTCAAGCCAACAGAGGGAGGGGATAACAACACCTTAAAATTGCTAAAAAGTGACCAACAACCTCTTCTGCAGAGAAAGCAGGTAAAAATAAGCACAGTGGGATGAATACCAGAAATAAAAACTTTAATAAATGCATATATGGATATAAAGGCGTGTGGTACCTGGGCTGAGAAATCAGCCATACTAAAGAAGTGAATTTCCCAAATTGCTTAATCAAGCAGCAGGAAGTCAGGGAACAGCAGTAGAAATAAGTGGTAATTAACAAACTATCCCCTTGTTCTCAATCAATCCTGTGTTAAAAAAAAGATTTGCATATGTGGCATTCCATTTCATTCCCCAGACTACTATTCTTCTTAAACTACCCATTGTTCTTACATATTGAAGAGCCACACCACTTCTAAAAATCATTTGAGGTGATACATATATTGAATTCAGACTTTCAGACTGACTTATCTTGGGAGTGGCCCTACTCTGTACATGAAACAGACCTGAATATAAAGAGGTCATGATTCACAAACTTAATGCTTAAGTTGCAAAAAAGAAAAAAAATATAAGGCAGTTCAGTGATTTTAGACATGAATCTAAATCTTGAAATGGCCATTTTGCAAAAGATCGTGACTACAAATACCATCATCTCCATTATTTCCCTAAGTGATCAGCAAAAGACTGTACTTCTCACAATATAATCCTAAATTTGTACATGTTCTTTCTGTAAAATGCACTGAACTATGCTAGTAGATAAACTTAGTCACTTATCTACTACCATACACCTCACAATATATTGATTTAAATAAAAATAAATCTTACCTGGCAGAAAACTGAACAAGTGCATACTGAAGAGCCTGTCTAATTTCCAGAAGAAAGGATTCATCATCACTTAGTGTGTAATACCAATACTGCACATAATCTCTCAGGGAAAACTGGATTACCTGAAATTGGAAAGGAAAAAAAAAAAAAAAGAACCAGTGAAAAAGGACAAAAAAATATACAACAGTTTTTTGTGCCTGATAACGCAATAGCAGTTATCTTAAAAGGTTACCAGAGTGAATGATATTCCCTTACCATTAGGAAACAGGGAGTGAAACAATAAAATTCACACACTGAAACTTCTTATTCCTACTGGTTTGCACACCCTGGTTTTATCACTTCTTTTTCAGACTGGTTTGCACATGTTTTTATCACCACTACACTGAGAAAATATAATACACTGAAAACATACTTAAATATTGCCCAATATGCTGAGCCATCTCCCATGTTTTTTTCATTTATCGCTCTCAAATATGATGAAGTTTTGAAATTCTATTTGTCACTCAGCTACTTCTGTATTACATAGTCAATACTTACAAAGAAAATAAAAGTAGGTTAAATAGACCTGGTTAGAACTTACCTGTTGCAAAGGCTCATCAATTATGTTTGCACCTGTCAGTCTTCTGTCAATCTTAATAGGTCTGGCTTCACGTTTCATTTCTTCTATGCACTTGAAAGAGATTGGGAAATGTAACTTTGTAGGATTTAGCTCTAATTAAAAAACAGCTCTACTGTTTATGATACATATATACTTCCAGTAATGACCTTATATATTTTCCATACTATTACAATTTATAGAGAAGATATAATCATAGAATCACAGGATTATTTGGGTTTGAAGATCTAGTTCAACGCCCCTGCAACGAGCAGGGACATCTTCAACTACATCACGTTGCTCAGAGTCCTGTTCAGCCTGACCTGGAATGTTTCCAGGGATGGGGCATCCACCACCTCTCAGAGCAACAATATTTTCTGTATTTTTCACTATATAGTACATAACGATGAGGAACTCCTGAAAACCTACTTCTTGCTTATAATAAAGGAGTGAGTGTTTGCTAAATTACTGGATCACAAGGAAATAAAACTCAAATAGTTAGAAAAGGAGGGAAGGGGGAGACACAACAACAGCACAAGATAGTTTTTGTGCAAGACTCCCGTTCCCCACTTGTTTGTGAACTCGATTGTGCAATCTCAGGCAGATAATTTTCAGATGGGCTTTTGGTTTCTTTATCCACCTCAGTTTATTCCATATGCTAGAAGAGAAATTACTTTATAGAAGGATTTGCAACTCAGAGCAGTTAACTCCAAGAATGACCTCATCAGAGCTGACTTTTGGCAAGTGACGTACTGAAAAAGAGAGGCTTTACCAGTGCCTCTCTCAAGTGGACTAACGCAGTGTCTTTCTACAAAATTTCAATGAAATTGGCAATAAATTCCTCTATTTTCACAGAAGTAACAACCCAGTAATTTACACTATTGTTCAAATAAGCCAATAATTTCTTTGCTCTAGAGAGACAGCTATGACTATATTGGAAATAAAGAAGAACTGTCAAAACCATAAATGAAGGAATTATAAACCATATATCCAGGGAATCTATTCTATGTGACTTGCCCTAAGTACCTCTTATTCAAATCAGTTTACAGTAATAAGGCAGTGAAATACCTGAGGCCAGAAAAAAATCATCCTCCTACATAACCAACTCTCTATCACAACACAGAAAAATTTTGTTGCAAAATTCTGTCTATTATTTAACTTCCAAGACAGGGAAACTGTCTACTTTAATACAAATAAGACTGGGTCACATTCAAACAATTATTATATTCCACCTACATACTAATGAATTTGCAAAGTATTTTTGTGCTGATTGTGTCAAAACCACCAAAATGATACAGAACTAAATAATTTAATATTTTTACTAAGCACAGCATAGTACAAATTACCAGACAAAACCGTCAAAAGACTTTTGAAGGACTGCATGCATAAAACCACATTTGGAAAACACAGAGGAATATACAGCAGCAAAAAAAGCAACAGCCACAAGAAAGAGAGGGATACAGAGAATACGCAAGATTACTTGGTAAAAATTTGAATGTCCATAGGCTCATAGGATCCAGGTGTTCACCTGGATTTCAGGAATTCATCTTGTCCAACCTTCTGCTCAAAGCAGAGCCAACTACAAGGTTAGACCATTTTTTCATGTTCTTTTTCTCCAATGAAATCTTTATGTGCCTGCAGTAGAATCTAATTTGCTTTTGATATGTCTGAAGACATCTAAAATTTTGAGTATGTGCTTCTATTCCACTATAGGTACAACAGCTGACTGTAGTCTCACTTGGAAAGCATTGTTGGCTTTACATCTGCCTTCCACACACTGACACAGAAAACAGACTCCAAGGAAGGATCCAACTCACATGACAACTGTCCCACTTGACTGTCACTTCACTCACAATTAGTCTAATGCACTCTACCAGTATTAAATTACCAGTCAGGAAAAATGGGTATCACTTGTTATTGTTACATTTGACTCCTCCTTGCTTCATTTTAAGCAGGTAGGAAGCACTTGGGAGGAATGCAAGACAGACTCCACAAAGTGAGATGTAGCACAAACAAATCCAGGCTCCACAAGCACCTAACCGCACTGACTGACTAACTTCAGACTTTTGCTTCACTGCACTAATGGGTATTTTTGAAGTCCTCTTTTAAAACTGTTAGGTAACTGTCAAATATGAAATATGCCTTGTTTGGACCATGCTACTATTTCCTTTATTGCAGTCACAGGGTTTCATGAGTGGACAAGACACAGGGTATTTACACACCTGCATCAAATCCGTGACGTAGGCTATGACCCACTGACTTAAAGAGACTCAGAGACTATTCAGGCATCCAACATGCAACTACAGCTTTTAAGTTGTTATCACTGTTATCTTACTGTTCTTGGGCAATATTGTACCCAGCCTACAGAAACTCCTTGTCTTTTGGGTGAAGCTTAGAGACATCAACTACAATAAACAAACATTTCACACTTCTGTTGAAGTTGGAGTGAATCTGTAAGTTCAGCTGAAAGCAGCGTTCAAGTTAACAGTTCAGAAGGCTCTAAACTTACCTTTCATTCAATATTGTTTTAATACAAGCCTGCAGACAACTGTGTATCTTGCAGAGCCAGTACATTATTGCATCATCCAGTAGGTTTCTGACACAAAAGTTATTTAATGACTTGCAAAAAGAAAAGCAAGTCTAAGCATAATTTTAAGCCTCCCTGCGTGTATGTAAATAAAAAAAAAAAAATAGCAGAAAGGTATACAATCTTCTATCAAATGCACATTAAGTATTCTCCTTAATGTGAGGTATTCATTATATATTTGCTAATAAGTATAATCTGCAGCAGTCAAGGAAACCTATAAGCACCAAATCTGGTGTTGTAACGTATGGTACTTTCTACACATTACATCCAGCCACAACTTTAATGCTCTGTATTACAATTGATTTCTGTAAAATCAAACATTTGAACATTTATCTTAGCCTAAAGAAAATCTCTAAGTACCAGAAATACCCCAAAACTATCAATAAAACTGATGAAAAGAGCATCTTACAAAGAACCAGTATCACCAGATAACTCCTTGGACTACCACAAAATAATTTCATGTTAAGGTGAATTCAGTTTGTACTTGGTTCGTGGAAGAAGTATAATCTATACACACCAGCAATACACCACCACAATATTCATTGTTCAAGACCACTTAGGGCCACGATGGTTTTAAACATGAAAAAACTTCAAGTTAAAAATATTACTTTCCATACAAGTCAGCAGAAATTTAATACTGAAATAGCAAATAGGAATCACAAGCAAACAACACATTTCGTTTTGGCTGGGACTCATCTCTACTTGCACTGCTACTGAAAAGCTCAGCTGCACTTGTTAACGCTACTTTAATGCAGTGGCAAAAGAGAAACGCAAAACACTATTGTAAAAGACAAACGGATTTTATTTGGTGAACAGCTCCAAACAGCATTTAATATGTCAGCTAAAAACAAATACCTTTGTATTACAAAACTTAAACCCAGAGATTAGTCGAGACAGGTCAGTTGAGGAAAGTGCTGTGTCAATAGTCCATACTCAAATCAGAAGTCAAACTACTGAATTTGCAAAGATTACACAAAAAACTCCACAAGAATTTAGTCTTTTATAAAGCAACCAGAGCACACACATGTACTGAACCCAAAAAAAGTAACGTTAACATTAAAAAAAGTTTCAGCATGCAGAGGAAATTTAAAAGACAGAAAAACTTCTCTAAATCTGCTCTCAAAACACAGGAGTAAGTAACACTCCACAACATATATAACAGAAGCACTAAAGTCTATATAGCACCAAGAATCTTAGCCATCTAAAACAAGGTTTCATTAACAGAATAGAAACATTAGCTGACTGCTGACTTCTTTTTCAGCCTTAACCTCTGTATTTTTCATCTGGAGCAGTGACCTTACTTTACAGTTTAGGATATACTTTCAGATTTATTTTAAAAGATTCAAAGACTTAAGTGAAAAGGCCGCTTACCAAACGAGCTATGAACCAGTCACAGAAAAAGTTCTGTGATTAGAAAACATACTGCTGAATCACAACATAAATTTCTGTGTGTTACTAATAATGCAGAACACTCATCCCCTTTGATAGACAATATGAAGTGTAGTGACTAATAGCTAAGAAAGAACAAACAGGATGCTTCAGTCAGAATAGCTGTGAGATTAAACTTAACATAATTAGCAATCTTTGGGTTTTCTCTATTCTGATGCGTGCAAATGGATTAGGCCAAGATATATATAAACTTCTCAGCTAACAAGATGCATTGGTTCATACACCAGGAATTCCTAGAAATTCTACCTCTTGGCTATTAACATTTTCTTGTACTAAAGAGATGCAGATTTATCCAGTTAGGAACCCCGAATTTAAGTCCATCAACCAAAATGATGTGTCTGTTAGGAATTCAGAAAAGAGCTGAAAAGTGGATTCCACTGCTGCTCTGTATTCATCTATGCTTTTCAAGAATTTTTGCTAGGTCTTGAAAAGAGCCAAAGATAACCTCTACATCCTTGATGTCCGGCAAATGTAGACTTTGTAAGTTTGACTTTCTCAGGCAGGCAACTTTCTGACCACGACCAAAAGTGGAGAGACTGCAGATCCAGTGATGGAAGACACCTAAATAGTCATGACAATCTTGCACAAAAAAGTAAGAAAGAGCTAGCCCCCAGAACAAACCAACACACACACGTAGTCAAGAAAGGAATGGTTTAGTAGTTTCCTCACAGGTGATATTAGCCAGTCATATCATACTCACTTCTCATAATGAAGAAAAAATACTTTAAACAAACTTTCCATAACCTATTAAAAAACTTTTTTCATAATGGAAAAATACTGCATTTCACTTACACATTGCAGCTGACTCAAAAGATAAAAGCGGGCTATTTTACCTTGAGAAATGGGAACAATTCTTAGATTAAAACTGATTATTTCTAACCAAGTTATAAGATCTGATCTAGAAGTTAAGACCAGAAAACTTTCCTTACCTTAGGGATCCCAACTGATGTACAAGGGAGAAACGAATGTTCACACTGCTCAAGGTATTTTTCTGAATTGCTTTTTCCAAATAAAAGAGTAACCACAAAACCCCTAAAATGGAAAAAGAAAGACCAGGTGCAACAACAGCCACATTTTCTCACCTTTAGAAAATATTTAACAGCAAGTTATAAAATGACAATATATGACAGTTCTGTTTACTCTTGTGCTTTTTCACACTGTAACGTGCTGCTCAAAATAACTGACACAACCCTAAGTATGAAGTTTCCCAAACTTGTATCATCTGTCTTGATATATTCTTACCACACAGCAGATCTATATAGCATTGTCTATGCTACAGTATGCCTGCTGTGATGGCACACTGCCTGTGCTCACAAATACTAGCATATGGGAAGAGGGGTACATACAGAAGTTGCTCTGGTTGTATTTATATGAAGATTCTCCTACTTCAACACTATGAAGAAATAAACTCTGTGGGCTACTTCATTGTAGCATAAGCCACAAAATCACAGTCCAGGAATAAAGTAATGCAGCAAGCATAACTAACGACTGCATATGTTTAGATGCCGCACCAACCGATTCCTTG
>VXAD01005370.1:1845-27347 GCA_013399195.1 Dicrurus megarhynchus
GAGAAATCATCCGGCCATTCACACCACGATAAGATATCTGCGACATATCAGGACCATCAATCTGTTCCTGGGAGGATACAAGATTTCATCAAAACTCCATCTCCTCATCGGAAGGACATTGTTCCTCGCTGGAATAACTAAGAAAACCAAATTGAATATCTTTGGACCTTGGACTCTGAATACAGAGTTGCCTCCAGCAAAATAAACTGTATAAAAACTCATCACTCCGGGACCTTGGGGTGAACAGAGCTTCACTGACACCCTGTCAGGTTGCCTGTCACCCAGCTCCGACCCCGGGCTCGGAGCTGTTTTCCCTGCATTGTGGCTTTTTATCCTAAATCTCTGTCAAATTCCCTATAAATAAATTTGTTCTAATTTTTATTATAGGAATCGGCTCATTTCATTTATAACAGTCAGGATACAACCTGACACCCTGTTAGTCAGGGTGGCAGTAGCAGTCTGATAAAATGGTGGCTGCAGTCCTCTTGAAGTGGTGGATGTGGTTCTGTTGAAGCAGTGATCCTGTAGAAGGGTTAGATCGTCCTCGGAAGGTCCAGTGGTGGCTATGTAGCTCTTGTCCTCTGGGAATCCAAAGGAAAGGGTTGTCCGTGGTGTTCGGAATCTCAGATTATATCCAGGATGGAATGCTCCCTCTGGGTGGAGGATCTCACTAAGGGATGATGAGTCATGAGGCAAGGCATTGATGGGCCCATTAAGCAGAAGATAGTCCAGAGGGAGTTATCTGTGAGTCATGTGGCAGGGCATTGATGGGCCCATTAACAGAAAGTAGTCTGGAGGGAGGAGGCAAGGAAATACCGCCCCACCTGGTTTCAACAGCTCATGAGGATGGTAATAGAATACACTGGAACCCAGGACAGAACTAAGCACAGAAGAGTGCTAAATTCAGTTGTAACAGAACTTTGCCAAGTATTCCCAAAAGAGATCAATTCATGAATGTGAGTTCTGCCTCTCAGTCTCTTCAGCAGTTACTGCTGCATCTCAGTTGTGATACCTGAGTCTCCCCGTGCGCTATCCTGGTGGTAGTTTGTTGCCTGGTTGAGGAGCCTCTACCAACCACACCTTGTATACAGAGCCTCGGGGGCAGGAAAAGTTACCAATGTTTTCCTGTTGCCCTTAAATTCTTCTCTTTCTGACATATGCAATTTGAAATTTTAGTCCTTGTGACAGAGAGGACCTTGCTAAATCTCTACCACTAGCAAACACAGTCTGTTGAAATTACAGACGCAGTTATTTCCAACAGTAAACTCAAGAATGCAGTAAATACAAATGAAGGCACAAAGTGGAGTAAAGGGAAACTAAAACAACATGGAAACTAATCTGCTATTACTTAATGGATTTGTGCATGCAAATTACCTTGGGCAAGATATTTATAGTGAGTTAACAATATAAAAATGAATGTGCTTCTATTATGGGATTTTCAAATGTCCTTCAACAGAGTATGTATATGATTTCCACTGAAATTAAGTGAATTGAATTCCTAACCTTGTTTGGTATTTCTGAATCCCGTACATGACTAACTAGTACATACCACTTTCGAAAATATGAGCATGGAGAATAGTATGAATACCCTTTTGGCTCCTTAAATCAACACCTACTTAATTAATCGTCTACATAGCCTTTGCTTCAAAAAACAAATCCAAGTATTTTTAGTATTCTACATTTCCAGCTTCAAATTGGAAGAACGCGCAAGAAGAAAAGCTTACTTAACAAATTTCTGGCACCTTTGTAATGATTATAGTACTTACTTCACATGTTTCTGTTTAGGGCACATGCAATTTTTTTTCCAGTCAAACATTTTGCCTTGAATGATAGGAAAAATGTTTCATATCGGCTTTCTCATTAGCTTTAATTTTATTGTTACGCGAAAGCAACACTCTGAAGTTCTACTTTTAAATTCTTTTAATCAATACATGGCTTAGAAAGACATGCAATTAGGACTAAGCATTTCTTTACTATTTTTTCAGTGCCATTAAGCTAATTACTACTCAAATCTCAAGTTGTGTTAAATTTATTCAGAATTCAATTTCAGGTTGTATCAGAGTAATTATTCTTATTCATGGACTGCTTATTGAACAGTGAGTAGATATAAAAATATCTTATAGGAAGTGTTTTTCTTTCAGGTTACAATCTTAATGTTTTGTTTGAAAGTGCAGTCACGGTCCATTTGGATCTCTCCAATTTATAGCACAATCTACTCTGTGATTTAAACTTTATTTCATGAGCTCACTAAGAAACACAGCAACTAAACATGATTAACAGGGGCTCAATTTCCTTTTTTCAGAGCAGTATACCACATGAATTCACTTATTCACCATTTCAAGTTATAGGGTTTCATAACTTATAACCCATAACCCTTAAGATCATGAACTTATGTGGGGAAAAAAAGGAATTATTTGAATTATTTACCTAGCTAAGGGTGATAATGTTCATCCTTCCATCTTTGTCACAATGCAGATGACCTCTGGGTGACACCAGGACGCACAAAAGCCTCAGAAGTCTAGCTGCTGTTCGATTCACTTCAAAAGCCTTCTGGGCTAGATGACATTTTATACCTTACAGTTTAGAGGACTGGTATCTACCATTTCCATAAGTTAGTGGATTCTGATGACACTGTCAGGGAAAATACAATTTCCAGAGGAGACAACAATCTTGCAGGTGACAATTGCTGCATAATGGCCCTGTAACTCTTTCTGGCAACCTGTCCTGCCTACATGATGCTCCTGCTTTGACCTAGTGGCACTGTTCCCAGTATCCATCAAGTCTTGGCATGAGCTAGCTTAGCCAAAATCTAAGCATCAGTTGAGCAAAAATTCAAAAATGCTCAATAGGCCATTTTGGTGTTTAGGCCATTTAGTCATTGGAGGAGGGAGAATAATGAAAGGGTTAAAATCATTGCACTTGTGTAGGTGTAAGATACATAGTAGCAAATGTTGAAGTTAGCAAATATTACCCACAAGCCTAAGACACAGGGTGTAACTTGGCAAGAAATAAGGAACAAAACTTGCAAGAAATGAAGAACAGAACTTGCTGACATCAGTATAGAAACTGCTGAACCAGCCAACAAGAGACTGCGCGTGCCTAGGAAAGAAAGGTGAAAAATGCAAAGCGAGGAAGACTGTTGGCCTTCATCGAAACAACCATGGAGGAAGACTCAGAGCACGACCACCAGAGAGCACTGCGCCTGCGCTTCACGTATGCTAATAATAATAATGAGTTCTAAGAAATCATTTGCATAACCGCCCCTTTTCTAAGAAATGTAATGAATATGCATGAAATGCAATCATATATTGTAATTTGCTGTGTGCTTGGTGTGCGTGTTACGAGGAGCGATCCCCCATGCACCCAGCACTGAATAAAGCAAATACCCGCTTCTCTGACTCTGTCTCAGAAGTGTCTCTAGGCGCAGTTTGGAGCAATTCAATAAGTCACCTAAAAATAACTTATAATCAGACAGGAAATTTCTCACAAATAGGAAATGAGTGAAGAAGATGGTAGAGTAGAACTTAAAAGTTCTGTATCCTACTTTGCCTTCTTATTGCGGCTAAAGGGTAAAAGGAACCTCATCCTCACCTAGGGATGAGGAAAGGGTTGGAATGGGATTTAATCCATATTATGAGTCATTGCTTTAGAAGCTATAATTCTTTATAGATTCCAGAGAAGAACCTTAAATGGATGTACTTTCAGATTTCCAGTTTTAATTTAGCAGCTTTGAAGTATAGATCAGTTTTTCTTGAAATTAAAAGTTGTAGTGGTTCTATAAAAATAAAGTTTTAACATGTCTGAAAAGATAGTCTTGTCTAACTTGCTTTGTCTTTGACTTTCCCTGACAAAGTAGGAATATTTCTATCAGACCTAGTAATTACAGAAGAGTCAGGATGTTAAAATTAGAGTGCTGTAACAGGAAATAAATGAAACACTATCTATGTATGGAGTGTAATACTCTTAAACAGGAACTAGAATTGATTACTTCTATGATGTCTGTGGTTACTAGTATGATGGAATGTGATTCATTACAGCACAAGACAGAGAGTAAAATGCATTTTTTGCTCTATCCAAATCTCCAAGAAATGTTTACACAATTAAGTCCACTAGTAACCGTAGTATGTAGTAATTGTGCAAGTTGAGTGTACTGTAACCAGTTACAATCCTAACATCCTTGTCAAATATTGCACAGAAGCACATTTAAATTTAGGGCAATCTGGTTCAGCTATGGCCAAGAATTGGCCATTCTACAGAGATACTGATAATGTAATGAGAACGTAATTCTCTTAGGTTTCTCGGGAAGTTGGGGCCTCAAATATGTTTTAATTTTTTTTTTTAATAATAACAACAAATATGGCTTGATTTCTTCATTAATGTCAGGATTAAGTTAGAATCAACATCTTACTCATGTATGAAAATTTTTTCAACTGGCTTTTTTTGCTTGTTTAAATATGCTGCCTGAATAGCTTAATTTTGTCCACTTGGAATAATGTATTTTACTAAAACTACTTTGTCATGAATTGCAACTTGCTCTAAACGCAGATCTGTCCTTCAGTTATAAAATTAATGAGCCATAAAACCAAATACCCGGAAAATATATAAACTATGTGCCCTCTGTTCCCTGACCACCATCCCACACATCCAGTATACAAGTAATTCCATGCTGTTGAGGCATTTGCCTTAACTACCCACACTTCATATAGCAATACAAGCAGTCACATGACATAACACTCTTAATGGAAAGGTTCAATACAGCAATATAGCTGGAAATATGCTCAAGTAAATCTTTGGACATTGTGTGCGCCATGCCTTCACTCACAGTATGAGAAAAAAAGCACAGTAAAGCTTTGACTAAAAGTCAAAGCTAACTGGAGACACAGGAAACCAATAGCTATCAGAGCAGTTCTTCATTGAAAAGTGGTTACCAACAATAGCACTTTCTTGGCAAGTAAGTGGAGCTGATCACATTATATGTGAAAGAATATTTGGTAATCTCTGTAGCAAAAAAAACCCAAAAAACATGAACCCTTGTCAATTCTGCATATATAGAGAGTACATGTCTTTGACCTCTTTGAAGACAGAAGGAAAAAAAAAGAAGGTGGATAAGGTAATGTGCTTGGAATAAGAAGTATTTAGGATAACACGAAACCATGGTAAATTCCCTGTTCTGCCTCAGCTGTTCACTGTGACCTCCAAATGAGTTACCTAGGTTATTTCTACTTGTGAGATTAATAGCAGAACTAAGTATGCCACTATACATTGTATGAAGAGTTCATCTTCTGCCCATTCTGCTTGCAGTAGTTTGTAAAAGCTGAACTCAGGATATCTGAGCAATGGTGCATACAGCACCATTGCTTCTACACAGCCCTCTGTCCAACCTTTACAGGTGGAGCAGACCTGCAAATATGGTCCCTAAACTTGCAAAAGTACTCCTGAGTGTACTGAACGTCTGTATGGAAACAATCCAGGGGATGGGATAGTCTGTCAAAATTTAAATGCTTGAAAACAGACTCATTAGCCTAAATCAATGTGTACAAATACCTTTTAGTTCTTAGCATTTCAGGCTAGCCTAAGTGAAATGTTCCCATACAGGCGTGACAAATATTTGTTTTCCACTTCAGAATGTACATGGGTTGTTATTTTGTCTCACCAATTACTCACAGAATTCCTTACTAAGCTTCTGTTGTGGAATCTACACTAAAGAATCACAATCCAGAAAGGCTCCTGCTGGGATCCCAAGGCTTGTGTGCAGGAAAGGACATTAAGTAAAGAAAAATACTTTATGTATACAGAAAAATCACAAAATTCCAAAGTAGGTAGAATTCTTTAGGAAGTCACCTTTCAGAATTCATCTGCTGTGGAAGAGTCCCTGGAAGACATAATCTACCAATACGCAGATATTGGCATGAGATATATGAGGAAGAATTTTAGATGAGAAAATGCCTGACTGGAGTGAAAATAATAAAGAAAATACTCTGAAGCAGAAGGAGAGTATTTGGGCTCTGATTTGTCCAAAATGAGGGCTGTACTGTGGTTAGTCCTGCATGTATGAACACAGAGGGAGGTATACTAAATGCACTAAACTTTCCCGATTAAGGGGGTTTTGATTAGTATTTTTTAATATTTTTAGCAATATTAGTTAGACTCTTTAATACTTTAATGCTGTTCAGCAATTAAAATATATCACAGCTCTCAGGATGGTCTAGCATCATATTGTCTCCAATACAACAAGAAAATGGCTGCAGCCCCTGCCTTTCCTACTTTATATGGATCAGCATGGCCCACTGGGCAAACATGAAGCAAGACCCCCTGCTACAGAAGGTAGTACTCTAAATCACTCAGAGGCATTCTGGATTATAAAATTAAGAGTGTCCTTACTATCTGTATGCATCGTATAATAATCTAGTTGGGTTTTTTCCTTGCTGATTAGTCATTTAAAAAGATTCTGAAGTTCATGAAGGGAAATTAAGATTAAATAAACTTCAAAAAGCACATACTACATCTGCCTTCTCATTGACTTTTGATGCTGGGAAGGAAACAAAAAACCAAAACCAACTTGCAACATGAATCTAAGCACCCCACAAATCTTGAAAAATGTATGTGTGAACATTTTCTATAAAATATTGTATAGATTTCATTTCTATAAATTTCTGGTTGATTAATAGTCCAAACACATTTAAAAGTATAAAGCTATATTTTCAATCAAAACAGATAAGTGTGGCCTAACAAATCAGAAAAATACCAGCAAATAAGGGATACACTTTTTCCACTTGGCCTTTTCTTAGTCTAGCCCGATTGGCATGCAACTATGTGTTGGAGACTGAATGTTGTAATTTATGTATTGATTATCTTCATGAAGGACTTTTGCCTATTATAGCAAAACTATGTAACAGAAGCTGAAGACCACCAAGCCCTGACTAAGGCCCTCCACTGCTCGTAATGGAAATAAGATAAAGTGACTCAGGTCTGGGCTGGGGGAAGAATACATTCACAGAGAGATCAAGCCTAGCACCTTTGGAGTGGAGACCACAGCCTCAGGGCTATCAGCTGCCAGGCTTGAACAGATCCCTGCACCAAAGGAGGGGGGAAGGAGATGTTTTGGGTGGTAAAAAAAGCCTCTGGTCAGAGGCAGAGAATACCCATTCTCCGCTCTGCAGAGGAGCTCAGCTGTGAGGCCCCTTCACCCCAGGAGAAGCTGCATCCACGTGAAGGACAACAGCAGGGATTTCATGGCCCATCAAAGGCCCCCCGCAAAGGGCTCCCCAGACATTGCACCAGAGCACCACAACATGATGCAATAGATCCACAGTGTTGCAAGGGACAGTGTCAAAAACCAGCCCCCTGCAGGGGAGGTATGTGGCCATTCCCACCTGGCCCAAGCAAGCATTAATCCATTGGATTCTATACTTTTTGGCAGTAGGAGGCAGGGGACCCTAACCACCACAAAGACCAGATAGAGGGGAGCAACAAGATGTCATTGGGACCCTCGGAAGGGTGATATGCTTACCTAATCCATGTCACTCTCTCCCTGTCCATCCCCCAGGCACACCGATCTATCTTCCTCCCTCCCTTCCTTCCTTCCTTCCTTCCCTCCTTCCCTCCCTCCTTCCTTCCTTCCTTCCTTTCCTTCCTTCCTCTCTCTCTCTTTCTCTCCTTCTTTCTTCTCTCTTTCTTTCTCTTTGCCTCTTTTACTATTAAATAAAATATATCTAGCTTTTTGGCATTGTGGTGGTTTAGCAAAACTTGTTTTTGGGGCAGAGAAAAAAAAAGAAAGTAAAAGCTGCTCGAGGCTTCTGTGTCCAGCACAGAGCAAATCGCTGAAAAGCTCTGATGATGAGCAGATTACTAGCCCAATTAGATGCTGGCAATGGCTCTGTGATGACATATTTAAGAAAGGAAAAACTGCAAAAAGTTCCTTTTTTCCTGCTTCTCTCTGTGGGGTGGCGAGGGGGGGGGCCCTGGGCCCTACCTGGAGAGGGCCACCGGGCCCTCCTGGCTCGGTGGCCAGGACCAGGCCGCCAAGAGGAGCCACCCCAGTGCCGCGAGCAGTAGCTGGGAAGCCCCCTCACCCCAAGGTCGGGACTGTGCAGCTGAAATTCTTCTGAGGCCACCGTGGCCTGCGCAGTGCCGGCAGGCCTTTTCAGAAGCCAGCACGGCTTGTGCCCTACCGAGCAGAAACACCATGCAACCAGTAGCGAGAGACATGGCGAGTATTTTCCCTGATGTGGAGCCTGGACAGGATCAACTTCTTAGCTGCAACTTACAGACACCAACTTTCTTTTGAGTCAGAGAAAAAGAAAAGTAAGGTCACATGAAGAAGAAACATGGCAATATCGAGGTCGGTGGGGGAAGGGAGAGGGTGGAGGCACTCCCAGCACCAGAACTGAGATTCTCCTGCAAGCCATGGTGAGAATTATAATACAAGAAGCAGCATGCTTTCCTATAAATCATGAAGTACATGGCGGGGGCGGGAGGGTGCAGAGATCCATGCGCAGCCCATGAAGAGGAGTGCTCACATTGGAGCGCATTGATGCTGAGAGGCTTTTAAAGATTGAAGAAGAGAGCCTTTGCTTCCAGGCTAGAACAGCTCATCCTTAAAAGACTAATACCCCATGAACTATTATGGCCCACGCTAGCAGTTTTGGGAAGACTGCGAGATTCGTGGGAGGGATTTTCACTGCAGCAGATTCGGGCAGGCTGTTGCTTGTGAAAGTTGCAACCATGCTAGAAAAATTCGTAGAGAACTATCTCCCATGGGAAGAAACCCACAGCACAGCAGAAGAAACTCTTTTCCTTAAACAAAAAGAAAGACTTGTAAGAAGTGAAATACTGACCAAAGCCCCATGTTCACTTCCTTGCACAGTTGATGGAAAGAGGTACTGGAAGACAAAGGTGTTCTGAAAGTTTGCTTTGGTTTCTCATTACTTTTTTTACTTTTAATTCTGTCAATAATAAATCTTTATACTCTTTAGGTTTTGAACCTGTTTTGCCTTAAAGTGTTTTTCCCCTGATCCTTATCTCACTCACGAAAATGAAGTTTTAATTGCCCATCCTGTGCTCAGCTATAGCAGAGGAAAATAAGCTAATAGTTTTTCGTGGTGCCTAGTGCTTAACCAGTGTCAAACCACTACAGGCACCAATATCTAACCTCATTTAGTTTTAATCATGTTTTCTGAGTATATTTCTAACCTTTCTGGGTTTGATCCATTTTATTCACAGAGGCTTAGTTTCCTTTGGTCTTCTGTGTTAGTTTGGATCATAACACTATGGTAGCTCAAGAGCTTCACAGTCAGACTATCTGGATCAATCTGATGAGACTGTAAACTGAAATGCTGAAGAATCACAGAATCAATTATGTTGGAAAAGACTTCTGAGATCATGAATACCAACTTTTGACCACACATCACCATGTCAGCTAGACCACGGGCACTATTTCACAGAAATCACAGGATGAACTAGGTTGGAAAAGACCTTTGAGATCATCAAGTCCAACCTATGACATAACCTAACACTTCCTCATCAACTAAACCATGGCATTGAGTGCCACATCCAGTCTTTTTTTAAACACATCCAGGGACAGTGACTCCACCACCGTCCTGAGCAGCTTGTTGCAATGCTTGATAACCTCCTCTGTGAAGAAATTCTTCCTGATGTCCAGCCTGAACTTCCCCTGGCACAGCATATAGGCTATAATCTCTTGTCCTGTCACTTGTTCCCTGAAGAAGCAGCTGACTCCCACCTGGCTAAAACCTCATTTCAGGCAGTTGTAGAGAGTGATAAGGTCACCCCTGAGCCTCCTTTTCTCCAGACTAAACAATCCTAAGCTCCCTCAGCTGTTCCTCATAGGACTTATCCTCTAGACCCTTCACCAGCTCCATTGCCCTACTCTGGAAACACTCTGGCACCTCGATGTTCTTCTTGCAGTGAGGGGCTCAAAACTGGACAGAGTACTCAAGGTGCAGCCTAACCAGTGCTGAGTACAGGGGGAGAATCACTTACCTGGACCTCATACAGGTCAGGATGTCATCGACCTTCTTGGCCACCTGGGCGCACCCTGGCTCACATTCAGCTGGCTGCCAAGCAGAACCCCCACATCCTTTTATGACAGGCAGCTTTCCAGCTACTCTTCCCCGAGCCTGTTCCCCAAGCATGAGGTTGTTGTGGATAAAGTGTAGGACCTAGCACTTGTCTTTTTAAACCTCATATCATTGGTCTCAGCCCATCAATCCAGCCTGTCCAGATCCCTCTGCAGAGTCTTCCTACTCTCCAGCAGATCAACACTCTCACCCAGTTTGGTGTCATCTGCAAATTTACTGCAGATGCACTCAATCCCCTTATCAAGATCATCAATATTGAACAGGACTGAAAGATATTGAACAGGACTGGAAGGTCACATACATTTGTGATTTCACCATGAATACTGGATAGGAAAATTCTCAGTGTCTAAAGAAATCATGCCCACAAATACCAGTCAAAAAATATGAAGATAATAAATATAAGTCTTCAGTAAGTGTAATTTCCTTGAGGATAGGGAAGTAGCAGTAGTAGTAGTATTAAGACCAAAAATCAATACCAGTAACACTTAATTTTAATAAACTATGTTTTGCTAAATCAGGACGTCAGTGAAGTAAAGCATCATTTTAAAAAGATGTTTAAGGACACACCATTTCAATTAATTTTGACACCTGAAAGTTATTTACTGAAATCCCTTAGATGCTTTTGAAATCCATACCTACAAGTCACCATACTCTTGCTACTTCTGTCCTGCCTTCCCTTAGTACATCTAACAAGGCCAAACTTAATTTTTCCATCAAAGCTAAAATGAATTTATATCAATGTACTGCAGTTAGTGGCATGTTGTAGCCACGGAGCCAGCAACTATGATGGCCGAGGGGCCAGGGACCCCCTAATAGCACAACCTCGTTGGTGGACTAATTCCCTGGTTTAAAAGCACCCCACAGTTATGGTGAGAAAGAAAAAGCCTCTCCCATCAGGCTTTGTGGTGCTATGCAGATTTGGTCTGTCTGATTGGCTTGTTACCCTCCATGCCCCCCAGAGCTTCCCCATTGGCTCCCTTTCCCTAGTCCCGCCTTTGTACCGCCCCCATGCCCTCAGATCATTGGTCTCTGATGCTCCCTCTGCTCCCCTACAAAACCGTGGACCCTGGGGGGTCTTTGCTTCTTTTGCCTCTGGCCTCCTTTGTGGCAGGAGGTTCATCATCCGTGGAACACCATATAGGAGAGCCCTCCTGACTCTTTTGCCTCTGGTAACGCTGAGCTATCCAGCTTCAGTGTGTATGTGTGAGTCCGCGCCTTACAGCCGCGCAGGTGAAGGAGTAAGCTTGCTGGAGTGCTATACTGCACCCACTGGAGCTGGCCAGGGATGTTTCAGGGAAACGCAACTAACCCTTCGTGGAACCCAACACGCACTGTGTTAGTGGCAGGCATTCTAATACAAATGAGTGCCAAAGCTTTTACTTTATTCCGTCATTTTAAAGAGTTCTCTTTAATATACAGATGTATATAAATTTATTTTTAAATATATTACTTTTCCATCACAGTAGATATATGAATCACAAGAGAAAAATAAGTACTAGTAACTGTTGTGCAAGAAACAGTACTATGGGGTGAGATGTCTACTACCTTCAGAAGCTGCTATCATAATTTTCATGTCACTTGATGAAAATTTTCAGCAAGTTAAAAATTAAGGATTTTTAAGGGGTGTCTGTCTTATGAGCAAATGTAAATGCAGACTAAATCTACCAGTCTTTTCAAGCTTTCCATTCACTTATTGGTGACAAATGCTATTTTTTCTTTCTTATTATTTTAACTTGATTACTCTTACTACAAATATATAATTATGATTGAACGTAGAAGTTAATTACCACCAAATTGGGCCAATTTTCTAATCAAGATATATTCAACTGGTAATTACACCACTGTTTATGTCTATACTCAGCCAAGTGAGAGCAGACATTGCCCTAGGTTGAACTTGGCTCAAAATCACAAGATTTTACTTGGGAAGGCAGCAGATGGGCGTAAGATGTAACAAATAGGCATGTTCTTAAAGCATTGACTTAGGTCTCAGGAATTCCAGGCTTCTGTCACAGATTTCATATGAAGTATTGGGAAGTTCACATTGTCTCTTAAATTTTCCTTTGCAATCAAATTAAATAGGTCTCTAAAGTCCATGAATCCTCCACTTTCTCCCATACCACTGCAACAAAAATCAATTAGAGCCTGAGGACAACGAAACTGGAATTACCTCAAAGTTTTCCCTTATCCTTTAAGAGCAGCACAAAACTTTTTAAGTTCACAGTTTCAGAATTTCTTAGGGTTTTGTGAGGGGTTTGTTTGGTTTGATTTGGGTTGGGTTTTTTAAATTTCAAATAGCGTATTTTAGATTTTCCATTTCAGCTGGAAAGGAATGCCTGAATACTACAAAAAAGGCTATCCTTGTGTAAGTTTCCAACTCAATCAAATCTAGGGAATACTGACAAGCTCACGATAAACCTTGTTTTTGATAAATTTCTTACCCGATTTCCATATCAAAGAGATATTACTGAGTTTACTTTAATTTAGAATTAATAACCCTAACTCTAAAGGCATCCCGAAAACTCCAGACAATTCAAATAAACCAGAGTTCAAAAGGTAAGCTTTATATTTTCATTATCAGCTAATTAACAACTTCCCACACGTCCTTGTTGGATGTTGTCCTCACAGATAGATACTTCTTTTTTTTTTTTTTTTAATAGAAAGATTTCAGAAGTTAGCATTCTGTCCTATTCCCAACAACTGACTTGGGGGAGTCTTCAAACTAATGTGCTATTTCGTCTTTCTTTAAATGTTTAACAAGGAATTCCCCAACTGTTCCAATAGCCAAACTTTCTGAACAATATACTTTCAATACTTTTCATTTCTGTGAGTAGAGCATGGAAGTAGACAGAGTTAAAAATAAAAAATTGAAATAGCCAGCTAAATCTGAAGTGGATTTACAGAACCTTGAAAAGTCCTGCAGAAAGAACTGAACAAATTACACAAACAATAGAAATTATCTATTCCAAGTATAGAAACTGTCTTGTAGAAGAATCAAATTGATTAATTTGATATATATATTTGATATATATATATATATATATTTGCCTTCCTGAAACAATTTACGGTGTCTCTAGTTTGGATGTTCCAGGACTACACTACCTTGCATAAGTGTAAATATGCTTAAAAAGATGAAGCAAAACCATGAAGATGTAGATTTGCTCAATCTTACATGCTTAACACATTCCAAAGGTTTAGATCTGGGCCTAGAGAATAATGAACTATCAATAATGTCAAAAAAGGCTCAACTGAGGTATGCTGGGAAAAAAAGTAAAAAATTTACACTATTTCTTTAACTGTACGGTAGTAGAGATGGATATTTATTTTTAAGGCTATAAATCAGCTTTCATGGTCACTGACCTCCCTAAAAATAAGCACACTAACATACACCTGTGAATAGATCATCTTTCTTTGTTTCTATTCTTCTCAAATCTTCAAAGCAGAGAAGACCATATGGAACCAGTACATAAATATTAATGACTAACTACCAAAGAGAATAATTGTAAATTAAAAAGATAAGGATAAACTCTTTCTTCCCCTTCTGTTAGTTATTCTGCAGGAAGGCAAAGTCCTATTTCCAACCAGATACCTCAAATTTAAATAGTCTCACAGTAAATTATTCCCCTCCCAAATATACAGTATACATGGTTCTGAGTGAAAAGTCCCTTGGCAGTGATGACGTTGTGTGAAATTCCAACACAGAACAAGGCTTTCTATGTATGACTTAACGCATCATTTTAGTGCATTTAATTTTTGTGCATTTTGTGCTGTACAATGAATCCTAATATAATATATTAGTATTTCAATCTTGAATTTAGACTCCAATACTGGTTGAGGCTAAAGCAGCATTCTTTTTTTTCTGATCCAAAAATTCCTGCTCACTTTCTAAGTCCATATTGTGCAAGGTTCTTCGAGTCACATGTCATTAACATAATTTTACTACTCACCTCACCCTAATATTCTTGGTGACAATATAAGTGAAATGTCCGAAGGCAGGCAAAGTAGAAACAGAGGCCAGGTTTTTCTTTGATTCTATGTGTATCTTCTATAATTTTGAAAGAAACCTGTGTACAGTAATACAATACAATAATCTCTTTCTACTTCCTTCCTGCTTGCTGGCTGATAGCTTCCACACTCCTATTATGTGGGTCAGAATAAACAAGTCAGTCAAGATTTATCGGTATTTCCTTGTCAGTCACTCTACAAGTTTTCAAATAGACAAAACTGTCTTTGGAGTAGGTGCAAGATGTTGGCAGCAGGAGGGCTGTAATGGTGGATAGGTGCTGTGCTGGCTTGGGCCAGTTACAGCAAGCTCCAGTGAGACCGATCGCAGACCAGAGAAGAGTCTACCAGCAAAGTTTATGAGGCATTTGTGAAAATATATGTAAGAAAAAAGAAAAAAAAAAAGTGAGAAACAAGAGGGTATATCAGGGTCAGAGAAAGAGGACAGGGAGGAAGAGGTCCTCCAGGTGCCAGAGAAGATATTCCCTGCAGTCCATAGGGACCTGCACCACTGCAGATACAGATAGTCAATGCTATCCATGGACAACTCCATGCTGGAGCAAATGGATATTACTGAGGGAACTGCAGCTACTGTAGAACTCATACTGTCGGAACCCACGACATGTCTCTGTCTAATTTAGGGGACCTGACACCCCGAAATGGGGGTGCCCCGGAGGGCACTGCCTTTGATCTTTGTCCTTGGAGAACTTTGCCAACTCTGAGAGATGAATTGCAAGCCACAAGAGTGTAATATAAGCATTAANTACCACAGCATATTTTCTTGACAGGAACTGAAGCCTAAAAGAACCCTCACTGTTGTAGGGGAAAAGTGTGAGGAGGAAGGAGTAACAGCTGTTATGGACTGACAGCAGCACACCATTTCCCATCTGACTGCACCACTTGAAGGGCGGGATCTAGCAGGAAACTACAGTGAAGGAATGATACTGAGTCTGAGAGGGGGGTAAGGAAAGGTGTTATTTTAAAGTTTGTCTTTATTTCCCACTAGTCCAACTAGTGATTACATTTTTATTTTAATTGGCAATTGATTAAGTTATTTTCCCCACAATGAGCCTTTTTTTACCCACAAAACTGACTGGTAAGCAATCTCCCTGTCTTTATACACACCCTCAAGCTTTCTCATTCCTGCTCTTTTTATTTTCTGCCCTATCCTGGGGGAAAGATGGGATGAGCAAGCAGCTGGCTGGGAGTTTGCCTGTTAGCTGAGGCTAAGCCACAATATGAAGTCATAAGAATGTTTAGCTTCACTGAAATGTTTGCAAAATATTTTTTTCTGCTCCTAGTAAGAGGAAATCATACTGGGCTACTCTGTACATCAAAACTTCAGTCCTTGTCATCATTATAGTCAGTCTGAAATATAATAATTAAATAAATAAATAGATAGATACTGTTACCAAACAAGTTATATTTCTTTAAATAGGACCCTATTCAGCAGTGGGGGAAAATGTTAGGACTTAATCAACAAGAAGGGTGATTTAATCCATGAAATAGATAGCAGTTAATGAGCAAGCTCTGGGTGGTATCTAAGTGTTAGTTAAAAGTTTAGGGCCTGTCATGCTTCAGTGCTCTCAAACCTGGGAGAGGAAATTAACAAATCCTGGAAGTGAAATTTATTGTTGAGACCTGGACACCAAGGATGCAGAATTTATAAACCACAAAGACAAGTTACAGAAACCAGAGATGAAGAAGAAACAAAGACAATTACTGGGATTCTTCCTATCTGGGAAAAAGTTAATAAAAAGACAGAAAATGTGGACTAATTAGCATGAGAAGCGAGAAATCAATTACCAATAGAAGATAGAATACTAATTAATGAAGACAATTACATAACTTGTTAGCCAACGAACACTAATTCCTTTGTTTCCTAAAAATCTATAAATAGTTAAAAGCTTTGATAAGTGATGTACGTGATTTGTGGAGGGATCCCCATGTAGCTCAACACTGAATAAAGCTGGCTTTCTAACCTAACAAACTAGTTAGAGAGTTTATTTCCTGGTTTTCAGTGGCAATATCACGTATTCTACCCAGCCAGAACATGATGTTCCTTTGCATGCACTGGATGATGCCTATTTATAAGGAAGAAACTTTCTTGTCTGACCATCCAGGAGCCACTCTGGCAGTCACACTCACACCACCCAAGACTGTGACTGCGGGGACCGAAGCCCCTTTGCAACACATGGCTCCAGTGAGTCAATGGGTGCCCCACTTGACTCCCTACACATTCCACTCACACAGATAGACAGGTTTCCTTCACTGGCTCAGCTCCAGGTTTCCTGTAGCAGTCACAGAAGTCTGGTTCCCTTAAGTTATGATCGAGCCTTTAATCATGGTGCAGCAGCACAACAACAGCTTGTGCTGGTGCCGCCCAGGAGGGACCCCAAACAAAGAAATCCTCGGGCTTTTGTTTCCTTACAGTCTGTGCACCTGTTCCAATGGTGATTTTGGGTCAGGAGTCTTGTCCTTCACTGATTCCTGCAGAGTCCCTGAGTGATCGACCAGCCTGTCCCCAAAGTCCCCCTGCCCTCAGCTATGTAAAAGGTCAGTGCCAGGTCACGGCTCATTGCTGGGGGCTCCAGCCATTTCCCCCCACCCAGGGCACAACCTGCAACTTGCACTGCAGCTGCTCACTGAGCTGCCTGCACTGGGTGTAGTCCTCAACAATATGCAGATACAACAGGTCACAATCTTAGATTATGGACTGCTAGCTAAAAACAGAAAGATGCTTTTCCCCCTCTCAGTTCATCAGCTTAAAATCTAATACCTTCCCCATTAAGATGTGTAAAACTTTAAAAATTATTTTAGACCAAATACTCTGCAATTCAAGTCTATTTTGTTTTTAATTTTTTTCATGGCACCACAGTCTTTTGACTGCATTAGGAAGCAGTACAGCACAATAAATGCAGTTTTGTACAGCACAGCACATAGTGCTGAGGACTTCATGTCCACAACACATGCAGATGGGGGCTTTATTTTGGAGTAGCTTTAGTCTGGCCACCTAGACTGAGCACCTGTTAGTGATTAAAGTGCATTAGATGTACTTTTGGAACACATTTTCTGATATAGCTTGAGGGGGGAGGGGGATGGAGCAGGAGGAAGGGAGGAAAGCAAAAGAAGTAGTTCCTACACTCCAAGACTCTTTCAGGATATGAACCAAAATATTTTAAGTGGCAGCAATGGGGAGATAAAGTGCATTCTTGATGCAGCCTTGAACACTATTATGTGTGTTAGTTACCCAAAGAAAGTGAAAAGAATCTCAAGAAAGAAATATCTGCAGCAAAATAGGAATGCTGTTGCATTTCTATTTCTTCATATGCATTTCTTCATAACTTTTCCAAAGTTAACTTTATTAAATATGTCAGATAAGGCATAGTAAAAAAATCTTTTCCCTTTTATTCTGTATGCCACATAATATTTGATGCTTAAAGTCACAAAGCCCAGTGTAGTTTGTAGATTGGATCCCTTATATTTCCTGGCATATCCAAGCTCCCCATTAAAATAGGTATGTACTTATTTGAGTTACATGATGTCCAAAAAGAACTATTTTTCTACAATAGGAAATTGAAGAAATTACTAAAATATAATGCCTATTATTTAAATGATTATTATATATCCTAACAGATATATAAGTTTCTGGATGGCTTACTCCTCGTATAACCTGGTATTACTGATTTCACCAAATATTTTCCAACCACAGTCTTTCAGGCAAAGAACAAATAAATACCTATATTATGCAAGATGAAATAATGGACATTCTGTACTCAAAGTAAAGGGGACACTTAGGAGAATGGCTGTTTCTTCTTTCTTAAAAGGTTACCACTTCATTGCTCACAAAAGATTACTATAGTCATTTGTCCCGGTTTTAGAGACAAAATTTTTAGGAGGAGACACTCTGGAGTGAGCACCTCCTCTCAAGGGAAAGGGGCCTCCCCCTTTCCTCCACCAAAGGGGGAAAATTAACAAAAGCAATGAAAGTGGAAGAAAAAAACCCGAACTATTTATTAACGCAAAACATAACCGGGAGAACAAAAAAAGGGAGAAAAAGGAAAGGATGCCCGGGAGGAGCCGGTAAGTGGTCACCCTCCACCCCCAGTCTCCGGGAAGGGGAGTCCACACAGCAGGCTGCTGGAGAAGGGCAGATGGAAACCTTGGAACGCTTCTTCAGCGCCGATTCTCCTCCTCACAGCAGGCGATGCTCGTGTCTTCCTCGGGGTTCGGACCGGCGGGGCCACCCCGCAGGCCCACCGGCGCCACCCCGCAGGCCCCCCGGGCAGGAGATAAGGGAAGGAAAGCAGGGAGGTCAGGGGAAGAAAGAGGGGAAAACAAACAAAACCTTTCCTAAGCCTCGGGAACAACCAAAGCCCCAAAAGAGAGAGCGAGCAGCGCAGCGGTGCCGGGGCGCTCCCTGCCCCCAGCCCGGCTCCCGCCGCTCCCCCCGGGCCGTGGGGCGGAGCCGTTGAACTGCGCTGCACCTGGGGCCTCGCGGCTCCAGCCCCGCGCCCCGGGCCCGCCCTAAAGATACAGGTACTGGGGGCACTGAGCAGGCGGCTATGGAATAAAGGAGCCTCATAACATCACCCCAGGACATCATTGTACACCAAAATATACTATAGTATCCATAATTTGCATGTGCCAACAGATGTGTTACACAAAAGCCTGCTAAGGTAATTATTCTATTTTCAAAAACATCTTACCTTGGAGTCACTGGCACTCCTGGGAACCATAGCTTTAAACAAATGTGAATTACATTTGTGGAGTTTAAAAAACAAATTGATTTATTTTTGGCTTTTGCAACATTGCCACCAAGTAAAATTTAGCATCTGTAAATGGCCTCTGTGTCCAAGTGGACTCAAGTTTTAATTTGAGGGGAGCTTTATAGCTGGCCCCTCTCCAGAGTCTGAGGCTTCAGGCTACATTCCTAGGATTTGCTGTGTAGGGACTCTTTTTTTGCTATGACTAGGTAGTTCTCTGTTAGAACTCATGGCAGCAAATCAATGTCCTTTTCATATTATTTGCTGTGCTTTCTTAACCTCTCACAGCTCAAAACCCAGAGAGGCCATATTTCATTCCAGCTATATGTCATACTGGCAATTTCCTGTTGATTAACAAATATGCTACTAATGTTTACTAGTGGTCCTACCCTAATCCTTATGTGCATTCACCAGTTCCTGACTGGCAGAGATAGCAGTGTGATCTGTCCAGGCAGTAGACCAGACATGTGTTCCTTGGTCAGCTAACTTGGCAACTGTGAGACATAAATACATGATAAAAATATCATTAAGTTGGGAAAACGCTAAGAAAAATGTTCTTACACACCTTCTTTAGGAACCAGTATTAGAAAAGAAAAGATGAGAGCAGGGGAACTGTGATCCTTTCTTCTTTTTTCCTCGTCTGGTCTTTGAGTAAAAAAAGAGATGTTAACTACAAATTCAGTAAGACAGTGGTGGTGGTACCACACCTACATTTTATCCTCCAAAACAACACATACAAATGTGTGACTGGACCCTCTGAACAACAAGCTGTTGGCAATGCTGTTGCATTACATTACTGCTGTTGTATTACTGTTGGCAATGCTGCTTGATACTTGGTTAGGAAAGTGCAGACTTGGAAAGTGTTAGGACCTGATCCTAATGAGTTCTTTACAAATCCTCCATGCCTTAGTCTTATATGGGAGTGAGGTAGACATGATCCTTGCAAAAGCGCCACCACTCATCCTGCAGGAGCTAATGGTTTTGCTACAACAATCCCAGTTCCCAGCAGGTCAACCAAGGTGGCAGCTATGAACACTCATCTCTCTAAGCACCCATGCACCATTACCTAGAATATAAAGATCACTGAAGAACTGAGGCTTTATCCTGCTGTTGTGGTTTAATCCCATCTGGAAACTATGTACCATGCAACTGCTCACACATTCCCTGATGCAAAAGCAGTGGAGAGGAGAATAAAAGGGAAAAAAAGTAAACCTCATGGGCTGAGATAAGTATAGTCAAGAAGAAGAAGAAGATCAACAAGAATGATAAGGAGGAGGAGAAGGAGGAGGAGAAGAGAAGAAAGGACACGACAGCTGCCTAAATTATTTGCGGAATTAGAAATATGAAGCCACAAAGCAACTTCTAAACCTTTAAAACTAACTAAAAGCATGAATGAATGGCAGAGTAAAAAAACCCCAAACATTTAGGCCACGATTCAGGATGGCTGCCTGAAATTATGAGGAAAACATAACTAAAAGCTTCTTTTCCAATAAAAGGCTAGTAGAAGATCAAAATCGGAAGCGTAGTACACAGCTGTGATCTGCCATTCAGAATAGCAAATTTTTTTGAAGACACTTTTCAATGAAAAGGAATTTCAGGTATTTTCTGTTGTTCTAGTTATTTTGCCTTCCCCAAATCAGTAAGACATTGATTTGGATTGCTGTGCTATGAAAATCGCTAAAGGGAGAACAGATTGTTACCCCAATGGTATTGTGAGGCCATTACAATCAGGTACTCAATAAGGCTACAAGAAACAGAACTTCTCAAACACCATTTTCCTTTGACTCACTGACTGTGTTTTCTGGCCTAGCTGCTGTAGTGTGGTTTGCCAATATATGAAGTACAGTCACTTTTCCTGATTTCCTGGTTATTACTGAATGGGGAAAGGAGGTGCACATGGTGCAGTTTCCAGTTTCCTTCTTCACTTTCTGTATTAGAAGTATAGACTTGTGGCTGAGCCTCCAGAAGATTGTCACTATTTATTCCATTTAGCTACATATTCTTTACTTCCCCAATGCAGGGATCAAAGTAGGAACTGAGTGGGTCTCTTGATTATTTTCTAATACAACTATTCTCAGGTTGTAACATCTAGATACATCTAAGTTAGCTACATCTAGATACCCAGAAGCAAATGCTAAAGCAGCATTGCAGTGCTGTCCATGTGGTTAATTGAAGACCTGTTCTTGATTTGAGGTTATTTGAAGACCTGTTCTTGATTTGAGGTTATTTGAATCAAGCAGATGTAGCTCAAGGACATAAATACTCTTTAATTACAATCAAAACATATTACTCAAACATTCCTATTCTTCTAAAAGTATTCCTAGAAACCTAGTTTCCCACATATCTTAGACCCTTCCTAGCTCAATCCAGTCATCATGGCATTTGTGGTTCACTCATGCTGTTGTAGTTCTTTTTCTTCTTCCTGCACTTACAGTAAAAATGTATTTTAAGTTTTAATTTTATAAAGTTAAAAAACAGTTGTGAAGGCAGCTGGGTGCACTTTAGCAAGCACAATTACTTTTTTTATCCTAAATACATTAGGTTTTGCCAGAAGCACAGCGGCCAATAGTAAGCCAAAGACATAGTGCCTCTGTTTCTTACACCATCAAGCCTTCACCTAATTTCTACAGCACCACCTGGAAATGTTAAAGATGGCTGTGGTAAAAGAAATAATAGTCTTTCAATAGGACACTGAGAAGATTAGGGTTTTGTTTGAAAAACAAAGGAAGTATATACAAAAAATTATTTTTAAAGCTGTTGCCAGGTGACCATTCATCAAAGAAGCCTTGCTCAAACCACATCAGAATTACCTAATGGCTGTGAATCACCACCATGCCAGTTCCCCTGCCTTTTCTTGCTACAATGCTTTCCATTGTTTTGTTCAGACTGAACTAGAGTCAGAGTGGGACCTAGTTCTTGTGAAAATTCCTTCATTTCCAAGTCCAGTAATATATGGTATAGTAATGTGTACCTTATTTCAAATGGGCAAGTGATAAGGCAGGTAATTGTTTTTGAAGGCTTTCTCTTCATTTCTCTACGGTTTGGCAGTGGGAAACTCCTTTTAAGATTCTTTATGAATGAGTGACACCTACTGGACAAAATACACTGTAAGAAAACCCCACATTTCCCTGGAGTTCCATGATCTTTTTACTCCAGAAAACTGAACTTAAAACCAACCACAGCTTCCTTTAAAAGAAAAGGTGGGGGAGGAAGGAAAAGAAAAGGCAAGCAAGACACTGGTTTTATCTTCGAAGTCCTCAGTCAAATCAAAGTGAAGTTTGTACTGAAAACAAGTGAGCTATCACAAAATTAGTCTCATTTTCCTGTCTGGAGGAGTAGTCAACAAAGTAGTGAGAAAAGACAGGAATTACTTTTCATGCAGGTTTTCAAAGTCTTCAAATATAGTTTCATTTCAATTTTAGACTTACTGTATTCAAAGCTCTCTTTGAAAGATAAACGAGCTTCACCTCCAGTTGATTTCCAGTTCACGTTGGTTTGGGGTTGTAAAGCCTCACCAAGTTGTAAGACTCGGTTGACAAGATTTTTAACAGGGCTTACAGTTGTTCATGTACTCTGAGTTAGACGCATGGCAGAAATACTGACAGAATATTCGCAAGAGGTCAAAACAACAAAAAAACTTTACTGGCAAATCAAACTTTAGAAAATCAAGGAAGCTTTGGCAAAAGCTTTAGTGCAACATTCAATCAATATAAAATACTTCTAAAAGCATTAATTTAGCCCATTCAAGTTAGCAAACTGTTCAATTTCAAGTTACTCAAGAATTCCAAGAACAGGGAATTAGAAGAAGGAGAAAGAGAGAAGGACAAAAAAGATACAGAAAAGCACACATCTAGCTACCAGCTCCTGGTTTCCCATGTTGATAGAAACTCCAAAAGAGGGTAGGGTCCAGACGAAGTGATGGTCTCATGTTTGGCCTTAAATACCCCTTGGCCTTTCTGGGCCCTTCCCCCAGGTGGGAATTCTGGTCATTTGGGCCCTTAAAATCTGGGTTAGGAGAGTGTGGGGCATTTGCCTCCGGTGTTCCATGACTGGCAGCCACTGCCAGGCTGGGGTACAGGCTCTAGGGGTGAGGGTGTAAAGGGCAGATAGCTGCCTCACCAGGGCAAGGCCCAACCTGCCCCTTCCCCCACACACATGCATCCCAAAGCGTCTCGAGACATCAATCTTTCCAGGCTCTCACACAAGGTTGGAAGGCATATATGGAGGTCATCTAGTCAAAATCATGCCCTGCTCAAAGCAGGTTGCTCAGGGCCCTGTTCTGCTGAGTTTTGATTACTACAGCCTAACTGGGCAACCTACTATGGTGTTTGACAACCATCATGGTGAATTTTTTTCTCTCTAACTGGAATTGTCCATGTTGCAGCTTGCATCTACTGCTTCTTGTACTATCAACACACACCTTTGAAAATAATCTGTCTTTGTAACTTCTTTGCAGGTAGGTACAGACACCAATAAAATCTGTCTTTAGCCTTCTCTTCCCTAGGCTGAAGGGATTCTGATATCTTGACCTCTCATCTTAGACCACTTACCATATGCTGGTAGCCATCCACTTGGACTTGCTCCATTTTTTCCCTGCCTGTCTTTTGACCTGAATTTGTGCACAGCATTCCACATCTCAATACAGTCTCACAAGTATCACAGGTAAAACCACTTTCCTCAATCAAGAGCCTATTACATTATATTCAATGTGTGTTCCACCAGTACTCCCAATTTCTGCAAAGCCCCTTTCCAGCTGTCTGGCCTGTACTAGTGCGTAGGGTTATTCCATCCCAGACAAAGGATTTTGCACCCTCCTTTACTGAACAAACTCAAATTTGTCTTACCTGCCTTTGCCGCACATAACTAGTAGTAACCTTAATTCATCCTGTATCTTCATAGTGATACAATCACCATTCTTATAAAGCATGTTTTGCTGTCCTAACTTCTTTAATGAACATAGAGCGTCTTAAATAAGAAGAAAAATATCTTTCTATCATTCTTCAGAAAATTTTGTTAAAGATTCTGGGAATAGAGTATTTGACTGCCCAACACTGTATAAGCAGTAATACACATGAAAAAACAAACCTGTAATTAGAAGTCACATTTATTTGCTATTAAATCACATCAATGCAACAGTTAAAAACCACAAGCCCAGCCACAGAGCCATTGTTCATCTAACCAGATAACAAACCCTTTCCTAGGTCTACTGGTCTACAGCCATGACTATTTACCACTGATGACTATTTGCCAAACAACTGGACTGAACTCTGTTAAAAAAACAAGCAAGTAAACCCCCCCCCACACCACATACTACATGAAGAAGGCAAGAATTTGTGAGGCATAAGCCAAAGTGCCCTTTCAAGACCATCTACACTTTGAGTGAGAACATATTCAACATACAATGCAAAGAGAGAAGGAAACAAACTTGCAATATTTTTGTGTTCAGGTCCAAAGTAAATAGCTAAGATACAAAAGGGGAATGTCTGGAAAAACATAGCTTCTAAGAGGCAGCATCTATTTTGATTAATCCATCTCCCATATGTAGTGCAGTCAAGAAGTCTGTTCCTGCAATTATATATAATGTGGCAGTAATCTAACTACTAGCTTTATCTCTGCAGTTGGGAGCATCTCTACTAAAGTACTGTACAGGGACGTAACTCTCATTAAGTGACAAACAGCAAATTTTATTGAAGATGCTGACTGTAATTCTACTTTCAAAAAAAAGAAAATTATTCTCTTACTAATTTGAAATATAAAGCTATATAAGGTCTTCTTTCTGCACTTTGCATTTCTCAGCAGAAAGATGTGCTGCAATTAAATCAGTTACAATCACAGAACAGTTTCCTTCTAAAGAGGATCAGCTCAGTCTTACTCCTACCTTAAGCAAACTGATACAGACATTTAGAAATGCTGTCCTGCTACAGTGTTTATTTCTTTTTCTTATAGAGGAAAATAATGGTTTTAAATTATAATGAGAAACTTTTTAATACTATGATTTTATAGAAAGGAAAGGAGATACTTTAATAGCCTTCTGTAAGGCCTTTGACATGGTTCCCCACAACATTCTTCCTTCTAAATTGGTCCACTTGATGGGTGGACTCCGGTGGATGAGGAATTGGTTGGATGATCACATCCAAAAGAAAGGCCTTGATGCTGTGCAAGTACTGCTCAACAACAGATGGGTTTGGCTGAGGTTGAGTTAATTTTTGACCCTTTACGTGCCTTAATTTATTGTTCCCCTGATGAGGGAAATTTTAAAGCCTTTTTGCCAGACGGCGCAGAGACAAACGGGACCTTTAGCCTTCCTTGCTTGACGACAGCTGTTTATTAAGTCTTATCAGAGAAATGTAGCCGACAGACGGGCTTTAGACATAGCACAGAGCAAAGAATGCCAGGAAAGGCCCCTTAATCTTGATTAAACACTCTTTTTAAAGGTAAATCATCCAATTAAAACTTAAAACGAAAGATATTGTCTTTTTTCTACCAATGTTCAATAATTCACCCTGTCACATCAGCAGGAACTGCGGCGTTTTTTAGCCAATCATTCCAAACTATTTTTCCTGCAGGATATGGAGGAGGAGGAGGAGGAGGAGGAGGAGAAGAAGAAGAAGAAGAAGAAGAAGAAGAAGAAGAAGAA
>VXAD01005370.1:28487-140470 GCA_013399195.1 Dicrurus megarhynchus
GTGTTGCTGATGTGGCAACACAGGATAGGTCACACCATATGAGGAAATACTGTGCCTTAGAAAATGTATAAAACCAGCTCATTCCATTCGAATAAACGATTCAGATACCCTGCCGGTTTGGGTTCGTGATTCAATCGCCATAGGTGCTGAAACCAGTCTTGATAGTATAGAAATGTTTTTGTTATTGCTGAGCAGGGCTTACTGAGGGTTTTCTGAGCCAAGGCTTTTTCTGCTTCTTGTACCACCTCACCAGCAAGGGGGCTGGGAGTGCACAAGAAGTTGGGAGTGGACACAGCCAGGACAGATGACACCAACTGACCAAAAGGACATTTCATACCATATGGTGTCATGCTCAGTATATAAACTCGGGGGAAAGATGGCTGGGAGCTGCTGCTCAAGAACTCACTGGGCATCATTCATTGAGTGTAAAGCAATTGNTAGAGAGACATTTGGACTGATGGCATTTGTTTTCCCAAGTCACAATTACACATGATGGGGCTCTGTTCTCCTGGGGATGGCTGAACACCTGCCTGCTCATGGGAAGTGGTGAATTAATTCCTTGTTTTGCTTCACTTGTATGTGCTGATTTTGCTTTCCCTATTAAACTTACTTTATCTCAACCCATGAGTTTTCCCACTTTTACTCCTCCAATTCTCTCCCCCATCCCCTTGATGGGGTAGTAAGTGAGCAGCTGCATGGTGCTTAGTTGCCAGGTGAGATTAAACTGTGACAATTATCAACACTGCCTTGAACACAAACCCAAAACCTAGCCCTATACTAGCTACTACAAAAAAAATTAACACTATTCTAGCCAAAATTGGCACCTATGGTCAGTTCTTACTTCTTAACCCTGGAGAATTCATTCTCAGAGAAGGAAAGACATACAACTTGAAGTTTGAGAAGTAGTGTAAATTCAAGTGTGTCCATAGCATGGGGAAGCATACTGAAGCCAGTAAATATGCTTAAAAACACTTAAAATGTACTAGCCCAAATTTCTGAACACTTCAGTGTTTAAGGTTGCAGCTTCAGGACTTGCAGGGAACAAGTCTAACTTTTAAATGGGGGTGGGAAAGTCTTGTTCATGCTACCTACTCTCAACTATCTCAATCATCAATACATTCTCCACTCCTTTCAAAATGCTACTGTGTTGATTTAACACAGCCTGGTTTTTTGATAGCGGAGGGGAGCCAGAGAAGTAGCTTCTGTGAGAAGCTGCTGGAACCTTCCACCGTGTCTGACAGAGCCAATCTCTGATGGCTCTGAAGATGGACATGCTGCTGGCCCAATTAGAGAGGTTGGTAATGCCTCTGTGATCACATATCTAAGACAAAAATCAAAACAGCACACGTGCAGTTTTTTCCAGGGCATGGCAAGGCAACGGCGCCGGGGCCACCCTGGGGCAGCATGCGGTGATGCACCGCAGCCGCCGCCATCTCAGTGTGGCCCGTGACGAGCCTTGCCTGCCTGGCCACCCCTAGCCAGCCACGCCCCAGGCAGAAGGGCTGGGGCAGCAGCAGCGGCTTCTCCTTCCTGGCGCCCCTCATGAAGAGAGGCATTAAATAGCTCCAGCACCCTGGAAGCTGACACCGCCTGCACAGTGGCAGTGGGGCTGCCTGGCCAGCAGCGGAAACACGGCGAGCGATTCCTCGACACTCAACCTAGATGAGATCAACCTCTCCACGCTGCGGGATGTTGCAAGAATCTTTGAATTGGTGGAACTTGTTAGCAATGGTACCTATGGGCAGCAGTTCTTCTAGGTAGAGAAGAGGAGGAAGTGAGGACATGTAAGAGAAAACAANAGAAGAGGAGGAAGTGAGGACATGGAAGAGAAAACAACATGGAGACACCAAGGTCAGCAGAGAAGGAGGGGGAGGAGGTGCTCCAAGCATCAGAGTCGAAATTCCTCTGCAAGCCTTGGTGAGGACTATGGTAAAGTAAGCTGTCCTTCTGCAGCCCATGAAGTCTACGGGGGATGCAGAGATCCACTCGCAGCCTGTGAGAAGAGAGGTGCTCACGCCGGATCGGGTGGATGCCAGAGAAAGCTGTGATTGGGAGACCTGAATAGAGAGAGGAGGCCCCTGCTTCCAAAGTAGAGTAGCCTATACTAAGAGGACTGCACCCCATGGACGAGTGACCCACACCACAGCAGTTTTGGGAGGACTGTTTGCCCGTGGGAGGAATTCAGGTTGTAGCAGTTTTGGCAGGACTGCTGCTTGTAAGATTGGAGCCACACTGGAGAAGATAATGGAGAACTGGCTCCTGTGGGAGGGACCCCACGGCATAGCAGAGGAAAAACTCCTCTCCCTGAGGAGTGAACAGAAGAAAATCTCAAGTGACAAACTGACCAAAACCCCCATGCCCTGTCTCCCTGCACTGTAGGTGGGAAGGATGAAGGGGATGGGGATAAAAAAGGTGTTTTAAAGGCTTATTTTACTTCTCATTATCCTCCTCTAACTCTGTTAATAATAAATTGACTTTATACCTTTTAATTTAAACCTGTTTTGCCCTTGGAGTGTTTTCTCCCAGTCCTCATCTCAACTCATGAGCCTTTCGTTAATTTTTTTACCCCTCTCCTCTGCCCAGCTGAGAGCAAGAAAAGGGTGAGCAAATGGTTTTCATGGGTGTTTGGCATTTGGCCAGTGTCAAACCATGACAGTGATTTTATGTACTTCCTCTAAAGCATCTTCTTATTAGAGAGATGGAATTTTCTCATCCAGTGTGAAAATCATGCAATCTCACATTTTGTTCTTCTAGTATATTTGATTAAATCCAGTTTTAGATAGTATGAAAGAAAACAGGTGGAAAAACAGTGGGTTAAATTCTATTTTGAGAGTCAGTGAGAGTGTTTTTTGGTGGCTTTCTTGAAATCAGGACTAGGATTTTTTAGGAAGTCAGGATTTCCTATATTAATCAATCCCAATAAGGAAGAAAATGCAAGGAAGAGTTTAATTAAGCTAGGTATATTGCTTATTGCTGCTAGATTGTTTGTCTTGGTTTTCTGCTGTTTTCACTCCTACAGCATTATGTATAATTAATTTCTATGCCATTATGTATCGGGTTTCATTTCATATTGAGGAAATAAATAGAGGAATTTCAGGAAATTGTTCCATTGGTTGGTGCAAAAAGACAAGCAGAGACAAAAGAGAATTATTGTGACTTTTACATAGAGAAACTGTATTGTGTCAATTCTGCTACAAAAACCAGTGATTGAGGAACAGAAGCTTGGCAATCACATATGGAAGTAAGCCAGGTCAATGCATGTTTAGTGTGCAAGAATGAGAGTGTACTGCCGTGCGAGCACACATTTCTTTGTCTTCGCAAGACTGCTGAAAAACTACTGGTGATTGCTGAGAAATGACTGCTCGGTTTGTCATCAGCTACATAAACCAAATGCCATCTTACCCATGAGTGTCACTGATGAGTCTGTGGAAATGGCAGATGCTGCTTTACAGCTTGACTACCAGTCGCTCTCCAGCATGCATCAATGGCGTGTCAGCCAAACTGGCAGAAAGAAACACTTCATGAATTTTACTGGTATTGACCACTTCTCCACTGGGCTGGCAGGTCAATCAGCATGCCACTTTGCTGTTTGTCACAGTCCATCATAGCTATCCCTAGTCTTTGTGTACTTGCATACTGATCACTGGACCACGAGCTACATAATAGCATATTTACCTTCTAAATAAACACCTGCTGTTCCCTCCTACCCCAATTCATTCATTGCCTCTTCAGAGACGTAGAAACAGAAGGCTACCCATGACGCACAGACAAGACAGTTTCACAGTTTCAGGTCTCTTCTGGTTTAATATTTTATTCCTTCCTCTTGAACCTCAGCAGCTGAAATGCATTTTTTATTCTTTATATATTATCTCTGACATTAACATGAACTGACTCTAGCAGATATGATACCAAGTGGAATGAAAATCAATGTTATGACCAAGAATATGTTGAATTTAAAGCAAAAATAAGACCACTTGGGGTTTTGTTAAAAATTATTTGTTTAGAAGACACATGCCCCACATTCTTCCATATTTGGTCTGACAGGAAAATTTTTCATCAGTCACTCTAGCCAAGAATGATAATAACAGTGTAAGATGACTCATTCATGTACCAGTTAAATTTTAAATATGAACAAATTATAAATTATTCCCAATTTTAAATCTTCTATTGAATCAGTTAACAACCATGATTTTGTGATTTGATCTGCTTGCTGATTTAAAGTGAGAGCATCACTAAGCGGCCACTGAAGGAATACATTTCTTTTTGTTTTGTTACAGCTTTCATTTTGGTAGAGAATATATTATTATCTCTTAGTCTTAGTCAACAGCTTATTGTCCACCTGGAGACAAGTGAAAAGTGGTGTCCCACAGGGGTCAGTGGTGAGGCCAATACTGTTCAGCATCCTTGTGGATGGCATGGACAGTGCACCCCCAGCAAGTTTGCTGATGACACCAAGCTGTGTAGTGGAGTCAACACGCTGGAAGGAAGGGATGCCATCCAGAGGGACCTAGACAGGTTTGAGAGCTGGGACTGTGTGACCCTCATGAAGCTCAATAAAGCTGGCAGCAGTTGGGTCAGGGCAATCTTAGGCACACCTACAGGTTGGATAAATAACTGATTGAGAATAGCCCCATGGAAAAGAACTGGAGAGTGATGGTTGATGAAAACTCAACATGAGCTGGCACCGTGCACTCACAGCCCAGAAAGCCAGCGTGTCCTGGGCTGCCTAAAAAGGAGAGTAGCTAACAGGCCGAAGCAGATGATTCTTCCTCTCTACTCTGCTCTGTAAGACCCCACCTGGAGTGCTGTTATGGTACCCCCACCATAAGTACAAGGAACTGTTGGAGCAAGTCCAAAGGAGGACCATAAAGTTGACGAGGACTGGAGCACCTCCCCTACAAAGACAGACTGAGAAAATTGGGGCTGTTCCGCCTGGAGAAGAGAAGGTTGCATGGAGACCTCACAGCAATTTCCAGTATCTGAAGGGGGCCTACGGGGAAGCCAGAGGGAGACTCTTCAGCAGGAGCTGTAGTGATAGGACAAGGAGTAATGGCTTCAAACTGAAAGAGAGTTGGTTTACATTAATTGTTAGAAAGAAATTCTTTACTGTGAGGGTGGAGAGATAAATTGATTGTGTTACCACCCAGCAAACACAAACAGAAGAATGATGTCTGTGTTGCAGAGTGTATTGCTCTACATCCTCAGGATTGCTCCTGCAGTAGCTATGAAGCTGCTAGTGCATCATCATCAGTGTGAAAGCCTGCAGTTTGGGCTGGCAGTGGTGGAATTAGTTATGTGCTCTAATATTGTTCTCTCTTTTTCTTCCTCTATAAACGTGTAATCTGCACAAGGAAAGACATAGGGCACTGGTATAAGATTTTTCTCTGTTATTGATCTCCTAGACATTGGTTTAATCTTTACAACTGCTAAAAACTTCTTCAACATCTGTGTCAAGAAAGTGGTCACACTATTCTCTATTTTAAAAGTTTGTCTAACAGAAGCTGTATTATTTTCTGGTTAAATCCCTAATATATTTTCCTATTGGATAGCTGAGGTGTGATAAGTAAAATATATCATAAGGGAAGTAGAAAAGGACGGAAAAACAAATTTCTGATGATTTTACTATGGGGAAAAAAAAAAAAGATGAAAAAAATTTACTCATCTATCTTAGGACAAAATGTCTTGAAGATAGTCATGGAGCAAATACTACTACCACGAGACATGGTCCTGCCTGCCTGAAGATAGAAAACACAGACAGACACAGTGCTACAGCATTTATGGTTTCTGTAAATGTGTTTTGAATGACATTAGTATCTTCTTTTCCTTGCCACTTTATGCACTGAGGTTGAATATAGTCAGGGAAACAACAGTCTGCTAACATTTCTGAGAATCTCAGATGAGCACCAGTTAAATACTTATCAGAATATTACATGACATTCAAACACTGGGGTGTTTTCCCAGGATTTGAATTAGTGCTTGCTTGTTTTCTGCATTCACAAAGCTGTGTGTAGTCCTGGCTGCTTTCAGAGTGCTCTGTTAGAAAATCCCAGCTCTTAACCTTATTTGTCAGCTGTGTTGCAGCAAACAACCAACCTTTCCTTAAATAATGAACTAAATGAACAGTGAACAGAATTGGAGATGATGCCAAGGGTCAAAAAGACATGAGAAAGTAAAATGCATTGACAAAATGAGCTGGAATGGGAATGCTGCAGTCCAGCTTTCCTGTAATGCTGGCCTGGAGCAAGATCAGAGGAAAAGTAGAGTGAAAGACACTCTGGGGTTGGGTTTTTCATTTGGAGGGGGATTTTTAAGTCTGTTTTAACAGACTGTATTGCATTTCCTGCCTTTATCAGAGTCTTAGAACAGGTGCGATTACTTAAATATTTGACCGAGAAGTTCAATGTGTCAAAAATGTCGTTCTGCTGTAAAAGCAAGAATAAAAAAGGGATATGATTTGTGAGATGAAAGTGAGGGAGAATTTCTTTGTATTTTTGATACTGTGTATATACAGTAGTAGAATGAAAAATCCTCAGTCCCAGTGCAGAATCTATATGTCCTGAAACCACTAGATTAAAAAAAACTCAAACCAATCAAAAAACACCCCCAACCAGTCAACCAAAATTATAAATAAAATTATATGGATCTGCTGAGAATTGTTGGTGTGTCCAGCTTGTGTGTATGCAGCGTCCTTTGAGTGATTATGTCCTTGGCCAACCATGAAGAACAGTATCTACAAAGTAGATGTGTTCACAAATATTCATAACATTGCACATTAGCTGAATTTGAATGGGACCTTTGGAGGTCAAGTGGTCGACCTCCTTGCTCACAGCAGAGCTGGCTTTGCAGTTACATCCACCTTTGAGTAAGAGCTGAGTGTTTCCCTGACTGGCAGCCTCTCGAGGCAGCCAATTCCCGTCCATGATCAACCTCACAGCTAAATTTCTTTGTATCAAATAGGAATTTCCCTTGGTACAGTCTGTGTTCTTTGCCTCTTGTGCTTTCTTCTGAGTGATACTCAGGATTAGTCTGGCTCTGTCTTCTCTGCAGTTACTACTTAAGTGGTTGAAGACAGCAAGTAGATTCCTCCTTAGCCTTCTCTTCTTCCAGCTAAATGAACTAAATTCCCTCAGGTTCTTCTCGTGTCATAGACTTGAGAACCCTAATTGTTTTGGTGAACCTTTGCTAAACTCACTCATTTGTCATTGTTTTTCTTCAGTTGAGGATCTCACACTATACCATTTTTTTCGGTGACCTGAGCTGAAATTTGTATTTAACTCCAAAAGAGCTGGAAAATTTCTCTGTATTTCCAGCACATAAAGGGTTTATACTGTTGATATATTATCTGCCTGTAAGATTTCTAAACTAAAAGAAATCAGTTGATGGTAAGAGCTAAAAATATTCTACATACTGATTTGAAGATAAAAGTCAGGAAGCTGAATGAAAACGTGGTTGAAGAAGAGTCATGGTGGCAGGGCCACACTGTCTGAGGTGGAGTCCATTCCAAGTTTTCAAGTTGCAGGTTGTTCTCAGAAACACATCTATTATAAGAAGTTTGCATGGAGGAAAGTCTAAATTCTTCTCTTTTCATAGGACTTCATATCCTTGTAGGAGGATATAGTCATGCCCATATGCTCACCCTTCACGGTCATGCCTTTTTGGTTCTTTTGGTAGTAAGATGCTCTACCTATTCTTTGCCACTCTTGCATCTATACTGTGGCATTTCCATAATGAAGGCTGCCAGGAAGCTTTTGTGGGTCTCTGAATTTATTTAAAATCATCTTTCCAAGCTAATCTAAGAGTGACCTAAGACTGTGAAAGGTTTGAGCAAAGAAAGAGCTAATGATCTCTTGAGATATGGTCCACCTGTAAATTTCTGAAAATGAAATGAAATGCAAAACTGGAGGGAATTTCAAGAAAGTTGCTCATTTTTGTTGTATCAAAAGGTTGATAAGAGAGACTTTGTAAAATATGTAAAATTTCTAGAGGAATTACGGCTATATTAGGAAGATTTGTAGGTGGAATACTTCTCCAAAAAGTATGTTTTAGCTGTTGGGAATTGTAGCTCAAAAGCTGATCATATCTGCCTAAGAACTACCTACTTGGTGTCCTTTGGAATACCTAAAGGGTGATTAGTATGCGAATATCCTTGTACAGTATCTTCTATGCCATTCAGTGGTAAGGCTTCTGCCAGAAAGGCCTTGAAAGAAAGGGTTCATATTGGGAATTTCTTCACACAGGCTGTAGTTAAAATATCACTTACACAAGTGACTGCACACTAGATACACTGATACCCTTTTAGATTTCAGCTGCTGACTGTGCATTGTAGTGCAGAGAAGTTATGCTAGCTGGCTTCAGTCAGTCTTCCAGTCTTGCACATTTGAGGCCTGTCACATGTTGAGAACATGGCTGTCTGCTAAGAAAAAAAAATAACAAGTGCAACCTTTTGGTTATTACTGTGTTTCATAGCCAGAGTGTAACTGACTAAACAAGGTTTTGAAAGTTCAATAATATATAACCTTGATTCTCCAGAAAATGCAAGGTCATGGTTGTATGTGTTAAACAACAAACCAGTATCTAAGATGTCATTCAGAATATAATCAGTGTCATTCTCCCCGTCCATCTAAATCTAGGTGTCCAAGAAAACATGCATTAAACAAATGCTTTCAGTTTCTTCTTCATTCTTTGGTCATTGAAGTAGTGATATAAATGGCTCTGGTAAATCATAGTATTGTGAATAATGCACAGCAAAATCTCATTGTCATTTGTGGACTTTAAGAGCATTTGAATAAAGTTTCTGGAGAGTGATTTGCTCTGTCTTTTGTACCTAGGAAAACTAGGGACCATATCCTCTGTGCTTCTTTATTTTGTTGTTCCAGAAGAAATTAATTTTACAGGCTTAAATTCCATACTGAGGAGGCATGGAGTCCTGCCATGTTTCTCATTAACACTGCTTTACACATTCCACATGCCAGAAGCATTAATAAGTTTGGTATAAATATTGAGGATATAATATCCTGATCTGAGAAAGCATCTGAGCATATGCTGGGGCTTTACTGAAGTCAGCAGGAGTTAAATACATGCTTAAGAGTTAACCAAGAAAATATTTGTCCTTGCTGATCAGGAGCTCCATGGTAAAAGGAATAGATTATACTTGACCCTTTGGGAGTATTTCTTTGTGGTATAACTCTTCTTGCTTTAAAGAAATAAGATGTGAGATATAACCTCAATGCCTCACAGCCTCCTTTTAAAGCATATATATGTCTATCTTTAAAGCAAAAGTTATTCTCTTCAGATTTTAATGAACTTACCTATGGCTGAAGTAACAAAATAAGGAAAGAAGAAAAAGACTGAAATTATATTTTTTAACATCATTTAATAAAAATGCTAACTTCCTCCTTATTTTTCCTGTATTTTCCCAAAATTTATTTTAATGTTAAAGAAATACAAACATTGCTTCTTTTATGAGTTTGTCATTAATGCACTTTTTATATAGTTCACATTTCTAAGTAGAGAACAGTTCCCAAAGTGTTAAGTATGAGTTTACATAAAGTCTGTTCAATAGATTTTTTACATCACATGTTGAAGAAAGATGAAGTAATCTTCATTTACAAATGTAGGATGTTTATCAAAAAGCTTTTCTTCTTGACTAGAATATTGGTTTTTTCTGGCCATGAGGTGGGCAAATGCCTGCAATTGTGTATGTCTGCATGGGAATGCAATGACATGATTATAAATATTTTTCTGACCAACAGATATTTCCTGGACTGATTCTCTCAGACATCAAGCCTGCCAAAAGAATGAAGTTCAAGACAGTCTGCTATCTGCTTGTTCAGCTCATGCACTGTCGCAAGATGTTCAAAGCGGAGATCCCTTTCTCCAATGTCATGACGTGTGAAGATGATGATAAGGTAGTCCATGCGGGCCGAGTGCACTCTTTGGGCATCAGTTCCGGGACTGCATCAAGCAGACCATCTTTGAGAACATAGCGGGTGATATTACAAACTGATAAAGAAGTTTATGGTGTTCCTGCTGGAGCTAGAACAATCTACTTCCCACATCAAAGTCAAACTTTAATTATAAAAGGCCTCAAATTTGGAGCTGCTCTTGGAAAAGCCAGCATAGGTGTCCTATGTGGCTTCTATTAAGGGCTTTTTTCACAGGAATTGGAATTTCTGAGGTTGTTGCCGTCCTTTTAAACATATATTCTTTTGAATCTTTTTTCCATCCCAGTCTGAACCTGATGGTGACAAATGCAAACCAACAGAGTAATTTTGTCTCTAGATGGTTCTCTGAAATGTGAAAGGCAACTGATTAGCCAAAACCCCTCTTTGTCCATTATACAAATCCAAAACATAAAAGTCCCTAATACAAATATAAATTCAGTTTTCTTGGATGCCTGGTAATGCCATAAATCAAAATTGCTTTACATACTAGTAGCCTGGTTTGCTTCTTTTCTGTATATGAATCTACCTGGAAATTTATGGATAAAAACCGTGAGTGTTGCTTGTTCCATTTTCTTTGACAGCAGGTGGCAATATTACACAGGTCAGTCCACCAGTGAGTGGTGGCATGCAAGCATTGAAATCAGTAATTGACTGATTGCTTCACTTTTTTTCTATTTTTCATTTATTGAAGATTCAGTCTAAATCTTACTTTCAGAAAGCATTCAAACTTTCTTATTTTGGGTTTTACATGCTCTTGTGCTTCCTCTACAGGAAAAGGGGAGAAAAGTCAATTAGTCCCTTTAAAACACAGTTTCAGTAAAGACTTTCAGAAACTCCAGATTTGATTTTGAAATTGGCCATGTACAAGACCTTCCAATTGAGATTTAGTGCTATCTTTAAGTATTTTAAAAAATAATCCACACATTCCTTGAAGCATATGCAATACTTTACATTGTGTCTTGTGTATGTATAAATATGGTAATATACACAGAAAATCCCCATGTGGATTTATTAGGGATCTGATGAAATTTTTTTCATGCCAAAACATTGGCAGTGAAGTTCTACAATGCTATCAGTAATGGAAACAGTTGTTCTGATGTAACACATCAAGGACTTGTATTATATGATAGTAATATAAATACACAGTGTTACAATGTAGGGTTTCTTTAGAGTTTTGAGTCCTCAAATCATGTAAATAAAGTAAAACAAGTGGGAATAAAGTAAAAAAAGGGGGGTCTTTAAAGCCAGTACATTTCTGAGAAATATAAATACTGGATCTTGATCATATAAGACATGATGTAAGTCTACTGTGCAAAATAATAATAGAGATAGAAATAAGAGACTTAGAGGAAATAATTGTATGTAAGAAACAGCTATTTTGGTTAAGAACAGAAACTTTAACCCTGTTTCAAAATGGCAGAATAGATAATATAATTTACTCCATATATCAGAATAACACCCATATTCGTATACCCTCATTTCAGGTTTTAAAGCAAAGAAGCATTTATTTAAATGCTGTTTTCCTCACCCCTGTTGTTTACTATAGGCTTAAATTTGAATTGTAAAAAATCCCTGAAGATGTATCTGCTGCAACTAATGCAATACATATGGCAACCAATTATAGTTTATTGAGAGCAAAATTGTGTATTTCTGACAATATTCCTAAAAGCACTCAGTTTCCCTACAAATTAATGGTACAATGTCTTCTTCAAAAGAACAAATTCCTCTCAGTTTAGAATCACTGAAAATAGTTATTTGGCTGGAAATTTAGGATGTCTAATCAAAGTATGTCCCCAAGTTTAGTTTTCATGTTGAAACAATTAGCTCTTAAACCAACGACAATTTACCAGGTAATGGGATCTGATAGCTTGAGGAAAAACGTAACCTTATAATTGTTTACTGCTGGTGTAACCTCTTTTCTACATACAAAGCCAGCAAAGCAACACTTGGAAAGTTACTTTCTCTTTGCTAGGGTCCATTTTTCTTTACCAACAGAAAACTAAGGTATCAGTCAGCAGATAACCCTTCCCACTATTCATAAGAATTCAGATCTAATATACTGTAGTGGTTTGGTTCAAAATACCCATTACTTACTTATTTTCCTTCTGTGACATAAGAATTAGGAGAAAGCAAAGCAGGCACAAAACTTAAACCTTAAAAGAATAAAGAAGTTTATTAACAGAACTAAAAGGCAGGGGAAAAAAAAAGTTAGACTACACCTTCAGAACACTTCTCTTCCCCCCACCTTCCTCCCTCCTCCCACTGACAATGTAAAAAAACAACCCTCAAGATTTTTCAGTCAGTTTACCATCTCTGTAATAACCTTTCTCAGTTCACTTAGGGAGAGGAGTCTCTCTTGCTCATGCTATGGAAACGTCTCCACAAGAAAACAGTTAAACAGTTCTCTGGTGGATTCAGCGTCACAGCAAGGCAGACGCCTGGGATGGTTTCTGCTTGCACGTGAAAGTCCCTTCCCTCAACTTGCAACTTTCCCCACAACTGCTTTCGAGGGTTTCATCTTTAGCTAATGGGGTACCATTTTAAGGATGAGCTGTTCAGAAACAAAAGTTCTCTTTACCCATCTGTGGGTGCATCTTCATCTCTAGGAACATAGGCCTTCCTCTGGGAGCAAGAGAGTCTTCATCACTTTCAACTCTCTCGGTTAAAACTTCTCATTAAATCACAGCTACTTCAGCAGTTGCTTAATGCAGCACAGGTACTTTTACTCATGATTGCAGTTTGAACACTCTACCCCCCCATGCTTTCATGAAATAACAACAGGTACGCTGATATATATCAAAGTCCATCACCATAGCCTTACAACAGAATTTCAGCTTCCAGGAGAAGCATCTCCTCTTTCTCCTCTCTTAGGGTTTCAGCTCTTCCTTCTTCACTGACTTTGGTGTCTCTGTGGTGTTTACTTCACGTGCCTTCATCTTTCCCTTTCCTTTAACTCGGGAGAGGATTGATGTCTGCAGGCTTCATCTGTTCTGGAGAAATCTTACAGCACTAAAAGAGTTAATCTCACCTGGGCCTTGCAGCTGGAATTTGCTTATCTCTCCTTGCCGGGCTGGCACTGGGTGAGGGGGACCTGGCCCACCCGGAGCAGGGCGGGGGAGGGCCTGGCCGCAGATGGAACAGGGCCGCTCCAGGGTGGTCTCCTGGCCGGCCCGGCCGCGCCGAGCAGGGCCCGGCCCCGCTGGGCCGTGCCCCGGGCCTCCCCCAGTCACCTGTCCGAAAGCCGGAAGTCAGAGAGAGTTTCCCGGCCTTTGTTCGTTCTTAAATGTGCATCACAGAGGCGTATCGAGCTTCTTAAGTGGCTTAAAGAAGTTGTCAATATTCCAACTAGCCAGTTGATTGGTTCGGTCAGGTCTAGAGGAGGCTGTAAGCACCTCTTTGCAAAAAGATCACTTCCGAGGCTGATGGAGCCTTCCTTAAAAACCTTAAACTATGCTAACCCATGACATATACATATAAGTTATGTACTAATGAACTGCTGTAGTTCACAGTTTGTTCACTGATGAGGTACTCCTAAGTATTAATTGTGAAATAAGAAAGGAAACTGCCATTCCTGCAAGATTACTTAAATAGAGATCACCATCTTTTCTACCATCTGGATTAAAAGGCTATGTTGTTGTATAGCCTCTAGAGTGGGCTATTTAGGAGTGAGTGTTCTGAAGAGAGAAGTTTTGTTTTCTTCTTTAACATCTTTCTGGCAGGCTCTACTTATTATATAAAAATAATAATAAGTAGACTTGTTATTTCATAATGTTTTGAATTGTCTTGAACTCTGCAGATGCTAGATAAAAAATATTCCTTTGACTTTACAGAAATAGTAGAACTTGCCTGAGCTTTGTTGTCAAAACTCTTCTGGGAAGTAAGGCTTGACCCCTGTCTTGTCATAGAATAGATCTAGCCATAATGGTTTAGATTAAAGTGCCCTCAACTGAAGGTTGCCACCAGTGTGGCTGAGATGCTGCTCACTGTCTCCTGAGTGCTCTCTGTGAAAAGCGAGACAGCTTGTCTAGAATCCCTTTCAGATATGCTCTGTGATAAATCTTTTCCACTGGAAAGAACTATGAGTAATCATCTTGTAGCTGTGCTATCTCAGCCTTGGAGGAGCCAGTTAGGCACAGGTTAGTTCTGATAATTTGTTGGATGGCTCCATCTGGATCTGAAAGTGCACTTGAGGCATACTCAAGAGGTCTTAACCAAGAGAGCCAATTGGGTGAGTTAAAGATAGTTACACTTGAAATTTCAGACCCTCTGCAGTCACACGTGGTCATTGTGCAAGACTTTAAGGTAAATTATCATTTTGAAATATGTATTGTTACCTTGACAGTAGGACTTTTCTTGTGTCATGAAGAGCCTGGTTATCTTGTCTTCAAGATGTCCAGAGCCCCATGTCTTCTGTCAAGGAAAAAAACCAAAATAAAATGATTTTGCAAGGTAAAGTCACCCTGACTGGGAACAAACTGATTATTTACTCAGTGGCAGAGGAGTGTCAGGGCCATATGTGAAAAGAACTTCTGGATTAAAATGCTGGAATTAAGTGGGAGTTTTCTCATTGGTTTGAATGAGATCAGGATTTCAGGTAAGGAATTTTAAAAAGATGACATTCATACTGAGGTAAGAGCTCTGTCTTTTGTAGTTGCTCTGTTTAATGAATTCCACATCCTCTCTGTGAGCTTGAAGTAATATGAACAGCAATGAACAATTTCAGTGCTGATAAAATCTGTGCTTCTTTCTTCATCCATACTGCAGAGGAGAGCATTGAGGACAGCCTCTGAAAAACTCAGGAATCGCTCCTCTTTTTCTACCAATGTTGTATACAACACTCCAGGAACTCGAGTAAACAGATACATCAGCCGCTTGATAGAAGCCCGGCAAACTGAGTCTGAGATGGCTGATTTGAACTTCATTACCCTGAAGTATAAGCAAATTGAGCGTGAAAATAAAGTAAGGGGGTTTAAAATTATTTTTACTGATTTCACTGACCATAAGCCAATAAGCATTGGGATTTTTGTTCAGGTTTCATGCAATGTTTAAATACTACTCACTGTCTTTAGATACTCCGCTGGACTGTCTCTCAATTAAGAAGGTGACATTATCTCTACCTTCTATGGAAACGCTTGAAGGGGATAAAAAGAAAGATTGGTATTGTCCTACTTATCAGGATCCTACTCCCTGTTATATATCCTGTGTTTTGGTCTTTCTTTTGATTCTACAAACTGCCTGAGTCACTTGTTTAATGCTGTCTCATTGCAATATGTCTGCCTACTCACTCATCTGCTCTGGAGAAGTGTTAATGACAAGAAGATACATAGGTAGCCTGATAAGTATTGGTCTTATTCTAGAAATTCTAGAAAATATTAAAAAAACCCCATTAAATCTCTGGACAAGGTTATAATCTTACACCAGTGTGGCAGTGCTGAAAGCAGGGGATTTACTCCAGACTTACAAGCATGAACATCAGCTAACAGTTGTTCCTACCTTGTAGGGTTTTGGGATTTTTTTGTGAATACAAATTATTTGTATTTACAGCCTTTAGTTTATGTGTTTGAAAAAGCAGAAGTGTTATGGTTTTGAAGTAATTTGGCAGGAGCATTTTCCACTGTAAGTCACTTTATAGTTGCCTAAGATTTCATGTCACTACTGTTTCAAGTTAGAAGGCTGTGTGCCATATTGGATCCAAATTTTTTAAGGTTTTAAGCATAAATTTTGATTTCAAGTTTCCAAAGTAATTTACTATTTGGCTGTAAGTTTTTTCTTTCAAAATAAAAAGTCAGAAGACCAGAAGGTGTAAATAAGATTGAACTTCGGATCTTTCTGAGAAAACGCTTTTGTGTTTACACCCCTAGAAAGCTTCCTCTCGCTAATACTGTAGCTTAGTGGAATCAGGAACGGTAGCTGCTCCAAACTGAGCCCATGTATCTCATTAGCAGCTGCCTCCGTGTCCACTCATTAGTGTCCTGTCCTGAGCAGCTGAGGTGAGAGGACTTTTTGAAGGCAGCACCAAGGGGTGTTTGGCCTTTTTTCATGAGTGAGTAGAGGAAGTGCCACCCCCTTCTGGTTCAAAGTGGCTGAATTTTTTCTCGAAAAGATAAACTTATATCTGAGCCTAACTCAGTTTTGACTAGTTACAGGGTGAAAGAGAAGTTTGTCAAGGAAAGTGTTGTGTAGACTTGCCTCATCTGTTTTTTTTCATGTGAATTAAGACATCATGTTTGTAAACTAAGTAGGGGCTTGTTTTACTTTAGGATACAGTTCTTTCTCACTGAGAATGGACAAGTGTGGGTGTCTGGGTATATATAAAATATTTACTGTCTTCATTTCTTCCTTTCTTTAACAGTACCACCAGCTTCAGGATGAGTACTTCACCAGTGCTGTAGTTCTCTCACTAATTCTAGCTGCCTTATTTGGCCTTGTCTACCTTCTAATAATACCACAGTAAGTTTCTGTCTTTTGCTGTCATAACTCAAAGTGGTACATCCTCAGGCATCCTGCACAGGTCAAAAATTAAAGTCTTTGGAACAGGAATGGGCACCTAGGTCAGTATCTTCTCACGTGGGAGATTCTCTGTTAGTATACCCTCTGTTAGTATACCCAGTTTAATTGTTATCTCTTTCATTTGTCCATGGGAGACACTTTTCACTATCTTTTTTTTTCTTTTGTAGAAGTATGCATTTAGAGGAAAAAAACACATTTCAGTGTTTATTTAAACTTTCAGTGGTTATTTTTGACTTATTTAAAGCATTTCTGCAATACAAACAAAGGTGTTACTGCAGCTTTTCTAAATGTGTTTGTGCTACTTCAGATTAAGTATTTCAGGTTTTTATAGCAACATAGATAAAACTATACTGAGTTTAATGGAAACTGAGTACTTAAAATACCCATCTAGCTGCATTGAGGCCTGCATTTATAGCCTTCATTGAAGTTTTTGGTGTCAACACTATCCCTACATTAACTGCCTAGTGCATAGTTTGGCTATGCACACATAACTTGCAGTCCGACCTTGAGTGCAGTAAAGCAGACATAACCAAATGATGTATTTGGGTGGTATCCTATGCCTATTGTTGAGTGATTAGTTAGTGATTACCTCAGATTTTGTCAGATCTATGTGAATGCTTACTAAACAAAAAATACTTAGAGCACTTTCAAATATAGATGTAGATAAAAGTGTGTGTAAGGTATAAAAATTATTAATAAAGAACATTTTTTTCAGATTAGAATATCAAAACATTAAAAATAAACTTTACTCACTTTTACTATTAGGATTTCAATGGGAGTATAACTGGCCACAGGATAATGCTTTTGAAAATTCCATTTAATTATGGTCTTTTCTATTCACAAATCCCCAGTCAGAATAATACTTCTATATTCTATTATTTTTTTGTTGAAAGATTGAAAAACACTTTATTCACTTTAATAAAATACAAATACTAATTTGTAATATAGTACCTTTCATCTAAAGAATTCAAAGTCACTGATAAGAATCATCATTTACATCGTCATTTCTAGACTAATGACTCTGCTGACTAATTGAAGTATAATCAAGAAGTCTCTCACCTTCTTCTTCAGTAAGCCACAGCTGCAGTACATAGCAGTTTTGAACAAGGAGAAACAAAGAGTATTAGCATAGTTGAAGCTAGAATGAATTTCCAAGAATCATATAATAGCCTTTCCCAAAACTACTGTCACTTAAAAACACCTAGACAGAGATTCAGTTTAAGTCATGATCTGACAGACACACAAGCTCCAGCAGAATATCACTACTGAAGATCATGAAGACGGACTGGGTTAGTTAAAAAAGCTACCCACTGAATGCTCCTAAGTTCTTTCTTCCAGTGTCTTGAGTGGTGGCTTTATACAGCCAAATTACTATTTTTCTTGGGCCCTTCCCTTGCTGTGATATGAAGGCAAACATGAGCTCAGTTAAAACTTTGGAAGTATGGGAAAATTTCCCCTCTTTCCAGAATTTAGAGCTTTAAGCTGCTATTTAGATTGCCAAAGTAGCTATAGGTATGGCGAGAGAATGCAAAACCCAAAACAAGGCTTGTAATATGTTAATCTAAAGGGAGAAATGAGATATCACAATATTTCAAGGAGGAGGTTCATCATCTAGACAAGAAAATGTCATAGGAAAGTCAATTGCTGTATAAATATACAGAAATCAATGGGCTTGCCATTCTTAGAATTCCTATCATCGTTTGAGCAAAACAGCTTCTCAACTAAAGAACACATTTTATATCCCCAGATGGAATTGGTGAAAGTAAGGCTATGTTCCTGTCAACCGAAGCTGTCCAGTTATGGAGGTACATACGCAGTGTAGCCACTAAAAGCCCTGACTACAAACCTTTCTAATGTCTTATTCTGTGTTTATTTAAAAAAAAAAAAAAAATATGTAGCTCTTTGTAGATGCCAACCCGAATATCTGTCAGGGTCCCAGTCAGCACTACTGTCAGTTGTCAGCTGTTGCTGCCTTATAAGACGTTGTTGCAGTCATGTCCCCTGCATTCTTAGGCATGAGAGTCTGCCTTGATTAATACTTGTATTTAGAATCCACACTAACAGCACCCAGGGTCACCTTCCCGTTCTAGGTACACATACTACACCATAGAATTCTCCCTGTTCCTGTATCAGTAGGAATAGTTACATGAGTTTGAAATCAAAGTTAAATAGTTAGAAATTCTACAGGAGAATTGCACACTTCTGCTGTTAGAAACCCTGTAGAAACAATCTGTCCCCAGTAATTGTCAAGGGCACAGATACATATATGCCTGAATCCATGGCTCACATGACTTCTGGACTGGCTGGTTTATTCTCTTAAGTTAGAAAAGAAGGTGTGAAGATCATGTTATGCTACTGTCATACAGCCCTGATTCCATGGTTGGCATGGGGCCAGGCTGCCCCCGAGCAGAAATCAAATGCACCTGCACTGATGGACTAATTTTTGTCAGCTTGCTCACACCCGTAAGGTATTTTTCCAAGAGAAGTTTTCCGGAGAAAGAAAGTTCTTGGTTTGCACCCCTCTTCTCATGAAGAACAAGCCTATTTTGATTGATCGGAAGAGGGAAGATTTAGCATTTAAAAATTATTACAGCATCTATGTGAAACTTAATATTTGTCTAACCATTGAGGAAGACTCAAAAGGAGAGAGTTGTTGTGTTTCATTAGAAGGCAGTCTGGTCTGATTTTATTTGACTTGCTAAGTGTCTGAATTGAATGACCATTGATTTCCGAATCTTTGAGAAAGAGAAATTAGAACGAAAAAGCATATGGTAACTGTTAACACAGGTGCCAAGGCCAAGTAATTGAGTTACACACTCCCCTTACAAGAGTCATTATGCTGAATATTCTTCATTAGCCTACAATTAGAAAGTCTCTCTCCTGACTACCATACATTTGAATTTTTGTGCTGCTTTGATCTCCTTGGTGAGGTCAGAGCATATACAAGAGCATTTACTAATTTCTTAGTCTTGAGAGCGGTGGCCTTCACTGTTATATTTACACTGTGTATAACAGCAAGGTTGAGGAGGAGATCCTCCACCATTTATTTAAAATACTGTTTCAGAAGGAGCCCGAACAGCAGTTTGTTCTCATCTGTTACTGAGTTGCATTGCATGACTTCTACTGTGTTTTGATTCTAGGAGTACCATAGTTCTTGTCCTCCTCGTGTTCTGCATATGCTTCCTAGTGGCTTGTATTATGTATCTACATGTCACACGAGTACAAGTAAGTGGTTTAAGATTTTGTGACTATTCTTCCTTTTGGTGGCCATGCTATGTTTGTCCTTTGGAATATGAAGCCATCAGTGTATGCTTCACAGATTCATAGAGTCTGAAATCTATGTGCTTTAAAGTTCATTGGTAAGTAATGTACTAGACTCTTCAAAACTGAAGATGGATCATCTGAAAGTAGGTTTTTTACATGAGTAATCATTACAGCAGTGTAGCATTCAGTGCCATTAATTCTATGCTTTCTTTTTTGCTAAATCTTTCCTGAACACTTACCACTAAATACTGTGTTCAGATAAACTGCTTTAACCTGACTTTTAGTCCTTTCTGACTACAGAGCACACTAGTTCTCCCTTTCATTCCAGCTGGTCTGGGTGTAAAGTCCTGCTAACTTCCCTTCCCTCTGTTTTCAAAATTTTTCTTGCCAAAACAGGAGCTGTTTTGATAGTAAAGCACAATGTTTTGCACACACAATCCTTGGCCTTTTCAAAACCTTCGGTAATGATTAATTCTCCTGCATTATATTTTCACAACAGTAATGATGCAGAAGGACATTTGGATTTTTTAGGGGAGAAATAGGTCTGCCAGATCAGAATAAGGCATCTACGGGCTAATTTTCTGATGAAAGAAATCTGTATTGGATTAATCTAAATTTAGTCTTTTCAGACAAATATCGGGAAAAAACACCTACGCAGTTAATCAGCTTTGCTGATTAGCACACACTAATTTTAGTTTTAAAAAGTGCCTTTTGGCAGAAGAAAAGCATGTGTTTTCATGGAAACATAAAGAGCATATTAGCAGAGTATCAGGTACTGAACAGAACCTTATTTATAAACTTAAAAAATTATTTGGGAGTAATTTTGAGGATCTCTTTTTTTGTATTAGGACAGAGTAGTTTATCATCTGTTCTGCTCTCTATAGATGGTAGAAATGCAGATGAAGTTTGTAGGAAGTAACTGCTCTTTATACCATTTCCCTGGGGCTAGTGCAAACTTAAGAAGTGTTCCTTCTGTTTTATCAGTCAAGAAAATTTGTATTTATTCCAGGGTCCTCTAGAGATTCAGTACTATACAGGATCAAATCCAGCATTAGAAAAATAAAGAAATATAAAACCTTAGAATATCACAATTTAAAACCTTGTGGCAAAAATTTGTCTTATATAATAAATAAAATAAAAATAATATGGTGTGGATAATGGATATAGAATTGTAAAACAATAATTAATATTTTAATCAGTCTTCTGGCACTTATTTGCTGTTTCACTCTTCACACGTGACTCAGCTTCTCCATGCTTTAACATTAAATGCCTCACTCATAAAACCGCTTTGATAATATTTTCTGTACCTAGTTACCTAGAATTTTGGGAATCTGACAGTACTTATTTAGTTAATAAAAATTCCACAAATAAAAGAAAACAAAGAAAATGAAGCCCAAAATTCTGTGCTATCATAAAAGTGCAGATGCGATCTTAGAATGACTTAAAGTCAGAAGTATAAATCTTATTAGTTTCAGAATTTTAATTCAGAACTCATCTTTTAAAGGTTTCTTTTCCATTTTAACCTGATAGCCTAGCATGTCAACACTTAAAACATATGTGCACTACACAGACCAAAAAAAATTTTCCGTGCAATGTGTCAGGACATGTGATCTTTGAATTTGTATTTTGTTTTGTCCCTATTAACTATCCAGCATTATCTTCAAACTAAGGGTATTATCTCTTTAACAAGCAGTAGATAGCTTATTTGGTTGAAACCGGAATTTATGGATTGTATACATTTTCTTCAAACACAATTATTTTGTATTTTATTTATATGGATAAAACCACACGTGTTCCACCCCATGTGTACATAGGATTTTCATCTAGTTAAGTGGACAGTTTGATGGGTAAAATACTATGTGGATGATCACATTCAGAGCATGGCCATTTATGGTTATACTTTACCTGGAAACCAATAATAAGTGGGATACTACAGGAGTTTATCCTGAATTCTGTCTTGTTAGACATCTTTATCAACAGCCTGGAGGAGGACATGGCATATACTCATGTCAAGTTTTCAAATGACTAAAGTTTCATAAGAACAGCTGGCAGGATTACTATTGAGAGGGTCCTAGATAGGTTGACAGAATGGGCCAACAGGAATCTTATGAATACAGAATGGATAATGCGAAGTCCAGGCCCTGAGAAGAAATAATCCCCTGCAATGACACAGGAGGAGTAACCAGCTCTGCAAAAATGGCCCTGACACCCTTGGGGTCAAGGCAGACAGTACTTTTGGGCCCCCTGAGGTCCCTTCCAGTCGGAACTATATGATAGTGATAAACAAAGGCAGAAATAGTCTGTCTTTTTTTCATAGTGTAATTTTGGACATTACTGTATCCTCTCCCCTGAGACATAGCTTTTCAATCTCAGATTCCTATAATTTGAGCTATTTGTTCTACAATATGCTCAGTTTTATTAAAGGTGATACACCTCAGGTATCCTAATCTGTTTTATTGATGCTAATAGTTACATCGGTGTAGCAAATTAACTCAGATCCATAGTAGAAATCTACTATTGATATTATATTGATTGCTCCACACCTACATTTACGTGGACTTAACCTACACTGAAGCCAGAATGTATTTGTAGATCATACTTTCTTTTTTTTTCTGTAATTGCTTGTATTTTCATGTGTCACAGCCCATATGAAGTTGATTAATATATAACTACCTGAAACTTTTAATAACATGGTCACCCATACAGGGGAAATGTCTCTGCATATGCGAAAGGAAGGGGACACATTTCAATACATGATTTCTGTTTTGCCAAGGCTAAAGTAGCCTCTCTCTATGAGTACTTTGCTGCCTGCTGAAAGCTATGCTTTTGAGGTCGGTGATACCCATTAAGTGAACAGCTTTTCTTCAAAATTGTTGATTTTCATCCAAAAAATCAGGTGTTTGCTTGCTCCATTTGACCTTAAGTGAAATTGGACCTTGATAAATCTGAGCTACCTCCTTTTAAAGGACAGAGGATATTCCCCACTTTAAATCTGACTGTTTATTGGATTTGATTCTTGACCCTTGAAGTCACTGGAAGAAGTCCTGTGGTCTGAAAGATATATCCAGTAGATAATAGATGTGCCAAACATTCTTAGTGCAAAGGGAAAGGAAGGAAAGAAGCTTTACCTGGAAGCAGAGTTGATCAGAATGACTGGAACAGGCCTAAGTACACAGCCTAACAGACTTACCCTTCCTCTCTCCTGTTCTGTCACAGGCTTCATAGCAACAAGAACTTGACGCTTGATAGTGTGATAAATGGAATCACGGTAAAAGTGGAAATAAGCAAAATGTTCACAAGACTCCATTTCACCAGATATTTTTGTTCTCTACTGCTGTTTCTGACAAATTCAATGTTTATATGAATCACAATAATTAAAACTACCCTGGCATTTAACATGCCTGTTATAACAGAAGACACATGTACCACTCCAAAATTCTATGCTATCACAGTATATTCTCTTGGATAACAATTTGGAGCTGAAAATTTGCAAGGCAAAAGTTGCTTTGGGTATTTTCCCCATGAGAGCAAAATCAAATGCCATCCTCATATCATTTGCATCATGAGTAGGCGTAAAACTAAAATTTCTAAGAGTTTTAATTATAGTGAGAAATAATGTATAGCAATAATAACTTCACATTTATTATCTCCAAAATTGCAATTACTGTTAAAATACATCTATACAATAATAACCAAGTAACAGTTATTATGCAACAATAACTGCAATTTCATAATTTGCAGTACAGGTGAAATTTCTGTATCCCTTATTCACTTCTCTTTATAGACTACTAAAAAATAACAACCCCACTTTAAAAATATTTTAAATATTTTATCTATAAATCTTTTTTTTTTCCTTCCTTAGTGTTTTCCAGGGTGCCTGACAATACAAATTCGTACCATTTTGTGTATTTTTATTGTGATCTTAATATACTCCGTGGCTCAAGGCTGTGTGGTGAGTATTTGAATCAAGTATCACTTAAGTTAGCATTCTGTTTAAAGAACAAGCTGGTGCAGATCCATTAAGCACATACCATATTCTCATCTGATGAATTCGTACTTCTTTTATTATTCATACTTGCAGGTCATGCTTCTTCAAAATTAAACCCCTTTGCTGCAATTTGAACTTTCATTGCCCTGAGACAATGTATTGTGTAGGACAGTGTATTGAATTAGGAATGGCAAAGCTATTAGCAAATTGCACAGATAATACCTATTCAAAACCAATATAAATTAGTATGTCAAACCTTAGCGTCATGTAGACTGCTGATGTCATGTACTTTATGGGAAAACTGTTTTTAAATGTTCAACTTGCTTGCTAGTTGAACAATTGCTAGTATTTTGTGACAGACAAGGTATGGTGTCAAAACAAGATTACTATTTCTATGTGGCAACTTATGGAACATATTTCTGTGTAATAACAGGGTGATATTTTTAGTCTAGGCAGATAAGAAAAGATAGATTTTAAAAAATTGCCAGTTTTGTGTAACAAGAAGAGGTGCTTACACTGAGCTACTTACATGATCCATTCACATCTAATGCCTAAAAAGCTTCTGTTGTATGAAGTGAACGTGCTCAATACTTCTGAAAATTGAGCTTCCTTTACTGTAGATTAGCAGAGAGTTCAACATGGTGGACTTGAATTCAAATGGTATTCAAACTTCCACGTAAGTATTTGTCAGTCAGTTGCCTTGATGAATTCCTAGCGCTCAATTTCAGCATTTTGGCTGCTAATGCTAATGAATTAAACATGTTAGGGTACCCAAAGGAAAGAATCTGCACAAAAGTAGCACATGAAACACAATTGGAAATGCTGGGAAGGCAGATGTTTCAAATCACGCCTCTCTGCAGGAATTCGACAATGTGTTCTGACCATAAGAAAACATGAGCAATTGTCAGTGCTTGGATGCCAAGCCTCATATTTTGTATTTTGTGTATTCACTCATCCCTGGACCTGCCCTGAGAACATAATAGCTAGCTTATCCCCATGAACTGAATGGGCAGAGGATCCCTTTTCTGCAAATTCCAATGTCCTGAGAGGAAATAAGAATTACTGATGTTGAGATATTTCTGGGAATTCCTGAACATCATCTGTGTGAGTAACACACAGCCCTAATAGCACACAGACATATATATGGTTCTTAATGTGGACATAAGCACAAAATGCATAGAGCTTTGCAGTGACTCCAGGCTAGCTTCTCAGCAAATTCTGTGTATCTGACTTTGGGATTGAGATTAATGTTATGACAGCTAAAACCTTTGTGAATCAGCCCCCACAGATCTGACACTTACTTTGACCAAATGAAACAAGCACCACTGTTGCCACTTAAAGATGGTGAGAATGAGAAACAGACATCGTAAGCCCTAATGCAACGCTGAACAATAGTGGAAGAAGACAGATTAGAATTCAGAAGTTCTGACCTCCAACAAGGCAGTGATCATTCAGTTACAATTTAGAATAGGTCACAAATACAACTTTATCCTTTCCTGAACAAAAATAACTTGTAACCTAAGGAGAAATGTTTAATCAGTAGAAATTATTAGTTCCTGCAAAGTAATGCCTCTAGAATTCTTATCTGTCAGAAGAGCTAGGTGTTGAGGTTCCACTATTGGTTGTACAGCAGATAATGTTTTCCTGGATAGATTGCAGATCATTGATGAAGCCCTCATGCATGTGTATATTTTTGGATGAGTTTAGTATGAAAGCATTTTTAAGGATATTGAACAAAATCCCATTAAAGAGGTTTTTCATTTCACTCTCTAAATCTCATTTCATAGTGTTACCCATTATGAGTTTAACTCACATTTGATTTATTATGTCTCATCTTTCTAAGTTAATACAAACCCCTGTAAAATACATTATTTAATCACCCTTCAGGTCGTCAGTTACTTTACAGCATGCTATAAAATTTCATTGTCAATGGTTGGGATGAAATAAAAAGGTCTTATAACGCACTTCAAAAGAGAAGGCTTAAGTACAGGGCAGAGCTTATGTGATGGTGCCTGTTAAATCAATTTCACACTACCATCCCACTCTCCCCACTTATACTAACTCTTATCCATTTCCTCTGTGAGGGGTGAAGGTTGGACTGCAGTTAAAACTCGAGCTCTAGGGAGTTGCACTATTTGGCAGAAATTCCTCTCTTCCTTGGGTAACAGCTCTGAGATATGTACATGACATTGTCTTAAGGATAAGCAGGTTAGGTTTCTCCAAATTTCCCATAAGAAATATACTAAAAAAGTTTTATTTCCCAGTCTAAGAAGGAAACGAAACTCCTTGGATAACTGAAATGATAGGGATATTAAAGATGAGTCCTTGTATTTGAAATATATGTGACAGCAGAAGTCGCTGTGAGATGGAAAAAGATATGTTTAGTTTTTCACTCAATTAAAATACGTTTACTTTGTATTTAAGTAATTGAAGTTTATATGATTTACATAGTCAATAAAACAGACATTTATATCTGTGCTCTGTACAAGAACCTTTTTCACCTGCATGGCCACATTAAATGTTAACTGAAGTTCCTTAATTTTGCAGGAATTTGCTGCCTTGAGAATCTCTTAGGTTTTAGGAGCCTTGAGAGGGAAACTATTCAACTAAGCCCACACTTGAATTGGTTGCCCTCGTTGGCATCTAATTAACAAATTGTGTCTCTCCCCTAAAACTCAGTGGAACATTGCAGGAAAAGGAGATTTTAATACAGCATTGAGCTGGGTGGGAACTCCACAGCCATATTTTTCGAAGTAGAAATGAACTACAGTCAGCCTCCATAGCAACTACATTTCTGTTTACTTCGTATTTAACTTTCTCCTCTTCTCACCTCTCCTGTGTTTTCTAGGTTGCCTGCATGCCTTGGGTTTGGAATACCAATTCCAGCAGCTCAATAGTTATAATTTCTCCTGGTGGAACAAATAAAACAATGAATGAACTTCCATGTGACACAGCCCACTATGCTTTCCTTTCCTGTGTAGTGGGGACTCTCACCTTGGCAATATTTCTACGTGTATCTTCCTTGCCAAAAATGATTCTCCTGCTTTTTGTTACAATTTTGTACATAGTTATTCTGGAACTCAGTGGTTACAGAAAAGCAGTGGGGTAGGTATCTGGCAAAATTAAACAAGGGTAATTTTCTATAGATAGTCACACATTGACTACATATTTCTGAATTGTCCTCTAGTGTTCAGTGCTGCCTAGGACTATAGACTCACTAGAGCATAAGAAATACTTCAGTCATCCTCTCCCCAGCAATTGTGGGATCTAGTAACATCCATCAACAGGATGTTGATCAGCTTTTGGGAGCTGGCAACTTTTGCCCTGTTGTTTTGTAGCTTTATGCTAATGTACCCCAGCTGAACACACTGCAGTCCAACTATCATATGGAATAGGAAAACACAGTTAAAAACTTAACTGCCATATTTCAGCAGCCCTCAACCAATCCCAATTTCAGTTAAGCTTTTAAGCTTTTCAGTGTTTTTATATTTCCTAATTAAAAACATGCACACACATTATAATAATGCATAGCATTTAAAAATCCTCAAGAAGTTGCATGTTGGTGTGATGCAGTGATCAGATGTACTGTCACCCATCTCCCTGCCCCGATAAGCCTCTTCAAAAAGAGCTAGTGATTAGGAGGTACACATGTTTTCTAAACTAAAGACCTGATATTAAAAATGTGCAGTGTTAGGTATTAGACCTGGAATAACCCATTTATTTTCTTCTTATTTTTAAGGGGCGGCTCCTTTTATATGCGTGGCTATGAACCAATACTAGCTATTTTGCTATTTGCTTGTGCTTTGGCACTGCATTCAAGACAGGTGGACTTGAAACTGCGTCTGGACTACCTCTGGGCAGTGCAGGTAAATCACAGGATTTTATAGTATCCATGCACAAAAAATTATGTCTGACCTTTTGAATTGGTTTTCAAATACTTTCAGGACAAATTACTTGGACCCTGTCTTGGTTTGAAAGACAGGTGTCTGCTAAGGAAGGCAGGAGCCTCCCTTGAAACGAGAAAAATAAAAATGCAACCCCCTTCCCTTCGAATTATTATAATTTTGAAATTAGGGGTTTTCAGGCAAAGATATGAGGAATAGGAATAACAGTTCTTTACTACTATATATATATATGTATAACAAGGCACACAAACAACAATAACTATGGCAGTAACAGCAAACAGAACCAGTAACCCACTGTCAGCCTCCTCGGCTCCAGGCTCTTTCCCCGTTGGTGCAGTTACGGTCACAGCCGGCAGCGGCGCTGGCGGCTCCCGGTGAGCAGGGCGGGTGCGGTGGTTCCCCCTGGGCAGGCGATCCTGGTGCCTGGCCAGACCCTCGGGAACAGCAGGCTGGAACAGCAGGGACGAGCACAAATCCCGGGTAGCAGACGGGATGTCCCAAACTCCCAAACTCCGGCAGGTCTCGGCAGGCAGGGTGTGCGGGGCTACAGTGCAGCGAAGGCTCAAAGGAACGGCAGGAGCAGAGCGGCCGCAGCCCGGCTCCCAGCGGGGCAGGGAAAGGTGGGCTTAGGATCCCGGGGTTTCTCCCTGAGGCACGGTAGAAGGAAAAGCAGCCAAAAAAGCAGAAACCTGCAGTGCTGACACGATGGCCGTCTCTCCTTCTCCGTCCGAACGCCGAGAGCAACTCACTCACAAGCCCAGGTGAAAAAAGAGTGGCCAGTTGGACCCCTCCCCACTGTGGCCAGGTCTTTTGTCTTTCTTAAACACCCAGCAATTTGTTGTCCTGGCAACATATATGGGGAAAATTCCTCAAGAAACAAAGGGAAACAGAAGGGGAACCCCTAAAACCCCAAACGACCCAGACACTCAAATTTTTTCATGTCTTTTGAGGTTCACAGAGAAAGATTATTTTAGAGCTTTCTTTCCACAGACCTATAATTTTTTTTTCCTGGAGAAGTGACTTTTTGGTTTCTTTGCAGTTGTTCCAGTATATCATTAATCGAATAATATATTTGTATCTAAGGTGCATTAGGAATAAACTGTTAACAACAGAAACTTGAGATAAAAAATCAATTCCATTGGGTTTTTTTGTCTTATATTACAAAAAGGAATGAAAGTAAATCAATATTCAGTCAAACTGAAAAGAAGCAAATAAAACTGATAAAAGGAAATACTTAAACCTATATTATACAAAGAAACTATGGAACTCTTTCTCAGAGGAAGATCAGAAATTTATTTAGATACTGAGTGCAGGGACCTTTTTTGAAAATATATTTCCTAACTATCATAATCACAGCAAAAACCTACAGAAATTATATTAGCCATAACACGGGCATCAGGATATGTCTGCCTCCTGTCGCACCTCTCAGCAGTCTAATTCCCACATCCAAAGTGTTTTACACTGGCCCCCAAGGGCAGGAGCAAGTTGAATATGTAAGTTTGTTTGGTGGAATTTGGAAGTTATCCTTACAGTAAAGCTTACGCTCCTGTAGTTGACAGAGGTCGTATTCTCTTCTCATCTGCACCCTGTTAACTGTGTTGTCAAGAGGACCGTGTAAATCATCATAGCGCTTGCTTTTACACGTAACATCAAGACTGGAACACATGGGTTACTGTTTGACTGGAACATATCCCTGGCTCCACTGTATTACATAAAATGCAGAAATCAGTTATGACTTAGCTCTATTATATTCTGCTTGAGTAGTTTTTCTACCTAGCAGTTAAGCTTCATTGGGATTTCTTGTTTGACTTGATGTCCAAGACTATGTTTCCCTCTTTTATGCTTGAAGATTATCTTGTTCTATAATTTCCATGAACTCTGTACAGTTCAACTGAATGTGATCATTTAATTCAATTTTTGTCCTATGACCTGCAGTATTCGTAACTGCTGTGCCTGTCAGCTTCAGAAGCTTGTTTTGGATAAACTGATACTAGTTTCTGTTTGCTGTGGTGCCAAATACAATTTTCAGATGAAAAAAAAAATCGCCTGATTTTGAAATTCAATTCTGCACATGCCTTGTTGGATAGTCACTAACTTTATGTGGGTTGGCACATGGTGGAAGTATGTGAGTGCTGTATGATCCATGAATACAGAACCTTCTGTATGTTATTCCAAGCCCTGAAATAGAGTAGTAGCAGAGTAATGTACCAGTTTTGCTGTCCTGTGACCTTTCAGTGGATCAAGAGTGCATTCCAGCATCTTAAGTACTATTCATCATTCCAGCTACTGCAACTGCCATGGCAAACTGGGCATCCCTAATGGAAGTGCTGCTTAAAGATGCTTAGTTTTAAGTTAGCTTTTAATTACCAATGAATTAGTTTAAAAAATTTAAGTACAGGAGTATGGGATGCTTGTCTAATGAAAGACCAGAACTGGACTTGGACAGTGGTAAAGGAAGAAATATGAACTTTTCTGTTTTCTTGGAGACAGGTTATACAAAAATACTTAGTCATCTACCAAACCATTGTGTACTTTCTCCAAGGGACAATAAGGGGAGATAAATGAAACTTCAGTATTGTGCAGCAGTATTTCCAGGTACCATCTCAAAAAGTGCTTCATCTGAGAAGATCAAATGCCATTTTCAGATCTTTTCAATTGCAAATCAGAGACGTATGTAGTGCCACCTTGTGTGTGAAGTTCGCATTATAATAATGAGAAAGGAAAAAAAAATCACTTTAGGTAGAAAATTCAGAATTTAGGGATCAACATAACTACCGTTCTTTGAAATCCATACACTATTCTTGGCCTCTTAGATTATCTGGGCGTATACCTTTCATCTTCTCAATTCCAAGTGGAAGATCTATTCCTGTACAGTATGTAATAGTGGATAACTGATGAAAGAAATGCTGTTCTGCTTCCCACTCTGTGTATTAGTTGTAAATTATATTGAGTCCAAGGACTAATTAACGTAATATGCAGAAGTACTGTCCATGATGGATGTTACAGAAGTGGTTATTGTGCTGATCTATTCAAATGGATAAGCAAAAAAAACCCCAAAACATTGTCTTTGAACTTACTAGGCTCTACAGCACAGTAAAAATCTGAGTATTAAAGGCTTGGGGTACACTGTTTGTTGGAAATACCTGTGTTAAAGCTGCCTTTGAATAGTTAGCAAACTGCAGGCTACTAACTGTTTAACAGCCTTTAAGAGGAGACAAGTAAGAGCCAGTTTTCTCTAGCTGCTGGACTGCAGGAGCCCTCTATAAGGCTAAAAGCAGTCTTGGTCATATTTCTCTACAGCCATAGTACCACTTACCGTTATACCATGTTGGCTTAACTTGGTTATAATTCTGGTAACAGAAGTTTTAGAAAGACCATTGACTTAGTGCTCAGGACCTGTGGAGATTTTCTGTTTGGCAAAGGGAGTGTGCTGATTCTTTGTGCAAACATTGAATTGCATGAACCAAATGCTAAACCTAGATTCACATCTCCCAGTAGCCAGCCCCTACTGTGTGAAGATATGCCAGCATGGTTCAGCGTGTCATTTTAGGAGGCTTTTTAATTGCTGGCTTACATCTGGGGTAATTTCAGACTCAAGGGCTATTCTGGAAGCTTCAAGTACTTTGCATACTTTTAGTAATGTTCATTGTTGGGCTAATCCTGTAAAAATGTTCTCAGATGAATAAAAGCGTTTGTAGCATAGGCTGCAATAAAAAGGATTTCATAGATAATTTCTTTTATTTCATCATGAACAACAGTCTAGGACTACTAAATTATATTTTAAACAGTGAAAGTATCCTGAAATTAACCAGTAGGAATACATAGATACATACTCAGTGGTCGATGCTAAGGTCTGAGGAAAACACACTTCCACACATTTTTTCCACCCCAGTGGGGAAAAAAAAGTGCTTTGAAGAAGAGTAGTTTCAAACAAGAAAAACTGATTTAGAAAAATTACATGGTTTCAAGATAAGTTAATCTAATTTCCATTCATCTAGGTTGCATAACCAGAATAGTGATAATACAGTAGAATTTATGTACATCATGTGGAAAAAATACATTTTTTATGGATGATATGTTGTTAAAACATAGTTGTACTTACTGTTCACACATTAGTGGTGTTATAGGCTCTTGTTGATTTGCTAGGGTTTTTTTCTGTGCCAGACTTAACCTTTCTGAATATCACAGTATTTTCAGAAAATGTCTGTTGGTAGTTTTCTTGATAATTTTAATAGGCATTGGGAGGAGAATTTCATTTTCTGCATAACATTGTTGAGTAACTCTGTGTGCCTCATATGACAATAACTATGAATAGCAAATATAGGAGCATTTTACTTATTTGTGACTGATAATCACTTTTGATCATGCAAATTATTTAACAAAACTGGGAGAGAAAAAAAAGAATGGACAAATAAATACAAGTAATAAATTCATGAAGATCCTAAAGCTGCCAAAAAGTGTAGATGCTCCCGTACCCAGGATTTGTCACAGGAGGAAAACAAGAATAATACAAGGATAAGACTTCATTTGATGCATTTGATTGGTGCATTCCTTAGGGGCTACTAGAGTATCATTCTTCTGTCTTTTCTAGTCCCTTACACTTGTAAGAGGTATGAATTTTGCAGTCTGCAGGCAAGACTTGCCAGGTGTCTTAGCACTTCCACTCAAAAATCTGACCTTACAAAAGCAGTGTGATGGGTTTGTTCCCTGTGAATGTAGTGCCATCTTCAGGTCCAAAAAATGAGATTTCCATGGCATTGGTGCCCAGCTTCTTTTTATCTGAATCTTGAAACTGTGTTTTCATGTGGTATCTATTTAGTCAGTGACTTTTCTACAGCATTTTTAGGTTTATTAAACTGTCAGGTGATACAACTGTTCGGACCACTTCCCAGACAGAGGATGGGTAATCACTTACCAGCATTATAAAAACTGTGCTATCATGTGGAGCTATGTAAAATGCATTAGATGTTAATTAGATTGATATAAAAAGTCATAGTACCAAAAACATTTTAAATTTTGTCACCATGTCCAGTGCAAAAACAAAGCCTGCTTTTAAATACTGCAGCTCTGCAAATACAGCTGGGTTCCACAAAATGACCTAGCTGTCACAAATAGCAAACAGGTATAAGTAAACAGCAGAAAGTGAAAAATTATATTGGTCATGCCACTGCGTTTTCTTTCTTGTTTCTTTTCACAATAATCTGCCTTGTTTTTTGAGCTAGTAGCTACTGCATAAATATCATGCTGGCAGCTTTCCTTAATTAACCAATGGGAATAGGGGCAAAGAGATGAAGGTTTAAATGCCATTTAGCTGTCTGGATAATATTCCCACCAGAAATGTAAATACCTGTGATCTGTGCTATTTTAATCTTTCAGCCCCAAGTACTCCTTCTCCCTTCCCAGTGTCTCTTTCCTGAGAAAGAATGATGCCTATGCATCCTTTAATCTCAGCTGCTCAAAGAGCACTAGAAGCTCATGAGTCACAAGGAGGACGGATAGTTTTCATTGCACTTCCCTGAAGGGCAGAAAGCAGGAAGCTGGAAAAAGGTACAGAAAATACCAGTAATTGGCTTACTTCCCTCCCATATTATCTGTGGGATAAGATAGCTTTAGTTTGTTGGACATGACCAAGTCTTTTTTTACCTCACCTTCACTCCTTTATCTTCCCTTGTGAGAGATGCAAGGACATTTTTCCTCTTTCCCCAAGCAGCTTCTGAGGAATTGGATAAATGAGAGCTGTCTTAGGCAGTGCAAGGCAAGAGGATAGATACTCAAGTTCTGTGCAGTAGTAGCAGAGGAGGTACACTTCAGTTCATATTCCTAATGGATCACTTCAATAATAAAGCAGGATGCTAGGCATGGTATGTGGATGGGTTAAGGGCAGTCCATCTAGGGTACCAGCAACGATACAGCAGTGTTGACCAGTGTGTGATCTAAGATATATCTAAGATAAATATGCCTTTGTTTTTCAGCATGAGAAAGTAACTCAGAAGGAATTATGTGCTAATTCCATGAATGTTCTGCTTCTAGTTCTGCGGCTAGGTCAGGCAGAGCTAATACAGCTTAGTTTTCAAGGCACTGCATTGCTCCACATGGGCATTAACAGTGCAAATTTCTCCCGTTAACACATGGAGAGAGTGCACTCCTCTCTCTCTGTTAGCTAAGAGGTGCTTGACCTCAAATAGGTCAGGGGACAAAAAAGTAAGAGCACTCCCCTTGTTCTGCTGTTTACATAATTTGCCCCTATTTTGGGTTTGCTACCATTACCCACCATGGTATTATTCAAGGGCTTTCCATGATGTTCTATGATCTTCCATGAAGATTTTCTCAAGGGCTTAGTGTTTGATTGGTCTGACCATGCCTCAGGAAAGCCGAGACCCTTGTGCTCAAGCAGTCTGCCAGCACTGCCTGCTATGGGGACCCTTCACGGAGTCATCCGCTAGATCAGAGTGCACTTCAACTGATTCGTTCAGGGTTACATGCCAAAAGAGAGACCTCCTCCTGGGTCTCCACACCTTTACCCATTGACTGCTAGCTCCCTTGAAGAACCCACATTAACAGTTTGTAGATAACACTCTTTATTAATAAAAAAATATGGTGATAAGTTAAGGTTTTAGGATTGCTGGTGATAGTAGCTGACTGCAAAAATGTATTCAAAGCAATATGCAGACAAGCTCTAATCCCCAGTGAGAGCTAGCTGGAGATAATCATTCAGCATGCACAGAGTACACTTCTTACCCCATAAGTGTCCATATGAGGGAGAAGAGAGGTTCAGCCTCCCAACTAATCCCAGAAGTTATGATGGAGTCTTCTCCCCTTTCTTAACTCTTCTTTACATTTATGCAAAGCCTGAGTGACATTAGTCATACATCTCACTCAGTGTGGGGTGGTCATGCCTTGGAGGTCGGTAATGTGTAATATCTGAGATAACCTTGGGATGGGGATATGTGTCAATCCAAGGAGGATTTTACCATGGTTGCTGATTCAACAGCAGGACATCTTCCTTTATCTCTCTTGGCTTCCAGCTGCTGTGTGGCTTATCGCCTAAAAAGTACCACCAAGTACTGTCCTCTGCAAGGGTTTCAACGGAGCCTGGTTGCAGTGTCTCCACTCCACTCCACTCCACTCCACTCCACTCCACTCCACTCCACTCCACTCCACTCCTCTCTCCATTTAGTCCCCCCTAGATTATACCGTGTGTGGAAAGTTGGGTGTGCTGACTGTGTTCCATCCAGGGAGTAGCAACCATACTTCCTCATATATTTTCCATGCTGTTATCTTTAATTTATCTTCAAGTCTTTTTCCCACAATCTCATTTTTGGCAACTGAACCCTCTCAGAGTCAACATTGTAGTCAACAGTTTTGTATCCAAAAAGGGAAGAGACACTTGTTAGGTGTGTTGAACATGTAGCATTCTATCATTAGCAATGGTGACATCATTAATGCCTTTCCCTGCTCTTAGATGATTTTGCCACCACTTCAGACATGACTCTGATAGTTTGATTTAAGCCATTAGCTCTTCACTCAAGAGCCCGGTTCTCTACTTCTTAGTCATGGATGTTCCTTGCTCTGAAACCTTTGTTGTGATTCATACATAATGATGGAAGTATTGAAGAATATTTTCAATCATTTCTTCCAAAATGAACACTTTGGGCCACAGCTGGGCGAGGCAGAGGAATTTGATCACACATTTCCAGATCAGAAATGAACAGCAGCTGCCAGTGATTGATCAATATCACTACTCATACAATGCATCAAACTGATTACTCCACTTACCTACCCCTACTTAATTCCTTTGATTAGTCCAGAAATCTCCACACCGTGATTCAAAAGAGTTTTGTTCTTTAGGATGGTATTCTGCCCCGTATTGTACTAGTAGGTTAACTGAGAACCTTAACATTCCTAGGAAGAAAGTAACAACAAAATTTCTTGTTCAAAAAATAGAGGAATGGATAAGGAAGCCCCAAATGGATATTTTATTAAGATCATCAATTCAGTTAACAAATCTCTTTGGTGTTGTCAGAATAAAATTTCCAATATTCCAGTGGGATGTAAAATGGAGTTGCAAGATTGGTTTGGATTTTCAGCTGAAAATCTTTTTGTTTTTCCTATAAAATATTTAAATTCCAACAGTCAAACTAAATGCCAGAGGCAATTTCACATGTTTATAGAAAACAGTAAGTCATACCACCAAAATAGGTGAAGGATATTTTAGGAAAATACCATGCAAAGCTTAAACAGAGAAAGAAGTGTCAAGAAAACAGCTCACAAACAGAAAATAGATGCTTAGAATAAAAGCTTCAGGTGTATTTCTTGCAAAACTTAATTGCTATTTAAAGTTTACTGATATTTCCCTCTGGAACAAGTTCTGTTTCTTATTACACAAATTAGAGTAGGAGCTGAGAATTTATTTAAAAAGACAACAATTCCTGAAGAATTTAAGTTTATAAAATCAGTTCTCTTTCAGAATTCTTTCTACTTGTAAAGAAATTTAAAAATACAGAATAAACTACAGGGCAAAGCAGACTGTGTAATTTGACTAAAAAGGTTGTTTCCTAAGTTTTGTCATGGAAAATAAAACTTAGCTTCCTGAAAAAAAAAACCCACATGAAATAATATTGTTAGACTATATGAAGGCAAGAGGTGACTTGTTTTTTCCTACTTTGATAGGAATGGATACTGAGAAATTATGTGGACTTTGTAGTAGATCAGGATACCAAATTCCAGATATAAATGGGACACAAAGAAAGATTAGAACAGGTTCATCAATGCTTTATGTGATTTTGTTTTCTCAACAATGCCTGAGAATTTGGCCTTCCAGTCTTCTACTGACTGTAATTAGATAAACAAAATCACATTGTGATCACAGCAGAAGATTTGTGAGTGTGATTGAGGAACAAAGAATAAGCTGAGATTTCTGTGAGATTAATTATATGATACTGATCAAGGGTTTCTAACTGAAATCAGTGCAAGGCCAGAAGTTACTCTAAGAACAAGGAGCAAATTCCAGAGAAGTAATTTTGAAGATGAATCTATGAAGGACTAGGCTGTAATATGCAAACCTAGGAGTCCCAAATGACATTCCTAGATATTCAATATTTTTCAAATAAGGGGTCTGATTTTTAAAATTGTTTCCTATTGTATGGCTTGCAGTAACTCCTGTGAGTCAAGCAGTTGTAATAAGATGCCGGTATCTTGGGTTAGGGACCTCAGATGTGTTAACTCCTAAGCACTCTTTCTGAATGCTGTCATTCACATGAATAACAGAATTTCTGTTGTGAAGGAACTGTATATGTTTCCATGACGAACACCAGCATAATTAAAACGATCTCTAGAAATGTTAACTATCTTTATATCATTTTTTAAAATTCGTACCTCTTTCTTAAGGATGCTCGATTTTAAAATCTTTTTATCTGTTGAAGTTACTGTTTTACCAGATTTGTTTCAATTTTACTGCAAATTATATAGGTTTGCTTTAAACACTGGTGCTTCTCACTGGCTTCTCTTGTTTGAAAGATGAATCAAATACTGCTGTCACTGTGTTGAACTACATGGGAAGTAAATGGCCTCCAAGGCCAATGGGAGTTAAGTGGGATTATTCTGGTTTACTCTGTAAATATATTGAGCATCTATTTAAAAGAACAGAGAACTACAGAAGATACCAATGCACTTGATCAAACCAAGGCTGATCAAACCTTGAAAACAGCCGAGAGACTTTTGCTTGAATTACTAAGGACTTAAAGGGATTTTGCCTAACATAGAAGGATGGTACAGGAGAACTGTTCTCATTCTACATTGCTACTCTATATTTGTTCATTTAATCCCAAAGGATGAATTAATAAAAGCTATGGATGAATTAATAGAAGCTATTTGATAGGCTCAGCTAATGTTTTGCTTTTTGGAAAGGCTTTTCTTTTCCTCTATCCCAACAGGCAGAAGAAGAGAGAGATGATATGGAGAGAGTCAAGCTGGATAATAAAAGAATTCTTTTCAACCTGTTGCCAGCCCATGTTGCACAGCACTTTCTTATGTCTAATCCAAGAAATATGGTAAGCCAAGATAAAATTTAAATACATGCCATATGGATGTGTCCCTGTGTTGCTTGGGCTACCTTCCACCTATATGTCTTCAAGAAAGGCTTGGAAAAAACTTTGCTCATGTAAAAATAGTAGCTTTGTAAAAACTTCTGTTCAAGAATTAGTTTGAGATTATTTCTTTTGCTGTATGGTCCTCCTTCTCTGAAGAGTTTTAATAAAACTCAGGATAAGGGAAGGTTGTCATTCAACATCAATGTAACCAAGTACCTGCATGTAAATAACTTTTTTTTTCATTTTCCAATCAGTGTAGGATATTGGGATTTATCACATTATTGCATGAGCTCAGTTCAGTTCTGAATTGTGAAGTGTATGAACTGCTAGACACTGTATTAGGCACTCTAGTTCTGGAAAGTATGCTACCATTACCAAAACCATCTATTTAAAGTTAAAAACACAGAATTGTACATACTCAGGGAAGACACAGATTAAAATAAAAGGCTGCAGTAACTAAATAAATTGGTTCAGGAAGGCCTTACGAGAGTCCTTCTGGTCATCTGAAAACCTTCAGCACTGGAGTAGCCGTAATGTCCATGACATGGCTCTTGAGAGTGTGGGTCAAAGTATTTGAACCACAGTTGAGTGGTCTTGCTTTCTTTGACCCTTACAAATTTTTAAGCAGAAACCTTACCATACAGAACAGCATTATATTATATAGGATTCCACAACACGTGGAAAGACTTGAACGAGTGAGGCCAGTTTTGTACCGCAGGATAAAATTGGTCCATCTCCTCTTTTGCTTATAAAACAAAATTGAGAAAATTATTTTTCTCGTACAACGGAAGTTCTATAAGTGTTAAGACTCTCTCCAAATTTTGGCTCACTGTTTCTGTGTCTAAACAGAAAAAACCCTAAGTTGTTTTAAATGGGTTTAATACCTTGGGTGTTAATTTTCTATTGTGGCCTTGAGTGAAGACCTCTTTCAACATTGTTTTAAGAAGTCTGGTTTTCTCTCTAGAAAAACTGATGGCCTTTGTCCTAGCTATTGCTTAGAAGTAGAATAAGTATTGTAATAATGATTTTTAGTTTAGATTAATCTTTTAAAATAAAAAATTATATCTGCTTATGGACTACAGGACCTTTATTACCAGTCATATTCACAAGTGGGAGTGATGTTTGCTTCCATCCCAAATTTCAATGATTTCTACATCGAACTGGATGGCAATAATATGGGAGTGGAATGTTTACGCCTGTTAAATGAAATTATTGCTGATTTTGATGAGGTAAGGTCTAAACACTTTGTCTTTTGACCATATCAGTTCTACCAAATAACTATCAACGAGATTATCTGTAGTAAATTATTGTATCTTGAACTGTTTAATAAAACAGTACTATAAACTTCCTATTTAATCGTAGTTGGTATCCACTGGGCTTCTCCAAAGTGCCAAATTTGTACTTTTAGGCACATGACTCTGACCTAAAATTTCTCTAATACAGGAAGAGTATCAAAATGGAAGTTAATGGCCATTTTTTTAATGACCTCAGAGTGGGCAAGCCTCAACTTAACAAACATAATATGGTTTAATGAACTTGCACATATTGTCTGATAACTATGGTTGCTTGTCTAAAATATTATGTAATATTTAACAGTTTTATGTTTTAAACAAAGCTTATGGACAAAGAATATTATAAGGACATTGAAAAGATCAAGACAATTGGAAGTACATATATGGCAGCTGTGGGACTCGTACCTACTTCAGGAACTAAGGTGAGAAGATTTTACATAACAGTCTTATGTGAAGGAACCATTTTCCTTCAATTTCCACAGGAACATCAGAAACACAACTAATTCTGTGTGATTATTGATAACTTGTATGACTTCTTTACAACATTTTGAATCTGAAATTCAAAGAACAGTTGTAGCCTGAAAAGGAAAACTGCTACACTTGCTTATGTGGCTTCACTTGTGATTTCATTGTCTGCAGCTTTGAATTCCTTGCAAATTGGTATATAAAAGCCTCTAAATCAGAGTGGTAGTGGTAAAACCTGGTATCTTAGATGGCCTTGTAAGATGCAGGGAAAGGGAGACTCTAGGTGTAATGAATTACTGCAAAACTAGCAGAAGAATATTAAAATGCAATTTTTACATATATTTTTTTAATATTGAAATCTGGATGATAAACATAATCTCCCAACCCCCATCATGGACAGGAACTTTGTGCTAGGTTCAATGCTGCACTGTACCTGGTCCCTCCAAACCAGCTCTTCTTTGTCTCTACTGTTAGCATCCTATTTACCACTTTAATTACTCAGCAATTAAAAAAAGTCAAAGTCATTTCAAACCCACTAACTCTGGGGCACAATTCTTCTGTATCGTCATTACTACCATAGACATATGTTGAATACATTAGTGCATATGATTTAGCATTGCAAAATAGCACAAAATTAGAAGGCAAAAGCAAAAAATGCCAGAAGATGCCCTGTGGACTCTTTAGCAACAGTTATCCCTGCTAAGTAAATAAAAAACAAGACCACATTGAAATCAATGGTTAGAATCATGTTGGACTATATCACGTAACTAACCTTCTGGACTGCAAAGTATTACCAGCTGATGCCTTCCTTTGTAGCACTCCTAGAAATCTATACATTACCCAAAAAATGGTATTTTTAAAAATCTGTTTATCCTGAAATATTTGACTCATGGGTTCTGAGGCAAAAAACATTGATATTTTGATTTTTTCATGTGTGATCTGAGGCAAACAGGCAATGGCCTACTTTTGTGTCTGCTATAAATGCTCTTTGAACTATAATCCTCAAAACAAGTGTGTTATTGGGTAACTCTGGCAGCATATGTTCCTAAACCTAAACATGTTTGTTTCTTGTATTTTACAGTTGTTGAGTGAAGGGTCAGCTGAGTTAGTCCAGTACTGAAGATACTATTCTGAGCTTATGATAGTAATGCATTTTAAATCACTGCAGAAGATCTTGTACACTGCTCTGTCTTCCTTTTAAATCTTGGGGCAAATTTAGATCTTTTCTGTACATGTAGAATTTATTTAAAATTCTGTATTCCCGAAAGAAAGATCTTGTACGAAACAGACAATAATTTTTACTTTAACTTCGGGTTTCAGCTCTTCTGTGATCTCTCCCTGCTGTTCATGTGATGCAAATGAATAGAAGTTAGTCACACCCTCTTGCCAGTTTCCCAGTAGTTCTTCAGCATACACCTATATATTAGAAGTCTAATAATCTTGGCTGGCCTGTCATGCACAGACAATCACTGCCAGCTTCACACGGTCCCTGAGCTGTCCTGTGGAGTCATGTGTCCATGGGGAGCCATAAGACACTCAAGTGCCTCTGGTCTGTTCTTTGCAAGGAGTCTCCCAGCTTCAACAGAAAGTCTGGCACAGCCTCTGATTGTAAATCACTAATTTCTTACTAGGATTTGGACATGAATAGAAAGCGGTGGATGGGGTTAATTTTGGTCTTAACTGAGGATATTTATACACTTAAGAGCCCAGTACCCTGATGAAGTTAAATATTTAAATCCCATATTTTACTGGACTCTTGTTTCTGCACCTTGACTTCATCAGGTGACTACAGTAAATGCACATTGCCTCCATCACAGTGACTTTGCTGTGATGCTCCTGGCAGTCTTTCCAGTAACTACTCTGATGTTTAAATAAATAATTGCTTGCCAGTTATATCAGGAGGGCAGCACACAAACCAAGCTCTTTGTAGATCTTTTGCACAGTGTAAATTCACTGTGTCTGTATTTCACCAGGATCCTGACTTCACCAGGGTCCTAACTTTGTGGTGTTCTTCAGTAGAGGTTCAAAAGAGTTTGCCCTAATCCTATTAAGAGGCATCTGTCACCTGCAGGGCACTCAGTAATTGTCACCAGTCCTTTCTCCTGCAACCCTGAAGAGCATTGCAGGAAAACAGAGCATTTGTCAGACAGCAAAGAAATGGAAGATAGGAAACATATAAATCAAATAAAACTATGCACTACTCCCTCTCTGCTCCAGAAACTAATTTTTTTTTTCTTTCTCTGTTGGAAATGTATCCATCAGCTCTTTAAGCTTTGTTTTGGTGATTCTGGAAAAGAGTAGAGCTAGCTAGTTCACATTGCAAGAGGCAGAATGCCAGACATCCAGGCAGGTAAATAAAAATATCCTCCCAAAAATTGGGACTGGCACAAGGATGACCTTCATAAATTTTTGTAAATTTCCTAGCTACATGAAGCAACCCTTTCAAACTGAGGTGAATAAAGCAAATAGCATCCTGTTTCTCAGGTTTTTCAGCCACTGTTGAGCACTGAATTTATAAAATCTCACTATCATGACAAAAAACTTTCATCTCATGCCAGCTTGCACAGTCCTGTTGTGTAACACCCTACTGAAGCTGCCACTGACCCTGCATTTCTTTCACCATATCCTACCTTTAGCCCACTTTCACTTCGCAAACTCATTCAAAAATTCATATTTCTTGTTCAAATAAGAGCAAAAGATAAGAGCAGTCATACTGAGTTGAGTCAAAGGTTTATTCTAGTAACCTGTCTTTAACTAACCAAACTTAGATCCTGGGGGGAGGGCATGAGTTACAGAACAAATATGCAAACCTCACTTTTCCACTTTCTAATAATATGCTGCTTAGGTTTTTACTACTTTGTAGCAAATATTTCTTTCATGATCTCGAGAATTATGTTAGAATCTTGCTAAGTTTTGGAATCAACAATATCCTCTGAAAATTAGTTGCACAGTTTAATTAGACTGAAGTTGTAAAAATTATTTTCTAATGTTTGGGTTTTTATTTGCAAGTTAATACTTCACCATTTCATTTGATCCCTTTTGGGCTTTTTGCTTTGATTCATTTAGATACATTTGATAACAACTCCCTTCAACTTGCCTGGAAAGGAAGAACATAGGGGTGTTCTGCATCTCGCAGGATTAACCTAACAGGAATTTTGTCAATGGGAACAGCATGCACCCCATGGGAGCTGGGAGCTAGCAAAAGCCCCAAAGGGAGAAGAGGGCAGAAACTATAGTTATTAATAATCCTCAGGCAAAGTAGTTTTGTAAGAAAGCAGGTTATATTCCCTGCCACACTCAAAACAAACATCTGCAGCTCTCTAGCAACAGAACCACTTTACCACGGGAACTTTGCATTCCATTCTTCCCAGAAATCAAAAGGAGAGAGAGAAGAAAAAATAGCAGAAAAAAAGAATGCATGTGTTGTAGCTACCATGAAAAGTTTCCTTTCACAAACAGAAAAACTGGTTAGATTCTTTTCCTAAGCTATCTGTTTGAGCTTCTCATTATTTTTCACTTTGGTATTTAACCTGCATCTCAGTACCATACAAATCTAATGTGCAACACTATTTTGTTTCTAGGCTAAAAAATCAATTTATTCCCATCTGAGTACACTGGCAGATTTTGCAATAGAGATGTTTGACGTTCTTGATGAAATCAACTATCAGTCTTATAATGACTTTGTCCTACGAGTTGGTAAGTCACATTTCTGCAACTATCACACAAGCAGAAGATTGTTTTTCATTGGTTTTTCCCGTGCTGGCAGCAAAGGATTACCTGTCCTGCACTCATGATTAAAACTGAAAATTCTCCATTAGTGAGAGAGTCACATCTATGTAGAAGGTCAGCAGTCTGGATGATGTGCATAGTATTAAGAAATTGTAATTGCCTCCAATTCCAGTGTGTTTACTTAATCTGTGCACCTCTAAAAGGAAACTGCACCATTAATTTTATACAATATTATGAGTGTACCCAGTCTTGTGGCTTACACTGCTTTGTATTGCTAAGCTGCTGAAAATTGGGTCTTACTGTATTAAGTTGCATCTGCAAAAGCTTTGTTGGCATTAAAAGTGCAATGGAAGCTTTCTGTCCACAGATGCCAAATCACCTTAACCAGTCCTGTTTTCTCCAACAAATCAAAACCTCTGGTTTTGAGGACAACACAACCCTTTCCATGTAATCCTTTACATGTTATTACGTGTCTTACCACTCAGAGTCCTTTCAGCCTTCTTAGAGATGAAGTTCCCTGCTTCCCTTTCTTCATTTATCCTGCTCCTCTCCAGTGGTGCTTCCAGTGCTGTTCTCATTTTATTGCATATTCTAACACTGATAGTTTTCTCCAGCTTCTTTCTCTATATACTTTCATGGCTGTCTTGTGAGAATGAGCTGGACAAGGGGAAAACTGAGGTTTCTAGCAGTGGAAGATTGAGAAAGACCAAAGACATCAAAGGCAGCAATAGGAGAGTTATACATCTTTGACCTCCTATACATCCTAAAAATTATAAACACCAAATTCTCTTTGAACTCTGTTGTAACTTGTCTTTTCAGGTTCACAAAGGATCAAATATCTAACCCTCATTCTTCTGCATAAATTGCTTAGGAAAGCCCTTGCACAGAATCTCATGCAGGGTTTAGTATCTGCAACTCTTCAGGGCACTATTTTATCTTCCAAACCAGGTGTTGAAATTAGTCAGAAATGTAGAATTGAGCTCTGCAGTTTCCAAAAAAATATGCTTGAGCCATTTTCAGATGCTTGTGTCTTCTTCCAGTGTCTCCAGGATCTGAGGTGTCTCGTTAACAACTAACCTGACACACTCTCCTTACCCCAATCCTTGTGTATTCCACATATTCCATTATTTCTGTTCAACTTGGAAAACCTCCATTAAAAGGCTTCATATGTGCAACTGCAGTGGAAGTTGTAGGAAAAAATTAAAGATCTTTAACAGTTTGTCCCATTTTCAGCTAAACTCTGCACTACCACTGCTTTTCTTCTTTTCTTTAAACAAACAAAATCCACAGAAGAATCAAATTTTTATGTTGTCTATCATATTGCATTTTCAATAAGATATCTCAAGGAATATCTTTATTGTGTTTCTAAGCCTTTTACAAATGCAGAAGTCTGCTTGGTATCAATTTAATCACAGAATCATAGAATATGCCGAGGGATCATAGGATATGTAAGGGAGCCATCAGGATCATCAAGCCCAACTCCTGACCCTGCACAGAACAGCCCAAGAGTCACACCACGTGCCTGAGAGCATTGTCCAAATGCTTCCGTAATTCTGTCAGGCTTGTTGCTGTGACCATTTCCCTGGACAGCCTGCTCCAGTGCTCAGTCACCCTTTGGGTGAAAAACTGTTTCCTGACATCTAACCTAAACCTCACATGACTCGGCTTTATGATGTTAACATCATATTATGCTATTACCAAAAAAAAATTCTAAGACACTTGTGTCAAATCTGTTTTGCAGGATTCATGTTTCCCTTGGATAATATGCTGTAGTGAAAACCAAACTCATTGTTTAATTTTAGGTATTAATGTTGGGCCTGTAGTGGCAGGAGTCATTGGAGCCAGAAGACCACAATATGATATCTGGGGGAACACTGTGAATGTTGCCAGTCGGATGGATAGTACTGGAGTGCAGGGAAAGATTCAGGTGAGTGCATTCTAAGACAATTTTGCAAACTCTACATACCTCCTGTTTTACGTGTGGTTACATTTTCAAGAGCACTTAGAAAATGCAGCCTCACTTTGTTCTTATGGAGACGGCAACACTCTCCAGATTACTCACCATCAGAGGTATAGTTGTTTTCCATCTTATACACTTCACTCCTTAGAGACAATTAAATCCTCAAATAAATTATTTCCCATCAGGAGAAACAAGAGTTCTCTGCTTCATTGCAGTTGGAGGCAAGCCTGGGAATGCAGACACTGCCAGTCTTTGTGCTGTAGAAATTTTGCCTAAACAGGACCTACAAGGAAACAATCTATGCCCATTTTCATCTTACTAAATTTTATGTAGCTCTAAAAATTGCTTGGATACTTTGGATTGGAGAGGCAATGCAGGCAGAGAACATTGTTGTTTTACTAGGGCTTGACTAGAACCTATGGTGTTCCTCTCAAAAGCTCAATGAACACTTGCAGTCATTTATCCAAAATACCTGTCTAATCTCCAGGTATCAAAAGGTCTTCTGCAATAAATTAACATCATTGGAACTGATCCAGCTTACAATTCGGTTATATATTTCTGTTGGATGGAGCTTAATCTGTCTGTGTATTTATTTAACTCAAGACCAGAAATTCTGCTTCTCATATTCCAGTTTGATCAGTGATCTTTACTTCCTAAAGAAAATTCTAAGTGAGTCTGAGAGCAGTTGTGGGTGCTAATCCATTCTGCTTATGCGTATTTCATGACAGAGAAGTAAAATGGAGAGGGGCAAGCAATTACATGAACAGAAAAATGTAACAGGTTTGTTTTTTTTTTTTTCTGTCTTCAGGTGACAGAAGAAGTTCAGCGGATATTAAAAAGGTGCAGTTATGAATTCGTGTGCAGGGGTAAAGTCAGTGTAAAGGGAAAAGGTGAAATGTTGACCTATTTCCTGGAAGGAAAGGCTGATGGAAATAATTCCCAAACACGGTCTTTAAACTTAGAGCGGAAAATGTACCCTTATGGGAGAGCAAACATTCAAACAAAACTGGGCACCAGCTGTCCATCAGTGTCCTCAGTTGCTAGCTTTACTGTAAAACCTGGGCTTGGAGCAGGTCAAGCGTCTGCCACTCACACAAACCAAACACTGCACTATCTTCCTTCTGTGCCAGCTGTGAAGGAGGCATAGAACAAAGGAGATTTGGTTGTGCCACTTGCAGTGAACTTGGAGAGCAATGGTTGCCTGAATTTTTACTAAGAAGTCAGAGGTCACAGGCCATGGCATTAACCAAGGACCACTACAACCCAACCAAAGAGAACTTGGGGACTGTGTAATGAACTCTTGGGATGGAACATATAAGGGCTAGCAATTCTGTTATGAAAAGTCAAAATGGGATTTTCTGGAAATGAGGAATATTTTCTTGGCATTTTTAAACAGTAAATGAAAAAAATTAGATAAATGTGAAAGCAATTATTTATGTGTGTGTGTATATATATGTTTTAATCTATATATGCACATATACAAACAGTTCTGTGTAGACTTAATAAGATTTATAGAGATGAAAATAAAAATGTGTATTTATTTACACATCCACCTGCAGTAACATAGCAAAGAGATTTCTCTTTGCTGTCATAGCCAGAATTGTTGGGCCTGGGATTAGCAAAGCTGCATTTAACCATTGAACGTGGGATGCCTGGAGACTCTCCAGAGCTACAGCAAGACTTTTAGAAACTGTGCTCCCAGTGCATGAATTAATGCAATGAAAACAGTGTTTATTGTGTTGTCAATGGCAGATTAATGAGGACTGGATTCAGCTAATTACAGAACCCTACACATTTCTTTTTACTCTCCTTGCATGCTCCAAAAACTTCCAAAAACTTTAAATCAAACCATTACACTAAGATATAAAGTAGATAAACCACAGAGCTTAAAGTTTAGGCAGAAGAACAATATATATTCTTTCCATTAAAAAAATACAAGAGTGGTAGAGCTTAGAATTTGCTGCCTCTTTGTAGGTTGTTTGACTCTGTGCAAGACAGAGGAGCCAAACTGCAAGCACAGCAATATGCTTATGCAATATAGAAACATTCCTTTGTCTACAGTGCTGATTTTACTGAGGAGCAGAAGGATGGTATTATTTCAGGCTTTTAGAAATAGCACAAGTCCTGTGGCTCAAGTACAGGATTTAGCTTTACCATTCTAAACAGCTCAAAGAATAGTCCTGTACTGGTGACAAACATGCTGTTGCTAGTTTTGTGACATTTGTATGTTTGCCAACTTGGTTTTATATATTAATCAATTTTTAAATTTATGCAACAGTTTTATTATATCTTGATTCTATCCAGACTCATTCTTCAAAGCTGTACAATTATAGAAAGCTATAATTCTGAGAAACAAGCACAGTCGAACTTTGCCAAATGAGGAGCACTGGTAAATGTGCCAGGAGAGCAAGGCCTGCTCTTAATCTGCATAAAAAGGAATATATTTTGGCTGCTTTTTTTCTTTACTGCAGCCCACGTCATGTTGTTTATGGTTTCATCCTGAAATGATGATGTGGATGTGAAATGTGGAGTGCAACTCCATACTCAAGGTGGGAATAGTTGAAGGTCATCCTGCTGAGGGACATGTACTCCATGGAACTGTGCCATAGTGTCCTGATGGGGATTCACAGACTAACTAACCTCACTGCTTTCCAAAAGAGAAGCAAAACTTTACAGTGTGTAAAAACATGCAAAACTTCCTTTTAACAAGCAAAAAAATCTGCCCCCCCCCCAAAAATAAACCAAAATCAAAAACCAACAACAAAAAAAAAGGTCAAAAAAGCCAAAAAATCCAACAAAAACAACCCACAAAACTGAAAACCCCACTCCAGAACACAGAAGTTGTACAGATTATATGATAGAAAACTTTCACATACTAGATGCTGCATTTCCCTTTGGTGGGCCTATTTTGTTACAGATTTCAGTGGAAAAAAGGTTCTGAGAGATTCCCCTCTAATCAGCTTTTGCTTTGGAGCAGTAATTTTTTGTGTTAAAAGTATATGACAGCACTATGTCAGCAGATGCAAATGGCTAAAGAAATGTTTCAGGAATTTCTGTTCTCCACATCAGGATACTGTGGGACTCCAGTGTTTTTCAGCAGAGTTCTAAATTAATTTTTATGTACCCTGTCTCCTAGGTGCTTCACTACAAAGCTGGGAAAGTTAGTGTTACGATTAAAGTGACTATAAAAACCTGAGAACTGCTTCCTAATTGTACTGTACCAGGTATATGCATCCTGATTGAGCTGAAGAAAGTCACTGCATTTCTTTACCTCCTTAAGAGCTACCCAGTTCACAGCTATTCTTCTAGAATAATTTATTTCTGCTTTTGAGGCATTCAAATAATTTTAAAAATATACATGTAGAGAATACAGATTTAAAAGAACAAATATTTACATAACTAAACTGAATAAGTGGTATTCATGTAAAACACACTGCATAGTTATGTTTTCTAACAGGTTTATAAGAGCTAAATCATCACATGGGTAAGTCAAATATTTAACCAAGTTGGAAAGCATTATGTGCAATAGCATTAATCATTCAGTTCCACTCCCAAAGAGCCCATGCTACACAATTTTTGAATCAGTGAATTTGGTATAATTTCACTGATAATAATAAAATAAAAGCATCTTCAGATCCTAGCATTAGATCTGGTAGTACGTGAACACATCAACAAAATACACGCATTGGCCCACCCCAAAGCTTTCAATGAAATTACTTATTTGTTATTCTTTTTACTAGGCTCAAGATATAGGTATCTTGCCACTGTTTCTTTGATCACTAAATGGACAGTGAGCACAAGTGAATTGTCACCTCTGCTGATATTTTTTGTGACTGTTCTCCTTCCCAGACCCATTCCCAGCCTGGTAATGTCAGTGGAAGATCATGTAGCAAGGTAAATTTAGATTATTCATGTTAACATTTTAAATTATTAGCAGGTGCTAATTAAGTAGAATTGGTCCAAAGATTCTTTCAAAGCCTGATCCTCTTTTCCAACAGCCAAAAAAGGCATGTGACATTTTGTAAGAATGTTTTCCATGTTGAATGGAAAGGACCAGGCAGGCACAGTCCATCATCAGCTTCTCATTCTGCAATTTTGGAGGAGGTCTCTGCCTCCCAGAGCAGGTTGAGTGGACCAGGATGGCTTCTTGGTACTGCAGGCAAGCTGGTGTGTATGTCCTAGCTTACAGAATCAACAATGGTATATTTGGAGTTAGTTTTCAGACTTTAAGTCATAGATTTATAGAATGTTTGGGTTGGAAGGGACCTTAAAGATTATCTAGTTCCAGCCCTGTTGCCATAGGCAGGGACACCTTCCAATAGACCAGATTAACATCACTCTCATTAAGTTCATCATCATTAACATCATTATCCTATCATTAGTGGGTTTTGTGTTTTTGTTATGGTTGTTGTTGCTGGTTTTACTGTGGGGAAAAATGTATATTACTTTGTAGTCCTGGACTGAGCAGTATAAATTTATGAAGAGAGTTCAGCTAAGGCACAAATTAGTCAAATATCATGTAAAAATGATAGGCAGGATTCAGCAGCCATTTCAACAGTGAAAGCTAAGTGCCCAACAGTGAAATCATGATATAATGAAGTTGTGCTCTTATCTTTATGCTTTCTCTCCGTATTCATATAGTTTTTCCCCATTTTCCTGTTCTGTCTACATTTGTTTAATTTCTGCTCTTGTGTGACAGCTTTAAATAACATATTTAATCTCTCCACTCTTCTGCATTCTTTGACATATTTAGTAAGTTTTATATGGGAAAAGAGGGAGAAATATACATGGAAGCAATACTGCTGAAAGCCTCATAAATGCACATTTCTGCCAAATAAGAGAAGATTGTAATCAATTTTTTATTGGCAATTGACCTAAGATGGTATGTGGCCCACTCCAATATCCCTGAAAATCATTAGAAGAATTTCCTTAGATTTCTATGGGATGTGTGTTGTGTCCATCTTATTACATGCAGTTGTACTTCCTGTCTTGCATGTATTAATTTTCTGGTCAAGCGCTGTAACTTTTGCCTGGGTAACCTCATCAAGGGGTCTGCCCCACAGCAATCAAAAGTCCTTAGTGTTTATTTGAGGATAGTAACTTACTGATTTGTGGGCAGAATAGCCTCCTGTAGTCCTGTTCACTCTTTTGTGCAGCTGTTAGCTTGAAACAATTAACAGATACAAGCCCTACAACAAAGTGATGCCATTTTGGCATGTCAATGTCTGTCAATAGCAAGCACAATATTTCACATCAGTTTGCATGTTTTCTCTTTCAGATAATATTAATAATTGAAGTCTTTCATTCTTTATATAAGCATATAAATATCAGAGATCTTTTAGTCTTCGGAGCTAATTTCTAAGTGTTCCTATACTACCTTTATCTTCAAATGATTTTTTAATTATTATTCTCTGCTGAGATTGCAAACTGGCATTCCATTGAACTACTGGCTAGATATTTCCAAACATATTCCATTTACATTGACTAGAAAGCTATTTTACCCAGCCTGTAAAATGCATAGGTTTTTGTAGCTGCGTTGCACTGTGGCAAGTGACACTCCCTTATCTTCACCAAAACAAACACAAATTTTCCCTTGCTTTCCTTAAGTGGGACTGAGAGCCAAAAGTTTCAGCTTGTAAGGGCTGAATCTGAATCCCTTATGTGTCCACAAGGCCTGCAGCAATCACCAGTTTAGTATGCTTGTGAAGGTCAGGAGTTGGGCTTCTGTAGGCCAAGTTCTGCTTTGGGTTGTAGCAGTGTCTCATGTCAATATTGAACTGAATATTTTACAACACTGTAACCAAGAGTAGGTCATGCAACTAAATCTCTTTCATACTTATGCCTGTAGTTTATCTGTCAGGCAAAATAAAGTAGCTGGGTGTCACTGTTAGAAGGGAAACAGTATACGACCTGTGCCATTTCAGTGCTTTGAAGAGTCTGAACACATTAATAAGCAGCGTGAATCATTTTCCTGTGTTGGATTCCTGCTTGTAGCAGAAAGAATGCATTTTCTTTACATCAGCAAGTCCAGATTCTGTATGTGTTCTGCCCAGGCAGGAGGACTATTTAGCCATAATGTTCTTTCAAGTTAGAGTTTTGTATTACAGTGAAAACCAACATTTTTTTAATTTGTGATAAACCTGTATTATAATGCCTTATTTTTAATCTTGTACAGTGTTACAAAACAACAGAAAACATTGGCCTTTCATGTATTATTCACTTTAAAAGATGTATTGTACTATGAAATTTTGTAAATAGTTTTAGCTTGGACAGGTAATTGCATGTACACTTGTATAAAAAGAGACAAAAAGGCACACTTTTAATAAAAATTAATGATTTTTGTAAGAGACATTTTACATGTGCATGGAGATTATATATCCTTTTAAAATGGATGTCTTTTTGGTTTTCCTTGCAATCTACTGCATGCCATTCATGCCTGACTTCAGTAAAACAAAAAAGTAAGTTTTCCTAAGTGTTTTTGACATATCACTTTTGGCACAGTTAAATCACTAGTTGCATGTGCATTCAGCAAATCAAAATACAAACAGCAAATAAAGAAGAAGAAGAACTAATGATTGTGATCTGCCAAACTCAGTGTTTCAAGGTCCATAACACAGTATATGAAAAGTGTTATCAACATCTAAGCTGTCTTCATAAGGTACTTTCTGGTCATTAGAAGCAATAAACTACTTTCTGTAATATAAAAAGCAAACCAATACTCTAGTTCAAAATGGTGTAATATCTGACATTCAGTGGTTATTCTCTGATACTGCATTTGATGTAGTATTGTCATCAAGAAGGACCAGGTGTCAAATCCATCTTTGCTGTATGCAGGTGCAACACTATGGAAGGCAAAGAAGGTGAATTTGGCCCATCAGTGTTACCCAGAGTATATTTTTAATGCGATAATAAGTTATTGTATGTGAAAAGTACATAATGCAAATAGGTTGTTTTCCTGGATACATACAAACGTATATACATATGTATGTGTGTGTGTGTATATATATATATATATATATAAATTAATTTTGTTGCCTTATTTCTGTCAGGTTTTTTGACTTATTTTCCAAATAGTTTCTATTGCTAAGGAGAAAGTATTTAACAGAACTATCCGGGGAAAGTTCATTGGATTTATCTGGCTTTGAGCCGTCTGGGTTCTGTGCTTACAGGGTAAGCATGATTCCATGCTTACAAGGATGCCTCCCGTAGGCATCAGAGCCTAGCCACAGCTTGAGGCCTATGTCAACTAGTGATATAGGAAAAAGAAATCAATATCCAATCCTCTAACTGATTTTTCCTATAATACTGAGAATAAAACTTAAAATTCTGAAGGTATTTTGCACACCTCATTTTTAAAGTTGTCATATCCATATCACTACAACTCAGGATTACTCGCAAATTACTTATATAATTTCTGTATGATAAATAAGGAGTATTGGAGGAGCATAATACTGAGTCTTGTGGCAAAGGGAAAAGCATGTGGACTGTGAATACTTTCTGCTTTGGATAAGGACTTGCATTTTACAATTTGAGCTAGTTTTATAATAGGACTCAGAAATAATTTAATTTGTTTGTTTAATCAGGTGACTATAGGGTTAATTAACCTGTACAGCTTCTGCAAGTACTTTTGTCATCCTAAGTTAAGGGGCAGGTTCATACAATATATCCCCGTTGCCTACATAGGAAAACCACTACCTTGTACTGACGATTGTCTTCATTATAGCAGTTAAGGGTTTTTAACAGTCATAAACTAACTTGTCTCAAATTCAGTGGGTTTTACATCTCAGTGTAGTGTCATTGTTGTGAATAATGACAATTCACAAACTTGTGAATAATGACACTGCTCCTGCACTCCAACACTGTTTATGATTGGCTTTTTCCAGAAATCTGTATAGGCAATTTTTAGATCATTGTTCCTTTTAATCCCATCTCTCACTGAGTTTTCAGGCCAAATCTAAATCATTAATAAATATATTAATGTAAATAGTGGGAAAAGTACATATAAGGGAGTGGCTGCCTGTTGCTCTTTAATTCCTCTTCAAAATATCACAGTGCTTGAGTGGCCTGATGTGATTTGCAATCTGATCGGTGCAAGGATAAAAAGAAGGAAAGAAGAAAAAAAAATGGGCGAAGTTAGCAAGAGTAGAAAACAACAAAAAAAATAAGCCTGTGAGATAGCAGTTGCGGAAAGGAAAAGGTGAAAAGCCAGTACTCTTCTGAAGTCGGTGGTAAAACTCAGTGACATGGGACGAGTCTGAAATATCTGAGCTGGGAGTACTTAACCAGATTTTTAGTTCAACAAAAATAAGGCTTGTGTTTAATTGCATGGTCAAATCAGTTTCTGAGGTTCTGTGTCAGTTCAAATTTACAGAAATATTCAAGATCTGGTGAATTACTTTCAGAATTTCAGAAGGAATTATTAGAAATAGTTGGGGGTTGTCACCTTTAATGCCTATTTTTTGATCATGAGGAAGCACCTTGGAATTTGAATTAGCATTAATTCATGGTTAATGTATATAGTGTATGTGCTGGAAGAACTTGGTTTTGCTTGTGCCTTATGGCATGCTGGAGGATCTACTTCTTTATATTAGGATGCCCGTTTTATGCCTTCTGTGGCATATCAGACATGACACCCCTGCATAAAACTGAAGGAACAAAAAAGTGCTTCACCACTGTGAAGATTTTTTATTAATTCCTTTCCTTCTTTGGTTTACTACCAGTACAGCTATGTGGATGCAAGGAGTGCTCCATTTGTTTGGGGGGTGAGGCCATACACAGGTATATGTGGGTCCAAGCTAAAGAAGAATAGGTTTCCTAGAAAGCTCAGCACATACAGTGAGCTGAGTTCTGCAGAAAGTTTTTTCAGATAGTTTGGGGCTCCTTTTAAAAAGCTGGCTGCTCTCCTCTCCAGAACAGGCTTATGTAACACAACTAAAACCATCCAGAACACCTTGTAACTGCACTGTCAGGTTTGCTAAATGTGCGTTAGCCTGCTGGTGGTGAAACAGCTACCAAACAATTCTTTTTGTGGGCTAAAGTGGGGTTTAGTTACTGTGGTTGTGTGCACTATCGTGTCTTACTTTCAAGTGCCTGACCTTCTGCTTTAATCCTAGACCTATCTGTAGTGGAATCAGTTATGAAAACCTTCAGCTGGCACATTGAAGTGACTTAGGTGATTTCTCATGTCTTTTGCTCCGTAGTGCACCAGGGTGCAATGGTTGTCTGTTCTTACATCTCAAATGCCATTCGAGCAATAATTCAAGAATTTTCAATGAAATGTAAATGAAAATTAATTACCTGTGCCATCCAAATTTCTTCATGATAATTATATTTTAATTGCTATGGTAGGTAGAGATTCTTCTTCACTTAGAATTCCTGTTATTTTTACAATAACATTACTAGGGCTCAATAAGGAAAAACAAAGAAGAAAAGTGATTGCATAACTTACTCCCAATTACAAGTACTACTGTGTGCACAAAAGTGAACTTAGACAAAGCAATGGAGTTTCTTTTCTGCATTCAAACAGACAGTTATTACAGAGAAGTTGCTTTGAAAAATATTAGAGAATACAGTAAGAATGAAAGCAATGCTTACTGGTCTAAAAACTAGAAACCAAGAACAGCTACCTTTTCTAGCATAATTAACTCCATACAGAGAATCTTAGAGCAGTGATATTAATTTCTTTGAAATTCTGACAGAGGTCAAATTCTGGCACACATTTCACAGTTTCAAGCAGATTCAGTCAAATTTGACCCATCTCTTAAAATCCCTGTCTTTAAAACTTGTGTTGCAAGTAACATCTGTCTGGATTTTATCCTGCTGGTCAGTCATGTTGTCTGTCTGTCTAAAATATTAGAGAGAGGAAAGATGCAGGCTTGGAGTATTATAAGGCTGGTTGAATTGAAACATTCAGCAAGAAGACTGTGCAAGAGGACAGCTCTTGCAGTATCAGCTACTTAACCTGCAGATGTTTGCAGCAAATTTGGCATTGCTTCTGAACTAACTTGAATATTTGCTTAGACTTTGTGGAAGAAGAAGTTATTTGCATCAGGTAGACGTATGGGAAAACCAAATGAATTCTTCTCTGTATTTATTGGCATAAAAGTTTTCAGTAGAACTTTTAGTCTTGTTTACAGCCCAGTAAAATCAATGAAAATATTAACTTCAACAATTACTGAATTTTTAGATTAGGCCTTGTTCTAGTGTCTATTCTAGGCCTTATTCTATTCCTCTGCCATGTGAAATGGGGTGTCGCCAGTGACTTCAAAGGGACCGGGAGGAGGCCTACTATATCACAAAAGAAACGTCTACATAGGTAGAATGAAGAGTCCTAACTTTTAAGGAGTGAACTAGTAAGTCAAGATGTCATTATTCCGACCGCTATAGTCCACTGAAGCTATAAATAATCTTTTTATCTTTATAGCTATACACTATATATATATATATATGTATATACATAGTACAATACAATAACTTAACACTGGGTAACTTCTAATGATAGATTTTCATTAATAATACGGGTCTATTTTTATGTAAATATATTATTGTAGAGTATCTTCCAGTCTTTTTCAGGATTGTTAAATTGAGAAGAGCAATTGAATATTTGTCCTATTTTTATGTTAAAAAGTGAATGGACTGAAATGTTAAATGTGAATGTAAATTTCTTATTGCAACTTTTATACTGAGTGTTTGCACTATTATAATTTCTGGAATCTAATTAAAAATAAAGGAAAAAATTGCTTGAATAAACAGTTGTTTGATATTGTTTTGGTTTTGGTTTGACTTTTTGCGGGGGAGGTTGTTTGGGATTTTTTTTGTTTGTTTTTTAAATCAAGTTGCATTAATTATTATATACCAAGCGGCCTCTCAGAGGGTCCCTCTCAGTTTTCAGGCTATGAACATGCCTCTAGAAATGCTGCAATTCTGCTTTCAGAATTGCTTTGAACTAAAGAATCTCATGGGAACAATTCAGCTCCCGTGTGAGTCTCACTGATTTTCTGCATTGACCACAGTGTAAGCCAGCTTGGGCCAAGTGTACTATTCACCGTGCAAACAGAGGAAGTAAACTTGCAATGACCAGCAAAATACCAGCCACACAGACCAGAAGACGGTGAGGGGAAGCTTATCTCTCCCTTTCCACAAGGCAGAAATTGGTCAATTTGGGCCAAGTGTAGGTTTTGTAGGCAGTTTATATTGTGCAAGATATAGAGCCAACCTGAGTGCGAAATTGTATGGGTTAACATAAAATTGATTTAAAAGCTAACAAAGTTTTATCAAGTAACATGCCTCACAAGAGAGTCACTAAGCTTGGGTAGTTCAAAGTAATTTGATTGTACCACTTGCAAATGACAGCAGACTCCCATCTGGCCAGCTCAGAGCCAAGGCAGAGGTGCTCAGGTGCCTCATTCCTGTCCATGAAGATATGCCCTCAGATAACTTGGAAATGCAGGGTCCCCTGTGTGGTATAACAGCCGGCACTCAGATGCAAGGGTTTTTAATCCAAATGCTAGACAAACTCTCCCCAGCTGTTTTTCTTGCAGGTTAGAGAGCACAGTGTGAGTTGTACAGAATTACAGTGTTGACAGGGAGTGTGATGGAACAGTTCTTGGTTTGCCTTTACATTAGTGAGAAGTGTTTGAGGCCTTATGTAACCATTTTTTGCCTTGTCCTTCCCTTCTGAAAAACAACGTGGCAGACCTTCCTAAGTGTAAATCAGAATGATTCCACTAAAGCTGAAAGGACATAAATAAACTGAAAATCTGTCCTTCACCTTTGATTGTGCCTATTCTGCCACATTGGTATTTTAAGGCTTCCTCTTAAGATTAAAATGTGTAACCCTTCCAGTGTTGTTTTGGGGAATTTTATGTACATAAATACACACAGGGCTATTTATACTTGTGTATAAAATATGTACACTCACAGACACATATGTTAACAAGATAGTGTGTGTTCTGGGCTAATGACTCAGGTCATTACTTGGAAACATTTTTCTGCCATGCCCCATTACACAGCCGAATCACTTCAGAGAAGTATGAGAATTCATTTTTCTTAAAGAATGAGGCAGCAGCATCATTAGATTGCTTATATCCTCTGGTAACGCTTTTGGGCATGAGGAATTCCAGAGAGCATTTCCATAGCATAAACCACCCAGGACTGAAACTGAGGTTCTTGTCCAAAAATATTACCAGAGGATTTCAAACAGGCAGAAGGGGATAATAGAAAGTGAGAACATTGTGTACATTGTCCATTGTGTGCCTTGGTGCATTGCCATTGTATCTGTGTCAAATTCTTCCAGTTTTGCAGCCATTCCCTAGAGCAGTGGGTCACCTAATGCCGTTTCTGCTGGCAGAACATGATGTTCAATGGAAGGAAAAAATTATACAGGTATCAAATCATGGACTATATTCTTGTTTGGGCCATTCTCATTTGGGCCATTATGATGGAAAAAAAGAGTCATAGCTGTAAAGTGAGCCACGTATTAGAGATTGTCTGTGACATTTTTGGCTCTCATGAAACCCTCTAAACTGTCAAGAGAGCATTTAAGGATGGGGATCTTGAGGTATAATCAGGCTGCTTAGGAGTCCTGGTCTGATCCTAAATATCCAGTCTTGTGCAGATTATTTCTGCTGTCAACTTCAGCGGTAGTTTGCAAGGATTTCCAGGCTCAAAGTTCAGAGAATAGATACTGTTTTTTAATATTACATTAATATGAGTCTCCCAGGTTTACACTGTTCCTATATTTATAATTAGACATTGATTAACTGTTATTATATTTAGCCATAGAGAGCTAGAAAGGAAGAAGCTAGGATGAAAAAGTAGTCATTATTATCAAGAACATTTACCTTTTCATTTACAAGCCACACTCTGAAGATTCAAATGATGGCTTTCATAGAGGCAGTGTAACATATAAATTACTGCACCATCACAGACAAAGCAGATGAGCTTCTCTATCAGAAGTGCTCTGCTTCTGCTAAGTCAATGGGACTCTGATTAATTAATTATCTTTCCTTGAACTTAGACCACCTGGGGATTGATCCACACAATTCTGATGCAACAAAAAAGAGCCACTTATATTCACCTGGCCTTACTTCCTGCACAGGACTACACTCAGTCTGGCCATGTGAGTGCACTGCACAAACACAGAACTTTTAGTTTATTATTAGATGCAATAAAGTAAAATAAATCCATCATTTTCTGGTTGCTGAGAGATTTGAAGCTAGACATTTGTTTGGCATTGGCCAAACTGGGCTCATACTGTTGCCAAAGGTCATGAAAGCAGCACTGACTGTTTTCCCCCAAACTCTATAGTTACTCTGTATGTTTATTGAACTTTGGCAATACTGTTATGTGCTCCTCAGCAGCTCTGCCAACATAATTAAAAAGGAGCAGTTGTATCAGAAAAGACACAGCAAGTTACTGAGGAAAGGTCCCAGTTGAACATTAACTCAGATTGACTTGTGGGGTGTAGAAACACGTAGAATGTGTATAGGACACCGACTAGTGAATAAACAACATGCAGACAGAACATTGTGGCATTCTGGTAAGACAAGAGTGGATAAGCATATAATTAAGAGGAATCATTGACGCAATTACAAAGGCAGTGGTAACACACTGATTTTATCAAGGTCAATGACCTCTGCTGCTATTAAAGTATACCTGATTTCTTACTACTGAGGTAATTAGATTTTTTGAAGTCAAATATTGATCCTCCAGACTTCTATACAAAAAAGCTAATTTTTCTCAGTTTGACATCCCCCACAATGGTTTTAGACTGGCTACTTGTGTATTTTAACCTTTTTTAACAAAGAGAGACAACAATTTTTAATGCTTTAAGCTTTTATAATTTATCGTAATGTTGTAGCATATTTATATGTGTACAAAAAAAATCTTCCTTTCACATAGACACTAAGCACTGTATCTGAGGGCAGAGCTGGTCTAAGCTGAGGGAGGATGTGGCACTGAACTTGCCTCTAAGGTGTAAAGATATGTTCCTTAAGGAACTTGTTTCTTCAGTCCTACTATTACACTAAAGCAGAAAAAAAATTAGCTGTTAGAATACTACTTCAAATTTCCTGCAATTGGTGGACCTCAGTGAAAAATTTATAACACCAACACCCATATTAAAAGCTTTTAAGACTATTTGAAATGGTTCAGAGACAAAGAGCCAAGTCTTATTGTTCCTCAAACTCTTATTGAAATGGATCATATGGAAGATGATTTAGACATTTAAATAAGGGTTTGACTTTCTGAACAGCCAGTAAGTATTTCAAGATCATGGTTTTTAATGCACAAAATTGGATTTGTTGTCCAGTTGGACATGTCCAGTCATAGCAGTCATAAGCAAAACCTGTAGAAATATATAACCTGAAGCACACATCATGACTCAGTGTATTGCTAGTTCAAAGCCATTTTTTTTTTCTGACAGGTTATGAAATCACTAAACCTATTTATCCAGGATTCCCTAAAGCCTTACTCTCAGGCTCCTCATGAGGTACTCCTATGATCAGATTGGAGTGAAAATTATGCCATACGTAGGTCTGTTCCTGGACACTGTAGACAAAGATATTGATCTTGCCTCTGGCCAGAAAAAAATTCATTGCCACACAGAAAAATGGGAACCGCCCACACTTGCAAAGATACCACTTCCACATTACTACCATAAATAATGTGTGAAGAAAGTCTTCCAAAAGGCAAAAACTTTAAAATTGCTGAAGAGCAAGATTGTATATAATGCTTTTCAGGCACTGAAAAGTTTGTTTAACAGATTACAAAGGATTCATATTTTCCTTGGTTTCTGAAGGCTTCAGCAAAGGTTTTGCTGGTGAAGGGGCTGGCAGACATGCTAGCTGAGGACACTGGTTTTGTCTAGTTTGGAGAGAAGGAGGCTGAGGGGTGATCTCACTGCTCCCTACAGCTTCTTGAGGAGGAGAAGAGGAGAGGGAGGTGCCAATCTCTCCTCCCTGGTAACCAGTGCCAGGGCATGTGGGAATAGCTCAAAGCCACATTCATTGGGGGAGGTTTAGACTGGACATTAGGAAGCATTTCTTTACCAAGAACGTGATCACACATCGGAAAAGGCTTCCTGGAGAGGTGGTTGATGCCCCTTACCCATCAGCATTTAAGAATCATTCAGGAAACACCCTTAATTACATCCTTTATCTTTTGGTCAGTCTGAAGTATCAGGCAATCGGACTGGATGAACATTAAAGATCCCTTCCAACCGAAATATTCTATTCCTTTCTATTCTAATCTGTTCTTTTCTATTCTACACTAAAGTGTCTTCCAAACAACATATATAAAATGCCTGTCCCCACTGTAACCTGTCACAAAACTCAGGATTCTCAGTGGTGCCCAGACATGTAATTCCCACTGAAATAAGTGGAAATAGTGCTGAGGTGCTTTCGAAAAGTTCCACTGGCTTCCTCTGTGCAGCTTTACGCACCTGAAGAGATTAAGTCCACAGAATGTGTTGCAGTGTTTCCATTTCAATGTCTGGCTGCCCAAGGAGCTTACTGGGACAGAATCAATTCTCCTTTTGCCCACTGTATCATAATGCTTTCCTGTCCCAAAGGAGACACTATTGTGCAGAGGTTAGTTCATGATGAGGCTCCCTGCTCATTTTAGACTTCAGATAAGCAAATAAAATGTTTCACTCCTATTTTCACTAAGGAACTCTGTCTGATCAGCAGTCTGAGAGCACTCCTGATTGACTTGCCTATATACAAAACTCAGACACAGGAAGAATAGTGTATGTGAATTTGAATCAGATCTGTGTTTTTATGGAGTTTCATTCATAAACAAGTTGTAATTTGGGCCCAAGTCTTCTAAATCACTTAGGAAACAGTTTAATTTCCTTTCTTTTTTTATTTGTTTCTTTTGTTTTGCCCACTCCTTTTATCTTTCTTCTAAATTATTCTTTCTCCATGAGTCTAAATTTAGGAAAGCATTTTCACATTTGTGTCCCTCTCTTAATTTCTTCTTTTCACTCTCCTTTTGCTCCTCAACACCATTTCTGTGCTTTCTCTGGCTCTTCCTTCTAATGCTTTGAATAAGGGTCATCCCACCACAGGTCATCAGACAGAGTAGAATGCTGAGCCCTACTTACCAGCTCCTATTTCTTATTATGTGCTCCTTTGTGGAATCACCCTCTATGCCTAAAAACATCAGACAAGTTGCAAGAGCAGGGAGAGGGCCTCTTAGTGTTCTGCCCAGGAAAGACTGCACCTAGCTCTTGCAGAGCACCTAGCTTAGAGTTATGCAAGATTTTTGACTTCACAAACTTGAATTACATATCCAATTCAAGAAAATATGTTAGGGAAGCATAGGAGCTAAGGATTGGTTCAGAATACAAGTTCTCTTCAGGAGAACTGTTTGGTGACATCCTCAGAGTGGAAAATGAAGAAATTAAAAGAGCAACAATTGAAGAATTGCAGTCTCTCAAAACAAACCAGAAGACAAAGGGAGAAAGGTGTCTGTATTTGTCCCTGTATGTCTATTATTCCTTAGTAAATTGAAAAATAATTCCAGTTTTGCCCTGTTCCAGATGAAGCCTTCTCAAAATTCCATGTCTTTAAAGTGAATTCAGGTATTTGAACTGGAATGAAAGGGCTGAAATTTGAACAAAACACTGTGTGCTGTTATTGTATTCCCCACTTTTGTTGGTTTTGGAAGTAAAAATTTTAAGAATTAATGTTTCATTTAAGGGAATGCAGTAACCTATGTAGGTTTTGTAATTTTGGAACAAATTTAGAAAGAAGATTAAATTATCTCCTAAAGTGAGATCAACAAAAGAATCTTTCAAGATATAAACCTAAAGCAGTGGTAGGTTTGATATAATATATATGGAGATATATAATAACATTGCTAGAATTGAGTGCCATCTTGCATAATGCAACAAATGAGAGGAATGGTGTATAAATATAGGCCAAAAGGCTGTATCCAAACCTTTGAAGTTATTGCTCAAAATATCAAGTAGGCAATGCTAAGGATGAAGATGATCATTCCAAGGAATGCAAATTTTGTGAAGGAATTATTCATAATGAATAGTTCTGAGTGCAGGACACAGTACATGTCATTCTTTGAAAGATACAAGTTTTCAAGGTGTCACTCAAGTCAGAGTTTGGGTGTTTCCTGTTCAGATGTAAAACATGGCTACAGATACACTGAGACCAAGGTAATATCATCACTGCAGATGTTCTGCTGAGCTCTGATTCTTGCATTAATTTTGGACTCTTTTCTGTCTTAATCTCTGCACAGTTATGTATTTCCTATTCTCTGTAACATCCTGCCACCACTTGATAAATAGATGAATCTGTAGGACATAAGATAAACATTATTAACAGCAAGAACAATTTGCAAACCTCCTAATTTGTATCTTGAGGATATTTAGAAAGGGTCTAGGAAAAAACAGCAAGTAAAGACTTTTTAGAAAAGGAGAAGGTTGTTTTTTAGAGTTTTGCAGAAAAGGCCGTGGAAGGTAGACATAAAGATGATGAAGCTACAGACAGCACTTGCATGTCTCAGAGGGTTTGATACTGGTAAAGCACCAGCTTGCCACGACCTCCCTAGAGAGAGTGTCCTGCAGAGAACAGCTCTTCTAGGGGCAGGGCAAGCCTCTCTGGACAGCGAGTGATCTCAGCAAGGTGTAGCGATTTCTCAGCTACAAGTGATTTCAGCTCTCGTGATTCAGCTCTTTGTGAGATCACCCGAGGACGAACTCAGGGACAGAGAGACAGGAGCTCTGTATGGCAGTTCCACAGGTAGCTTTTATTGTCCAGCAGTCCCTGTGAAGGGATGGCCAGTGACAAGAGACTCCCTGATTTTGTGGCAGACTCAAGGCCTTTTGATGGGAAAGGCAAGGGGTGGGGTAGAAACCATTTAGCCAACTGGGTACAAGGTATTATCATAAGGAAGCAAGGCATGCTGGGGGTGGTTCACTTGGTCACCGTAACCTAAGTAAGTTGGTTATCTCTAAGTGCTTTTGCCCTCAGTCTTTTGTCCTTCAAGGGAGCACAGAGGGCTACTGTGCCAAGAGTTCACAACCCTCCACACTTGCAGACTGTTTGATACTGTGGAAAAGAACATAAAAAGTAAGGGCAAGAACAGGAGGAGTGCCAAGCACCAGCTGGGAGGCAAAGCCATGAGTTTTTGAAGGGGCCCAGTGAAATTATGTCAGTTTTCTCAGCCACCCCAAAAAGCTTTTCATGCAGGTTCACGCTGTTCAGTGTTGTTCGCATCACTGCTTTGCTGGGAGAGGTGATGTTATGTCCCACAACACAGCAGGACAGCACAAACATTGCAACACCAGGTCAAGACATCATTCTGTGCTCTGTACTATAAAAGGAACTGGCTTGCTGGGCCCTGCAAGGCACAGTATGGCTGACCTGGTGGGTTTGGTCACCAAGCCACAAGGTATGAAAACTAACTACAAGTACTCAAAATGAGGTAAAGGTTGGTCTATGTTTATAAAGGACTGAGAATTTTTTTTTTTTGCTCAGCCACAAATGTCTCAAAATAGTTTTTGTTTAATTCTCAAAATATTCCTGTAGGAACTTCCCCTGGGAGTTCAGAAAATAAATAGCTTATCCTGGACAGACTATTTATTTCCAAAATGTTTACTCATGCAATCCATGTGATTGTAATGTGCCTCCATTTCTCAAGCTCTCTTTCAGCTCCTTAGGGGCGCATAACTTAAGCCTAGCAACTTTACCCATATACTGACAGACTGTTGCTTCTAAATATTGAACTGGTGGGTCCAATTCTCTATTCATAGTGCAACTATTAATGTGGCAAGAGAGAGTGGTTTAAGATTAAGTTTGAAATGCCCAGACTCCCTGGAACCAAAAGTTCAAATCCCTGCAAGATCAGTGCTTTTCCCCTTTGTCTGCACTAGATGCACTCTACAACCCCAGGTCATCCCTATAAAGCCCTGAAATTAGGTCTGTCTGATCAGCTTAAAGGTCCACAGATCATGCTTTGTCAAAAGGGGCTACCCCAATATTTGTGCACATGCTCCCTCTCACCTGTTCTTGCTCTACAGCATTGTGATAACAGCTGTTTTCTGTCAGCTACCACAGAGCTGACTTGCAATTCAGTAGGACTGGTGTAGTCCAGCTGCTTTTCTGTTGATAAAAATTACAGTCCTCCACCTAAAGCATACCATTTCAAACCAATGGAATGCTAATCTAGGAGCTGATACTTTGAAAACACATGCTTCAAGATAAAATGCTGTCATTAGCTGTTAGCTGCAAACACTATGAAATTCACACTGAAATTTACAGTTTTTCAGTTTATTCTCACTTTCTATTTTCCTAAAAGAAGAGCTTTTTCATGGCAGATTTAACTTAATTTCCCATTTATTTTTTGAGCAAGGAAAGCAGTGAGAAAATACAATCGGGATGGCAATATACTTCATCAACATACATCCATCTTGCAACAGATCCTCAATGTGCCTTAAGCAGCCATGTGAAGCCCATTAACCACTAGAGTATTTTTGTGATTGAAATAGGCAGCAAACAGCAGAGATTAAATAGCAATAAACATAGTACATAGATAAATTGGCTAGCTCATTTTCCTGTGATTAATTAATCGTAGATTTCTATTTATTTATTTATTCAGTTAGAAGCACTGCTGATACTCCCAAAAAATGCTAAATGTGTTAATTAGGGAGTGTCTGCAGCAAAGGATGGCCAGATGAACAGGTCTATAAGAAGGGAAGTAGCAGCTGAAGACAGATTGCTTAAAAGAGGAGGGAAGGAACATATCAGAGAGAATCTGGTAGGTCTGGTAAGCCTGCTATATTTTGTCAAATTTCCTGTAAAATTCATTCTCTGTGGTAACTTTGATATTCTCAAATAGTTTATATTTCTCTGTTGTTTTTAGAGTTCTCTCCTTTACCTGTAGGGGTGTTAGAGCAGAAAAAAATCTGTTGCTTGTACATATTTATCTTTCTAAAGCATAGAGAAATGTGAAAGAAAAAAATTGTTGTTTTTCACAAAAGCTTTGGTTGAAAACATGTGTTAAAAACGAATTTAAATAAGAAATAGCTTTTAATTGATGATTTAATGGTGAAGGGGAAAGCCTTTGAAATATATAGCTGAGGATAGGTTTGGGGGAGGAGCGATGGCTGCAAACTCCTTCTTCTTCCCTTTCTAAGCTCAGTCATGTAAGCTTACTGCCAGTAAGTTTCTATGATAAAGACTAAAGAAGTCAATCTGTCTCAGCAGGAAAGGAAAAAGGTAGTGTCTGTAGACTGAGTGCTGCTTATGTGTCAAGCTAGCCTGGTTAAGAAGTGAGAGAAGAAATAGGTATCCAAACAAAAATTATTATGGAGTACTCCTCCCTCTTTCTAAAGAGAAAAAGAACCCACAAATCACAAAACACCTGACTTCTGCTGTATTGAAGAGTCAGTGCTCTGTCTCTTACTGCCTTTTTGTTTAGAAACACTAAGTGGATGTGAAACTCTACTGGAGAACTTAGATACTACACAGGTGCAAAACTGACAAGGAATGGAGAGCTAATGCCTTTTACTTCAGAAAATATACCTCCCTGTTTTCTTGTGCCCTGCTTTATCGTAGCCCTGTTGTCTTGCCCCTCCAAGGCCTTGATCTGTATACAGCTTAGAATATGGGGCAATCAACCTGCATGAAATATCAGAACTACCTCATGAAAGCAAAGAGTTCAGCAGTTACTAGAAGTACTTAACTGCTCACTTAATTGTGATGTTTATCTTAAATATATCTTAAATCATATATCTTTATCTTGGGCTTTTCTGCCCAAGAAGTAGTAAGTGTAAGAAGTAGTGTTTCGTTTTGTTGGGGGTTTGCAAATTGATAGGGATAATGCTACTAGCAAAAACAACCTTGCCATTGTAAATTCAGTTGAAAATAGTCTTGCACAGAACATATTTTTTTTTAGAATCAAAGCTTAGGATCAGCTGAAGTAAGACAAATGTCAAGTAAATAGGAGGGAATTAGAGGTTTGTGAGCCCCCTTTCAAGGAATTAAGGAAAATAAAATGGCAATTAGACTAAGAGATGATTGGTGAATCCAGAAATTCTCTGCCTATCTCTTTAGAGCACTTGACTTTTTGCTATGCTACGGTAGTCCTTCTGCCATCTAATAGTTTCCGGCTACATACAGTTGAACAGTTAGCAGCTGAAACCCCAAAAATATATTATTTATATGCTTGGAAGGAGAAAACACTGTCTTATGATGTTGCAGTTAATGAAAGATCTTTAAAAATTCTGGCACACTTGGAGCTCCTCATGCAGAAGGCTGGGAGAGGAGTAAGTGTTGGATGTGTGACCAGCTGTGTTCTCATGTTCTGTTTTCAACATGGCTCTTCCAAATGCTTGAATCCTTCATAAAGGATAAGTTCCATGTAAAGACAGAATGTAGACATGAAAATGGGAACACTTTGGATTTGATTTATCAGCTTGCTGCTAAAAAGCAGCTTGCATTGCATCTCTCACAGTGTGAACAATGACACAATCTTCTTATTTTCTTAAGGCAATAAACCTGACTTCAACATGTCAGAGGAAGAGGATTCTTTTCTGAATGTTAAAAGATCTCTGAAAAAGAGAATGGTGAAACACAGCACCCCAGTGGACTCAACGCTTTCAAGAACAATTCCATCTCTTACAGATCTGACAAATCAGTCAATCAAGGACCAAGATGCCACGAAGAGAGTTTATGGATCTCCGATGCCAAAACCAAATCTAAGTAGATCATTATCTCAAGTATCATCAGTACGTATTGATGCATACTTCCCTCATATGTCCCCGAAAAGGCTTTCAACAGCATTTGATTTGCAAGAACTAAATAAAGAGAAAAGCCAAAGCTCTCGGCTTGTATTTTCTCGAAGGAGGCTTTCCACTGTGTTGGCCTCTGATGAATCAAATCAAGAGCCAGCTTACCAGGTTGTCCCAAACATAGAAACTCAAGCTACCACCAGAGCATCTGTGGATGCTACAGTAAATCCCAAGAGTGGACCTTCATGGCTTGTTTTTGGAATACCAGGGATAAAAGATCCCCAGGTAGCAAAATCCAGAAAGAAGAAAATTGATAAAGCTCTTCAGGTAAAGGCTTTCATTTAGTTATGCAATAGCTAAGTTACACAAACTTCTACCAATGCTGAATATATACAGATCTTTCTAGTAAAGTGGGAATAGTTTACTAATAGAACATTTCCACAACTTTGGCAGTGAGGACACCTGTTTATGAATTGGGTCGTAACCTGGTAGACTCTGTGATACCATTCCTAATCACAGACAGAATGCCATGCAAATTTCCAAACTAGCATTTTACTTCAGCTTGTGAGCTGGTATGACTCGTGTACCCTAGTGGGAAAGTATCTTTTTTAAAATATATCTTTATTTAGAAGATATTTAAGAATAGAAAGAAATCATTAATTTAAATTCCAAAGTTTCTTAATGTTAGCAAGTCAGCTCAAACTGGAGAAATAAATAATCTACTCCTTTCTCTGTTTAATCCAAATTGTAATGCTTTATAAAAAGAATGCCAGTCATTGCAAATGGGATCTTGTGAGCAGTTCTTTTTATTGATGTGGGGGTTCCTGGGGAAAGCTTAGATTAATAGATGTTCTGCAGGTGTTGGTAGTCTGTGGAGCACAAGAACTCAATTTTCTGAAACTTTAATTTTTAGCAAAGGGCCTGTGGAAAGCACACAGAAAGGATAGGAAGGCAGCAGAGTTAGACTCTGAAGGTTGTCATGTCAGCATGAAGCGATCAAGTTCCATTCTAGTTTGGTTTTTCCTCTGTACCATATTGTTCTTTAGTGTGTTAAAAACTCAAGAAAACTTGCCAGCTTTGAGAGTAAAAGCTTCTTTGCTTAAAACAAATGGAAAACTTCAGCCAAAATCAAGTTGGGTCATAAGTCCTTTGTGTAGGTTGTTTGTTTTTGAGAGCAGGTGGTATCTGAATGGATTAGGTTGATTAAATAATATTTTCTCTTCTATAACAGAGAAAGAAAGAAAGAGAATGGCTGCTTCGTCAACTTAAAAACATTGAGGAGGCAACTGAACATGAACTGACAATTGAAGAAGCTTGACTGGGCTACCTGTGGGATAAATGCTGTCACATCCATCATGTGGGAATTGCTAGTTCCGATAAGTCACACTCTTCATTAAAGGGCCTGTTAGACTTCCTCTTTCCTTCCAAAATGTTCTTTTTCTGTTGTTTACTTGTTCTGTCATTCTTTCCTCTTAAATCTAGAAGTCAGGTATAAATTAAGATGAGTCAGTGTTAATTTATAATGGCAGAAAGGCCTAGAACAAAGAAGGGAGGAAAAACTTTCTGTAAGAATCATTCTTCATCCTGCCACAGTTCTTCCTGCCCATAATCTTTCATGTAGCATTCAAGTCTTATAGGGTTGCTGATGTTTCTTAAGTGACAAAGTCCTAGTGGCCACATAGAGTGTAATCCTGGTTAGCCAAGGGAGAATCTCTTCATCTTAAGGGTAATCAAAGCTGATGCAATCTGGAATGTTTTTGCTTCTACCTGGCGAGATGAGGAAATACTGAGAGGCACCAAGGAGGGAGGCCATTCTTTGGAGATTACTAATTAATGACAGCTTATTTTGAAGTTTTGGTTCAAAATCAGTTTATCCCAGCCTTAGATTGTCAATGCGACTTGCTGGTGTATTTGAGATACTTAATCCTTGGCTGTGTGTTTTGAGCAAGTATGGGTTGGTTTGTTTTGTCTTTTCCTCTGGAGCTGCTGCATGGAGGTCAAAAAGGGTGTCTTACCTGGCAGCTGTATTGTCAAAATAGTAATTTAGCTCAAAGGAAGTTTCTGAAGGATCAGTCAAGAATTTATGCAAAAGGCATAGTATTCATGTTAGTTCCTACTGCTGTCTGTTATTTAATCTTTAAACAGGCAGAGTTCATCACTTCTAAGTGATCTATCTGTGGAGTGTCAGCAGCTGGAATGCACGATAGATTTACCACCTACATACACACATTTCTGCACTTGTGTGGCTCTAGCATGTGCACTTTCCTGGCTTATACTGGTTTGGCAGCTGTTCCAGGCACTTATTACCTCAAAGAGGAGAGGCCACATTCAAAAGAAGTTGCCATTTAAGAATGGAGGCAAGGGATACTTTTGCATTTCCTTCCCAGACACAGTAACTTTTAATATCTCACATCCAAGGTGGCAGAGAAGGAGAAATATGTCCCATGCCAACATTATGAGGCAGGGTAATCAATAGCATCTCTGTTACACTTCAAAATGTAAGACTGGACTTGTGGTTTTACAACCTCTCTCAGGATTTAAAAGGAATTAGGATGTTTTTTGCTAATGATTCTTGAAGTGAAATTCTTCAGAATTTCTCAGGAGAACAGCTTTATCCTCAGACCTGGCTTTCAGTATAGCCAGGCAGTGGGGTGATGCTGTCCTTCAGGTCGTGAGCCAAGTCACGCTCACTTGGTTTCATGTTTAGTTAATGTTCTGGAATTTGTTTGTGTGTGTTACCCAGGTGGCTTGTCTGGCCTCCACAGGTTCCTCTGGCAACAAGAGAGCTCCTGGCTGGTGTAGATCCCAAGCTGCTTTTGAGATAAAATAGGCATGGTTGCAGATGTGCTGCTATTCCCCTTGAGCCTGCAGGCATTTCATCAGTATCTGTGATTTGTGCCAGGGGCTGAACTAAGATCAGGCAAGTGCAAGGTTAGCGTAAAACCCTCCTCTACCCCTGGGACTAGCACAGATTAGTCTGGCTGCATAACCCAATGTTTAATCCAAATGACCCAGTTCTCCCTCTTGTTTATTTGTACCTTCCCAGATAGTCAGTTCTAGTTGTTCCTTCTTCAGGCTTCTCATCCTAGGAAGTCTTGATACTGTTTCTGCTTTCCTTTCTCACAGTTGCCTCTCAAGTCACTCTTGGCTCCTGCCCATCCAGTTTTTTGGTCTTCAAATTTCATCATCTAATGTCTTCTCCAATTTGGCCTCTAGTTGTTTCCTTCCTTATAAGATACAGAGGTCTTTTGTCTTTAGTGCCTGGTCTTCACTGCTGGATTCCTTGCCCATCTGATACCCTCTCATATCTGACACTGGTCTTCTGCCAAAACTCAGACTCTGTTGTCATACCCCAAAGTGCCTTTGTCTACTTAGGTTGATGCCCTGCATGATGCTAGGCGAAGTGGAAAGGTCATGTGGGACAAGTTCCAGACCTTAGGAGGCTGGGGTGTAGTTGCTGCAAAATTCCTTCTAAGGCCCTGCTTTGGGCTATGTTAAATGCAAAAGGAATCCAGGAAATATGGCTACTTAACATCTAAGATATCTTTGGCTTCATTCCAAGTGCAATGCAAAACTTCTGAAATTCAGAGTACAGTAAATGATGTGAAAGTCTTTCAGGGAGCAAGGTGCCACCCTGTCAGGTTCACGGAACTAGTTGGTGCCAATAAAATCCCAAAGACTTTCCTCAGTGGGGGAAAACAAACTGTACTGAGCGGTAACACAGAACTGACTTTGGGTCTTTCCAAACTTTCAAGCTATATCAGGCAGACAGGTGCAAAAAAACCAAGGGGTCTCATGATTTTGAAAACTATTTCTATTTTCTCTCTAGAATGATTAAATACAAAAGACTATATGAGATTTGTTTTGGAATAATTTAGGTGTTCATGAGTTTGCAAAAGTTATAAAACTGCTTATAGTATTTCATGTGAATATTAATACAATCAAATGGTCCTTCAGGGGTTTTTCAACGTATGTCTTGACATTCTACAACCACAGTATCAAGTTAATTGCAAGTAACAATCCCAAGGGACTTCAACCAGGCCTGTATAGTACAGACCGTAGTGAAAGGTGCTCCCGAAGGAAGGATTGTCTCTAATTTATAAAATCGGGATGTTAGAAAATGTGAAACTACATGTATCAAATTACACATACAAAACTACATTGCTATTATTATACTTCATATGTAAGTATATCCATAGGGCAAAAATAAATTTAAAAAAACAACCACCAAACAACTAGTGTTTCTTTTGTTTACAGAGCTTGAACTTCCTTTCATTTGTCCAGTAGACTCACAAGTCTACTGGAATTAAATTTTTAAGTTTAAATGATACAGTTAGTTTTCTGTCATACTGTACATGTATACTTTGAAAGGAATAGCCTTTGGGAGGAGCACTAGTAGTATGCAATTTCACTCTTGTTTAATGCTCATCCTCTAGCGGCAACAATGGCAAATTACTGTTTGGTTAGTGCTTCTCTTCATGCACAAAGTTCCCTTATGAATATTTATATTACAATATTACAGTGTGAAAAAAAGAACAACACATCTGAAAAAGAAGTCTTTCTAATTTTTAGAGACCTTAAGTATGAATTTTGGGTGCTGAGGCTGAAAAAGGTTGGGGACTACAGGCACCAGATCCTTATGAAAAGATAATTCCCAAGACATCCTGTTCTGTAAAATAAAAAGCCCTTTTCCTGCATGAATGAATGTGAATGAGAGTTGCCACATGTTCTTGAGCCTTGGTGTGGTTCTGCCTTTCAAATGCAACATGGACCCATTTGTAAGTTCAGAACAGCCTTCCCATTGAGAAGTGTTCTTTTAGGGCAGTATTTTTCCTTTTGGAGTGAAGCTATGACCTTGACCTATGGAACTGTTTTCAGTACACTTGTCCCTGAATAGATATTACACAACCTACCTGCTGACGGTGACTAAGCATGATGTTGGATGGAGAAGAACAAAAACATTACCAAGAACAGAGGGAAGAGACAGAAATGTCTTCACCCTGGATTTATGAGCTCAGCCTTGTTCCCACTGAAGCAATGGTAATACTCCTGTTGACAGAGCTGGGAGTGCTCTGCCCAGCTGCAGTACTTCTGTAGGAGGCCAGTTTGAAGAGAAAAATGTTTAGCACATATATTTAACATATTTCAGATTTATGTAACAGACAAATGGAAACTAAGTCCTTCCTTTGCTGATCACAGCTGAACAATTTTAGAATAACTAGGAAATGTGGAAAACTTTTAAATAAAAGCAGATTTTTTTTTTCTGCTAAGTTACAACATAGTTACATTCCTGCTATGGACAAAACCCTGAGTAATAAATCACACAACAGTGTCGCTGACCTGTACTTGGTTATGTTTTGTTCTACAAGACGTACAAGCACAAAATTCTCCCTTAGCTCCATCTGTTGATGCACTCCACCATGCCTATTAAAATAGTTCACTCCTTAGCATTTCCAAGTTATTAGAAAAAAAATGAACAAACACTGACCCTAGCAGCACCTAGAAAATTAGGCCAGTTGAAGCAATTGGGTAACATTTTCAAATGTTGCTAAAAACTTGAACTAGGCACAGCTCTTACCTCCTCCTTTAGGATGTAGATCTGAGCTGCCCACCCTCACCCTGTCCCAACCTTGCTCAGGCTTTGTGCTACTATGTAGGTACCAAATGCTCCTATGCAATTAAACGGTGCTTAACAGTGTGGTCAGTCCCAACAGCCACACAAATCCTGTAGAGCTTGACAGTGGCCAGTCTCCCGGGTCGACTCGTACATGTGGCTTCACAGCACTCAGAGCAGCCCCACCGCTCCAACCTGAAATGGTACATGTGCATAGAGATGCGCAGCAGACAGCAGTGAGGTACGAGTTATATCTATCTCATTTTAGTTCCAGCAGCCCACAGTATAAAACTCTGGGAAGTACAGACTGCATTTCAAATCCCCTTCTCACCTGAGATAGGAGCTTGAAACCAAATGTCCTAACTCACAAGGCAATAACCGTTGTCTCTAGGCTTACTATGAAGTCAGTGCTTTTAAGTGTTACTTGTCAAAGTAGTTCCACTTTGCCTAAGCTTTTATTAAAAATAAGATTGAACTTGCATAATTGTTTTATCACTCACTGTCCTGCATCCGTGGGTTTTTATTTCTTGGCGGGTTTGTGGGGTTTTTTTTCCTGTTTTTCTTCATTTTTATAGCAGAAATGGAAAGAAGAAAGGGGAAAAATATCCTTCATATCTTTTCTGCTTCTTACTGTTGTTGCCATTTTGATCCCTTTTGTTGTCCTCTACTTCATACTTTTGGCCTTCCCTTGCTGTACGTGTCCTACTATAACTGTCTTCTGCTTTCAGCTCTTAATACTATTGCAGGTTTATCCCTTGTAGTGACCTTCTACTATGACCAGATACCATAATCCTCCTAAAGCTTAGATCTTCTCCTAAAGAGGAAGTGCCAGCAATGATAGGGGAAAAGAAGGTTCTCCTCCTAGAAATGGAATATTTCCATGGAAAGCTGATGTGAATTCAAATATAGGAAAGAAAGTATGTGCAGGATTGCTGACAAATTTACTCGGAAAGGAACTGGATCCAAAAATAACATTTACAAGATGCCCAGGTAAAATGGGTTTCAAAGTATACTTCCCAGCCAAGAGAGCACAAGCAATTCATTGCATCATACGGCATGCACTTAAATCAAATTGGTGTTGCATGAGAGTATTCATACAAAGGTCATGGATGTTTTAGTGTTTGTTACTCCTCTCAAAGAAAAAAATCACACAAAGCCCCAAAACCTGCACAAACCATAGCTCAGCAACAGCAAGAAGCTTTACCACCATGAGAGGGAAGACATTGCAATTAGATGGAAGGCTTGCAATTGCAATCAAAAAAATTTATTTACAACACATGTTAATGTGGATATGTGTTAAAATTATAACTGTGCTAGAAGGAAGAAAGAAGGGGTGGAACTGGAATGGTGGAGAAAGAAGTACTGTACGGCATCCTGAATGCCTCTGGGTAGCTGAGAAAAAGTTCGCTAAGACTGTAGGATTGGCAATTATTTCACAAAGGTTATGATGCGAGCATGCAAATCAACAGTGTATCCTGACCTTTACTAGTATATTCAGTAGCAGATGGGTTTTTTTGGCCACAGCTGGGAGATGATATAAATTGATTAAAGAAAACAAATCACAGAGCAAATTCCTTGTGTAAGACCAGCAAAATGAAAAGTCTATGATGATCATATTTGGAGAAGACATGAATAAGAGAAGCAAAAACACTATAGCAGACTTATGACACCTAAAATGTCTGTTGGCTATTACAGTTTCTCAGAATGCAAAACCAGTGAGTTAAAGGAAAATAAGTCTTGAAGTTCGTATTTTTAAATGTGTCCTTTTTTTGCATATACTTAATAAATCTGTAAAACAGTTTTTTTCACAAGATGGATATCTTTGAGAAAAATATCAAATCATAGCGGAAATGTACCATACATGAAAATGTAGAAACTTACATTAAAAAGAAGGAGGTACTGAGGGGGTTGTTTATTTTTGTTATATTGACCATTTCATAATTGTAACAACAGCTGCAACCAAAATAAAATTTAAGTCCTACTTTTATAGTTATCCATATAAGCATTTCTACAACAGCTTGATTAATCAGATTTCTCAAGAGAAAAGCTTTTGACACATCTAATAATTCCTCTCTGTGTCTATCTTAGATTTTACAACTGCTCCATCATCTCCAAGCTGTGGGTCGCTAGAAGTTTCATTCTTTTCCATGGGACTTTGTTATAGAAAGCAAAATCACAGTGATTTACCACAGGTAGTCTGATCTTGTTTGTAAAGAGAGGCACTCTGCTTTCATCTGTAACAACATGCTTTAACAGTCTAATCTTTGCTTTTTGCTTTGTTTCATTATACATTAATTAAATTGATTTTAATCCAGCAACTCTGCATGATCTTTGTGTTTGATGGCAGAGATTATTTATACAGTAGGTAGGCAAATATTCATGTGACATTCAATCTTATCTCCAGTGTGATTTTGATATAATAACAAGTTGGATTAACCCCTTTACATCTGTAGTTGCAAATTCTGTTGTCCTTCAAGGAGCCCTAAAACTGCTGACAAGTACAGGTAGAAGATTCAGTTTTCTGTAAAATGCTTGTTGAGGTGTATTCAGTCAAGAGTAGGTGTCACACGGGGTGACCTGTCTAACTGAGGGTGTTGTGCCACACACTTACTTTGTCCTTATGCTGTTCTCCTACCTCTTCCCACAGAAAGTAAGCTCTGCCCCACTCACACCAAAAAGTTCAGGGTTCCCAAGCAGTGTCTAACTCCTGAGAATTTTTGATCCTCTATGCAGTGTGAATTTCTCTATAGCTCACTGTGGATCCCCTGCAAAGAATTTGAAATGCTAGATGCTTGTAGGTTAAGGCAGCAGTGTGTATCAAAAGTTTTCACACTTGATTACTATGTTGGTTTTGCACAGCCTGGTTTTTGGTAGCAGGGGGGGCCACCGAGGTGGCTTCTGTGAGAAGCTGCTAGAAGCTTCCACCACGTCCTGCAGAGCCAATCCCTGATGGCTCTGAAGATGGAAATGCCACTGGCCAAAGCTGGGCCATTTAGAGATGTTGGTGATGCCTCTGTGATAACATATTTAAGAAGAAAATCAAAACAAAGTGGGGGCACAGTTTTTTCCAGATAGAGAAGAGGTGGAAGTGAGAACATGTGAGGGAAACAACATGGAGACACCAAGATCAGTGAAGAAGGATGGGGAGGAGGTGCTCCAGGAGCCAGAGCTGAGATTCCTCTGGAGGCCATGAGGATTGATGGGGGATGCAGAGATCCACTCACAGCCCGTGGGGGAGGTGCTCATGCCGGAGCGGGTGGATTCCTGGAGGAGGCTGTGATCCAGTGGAAGACCCGGTAGAGAGAGAGGCCCCCTGCTTCCAGGCTGGAGCAGCCTGTCCTTGGAGAATTGCACCCCGTGAAGAGTGAGCCACGCCACAGCAGTTTTGGGAGGACTGCTGCTCGTGAGATTGAAGCCACGCTGGAGAAGTTCACAGAGAAGTGCCTCCCATGGGAGGGACCCCACGGTCTCACAAGGGAAGGACTCCTCTCCCTGAGCAGTGGAAGATCTTGGGTGACGAACTGACAAAACCCCTATGCCCTGTCTTCCTGTATTGTCGGTGGGAAGGAGGGAGAGGCTGGGGGAAGAAAATGTGTTTTTAGGGGCTTATTTTACTTCTCGTTATCCTCCTCTGACTTGGTTAGTACTAAACTCACTTTATACCTCTAAATCGAGTCTGTTTTGCCCTTGGAGTGCTTTCTCCTGGTCCTTATCTCAACTCATGAACCCTTCATTAATTTTTTCTCTCCTCTGAGCAACTTTCATGGGTGCCTGGCATTTGGCCAGTGTCAAACCACGACACTATCAGACACCAAAGCTCAGGCAAATCTGATTCCCAGCAGCAGCTTACCCGGTTTCAGCTCTCTGTGCAAACCTCAGTCTTTCTAGAACTGACTGAAGTCCCAGAGTCCTATCTCTTGACCTCTGAGGAAACAGTAGAGGCTCTGAAACCTGAAAAAAGTGTTCTTGGTACTACTGTCAACAATATAATGACAATAATTATTAATACAAATAATACTGCTGAAATCAGAAATGTCCCAGGACAAAAGGCAAGGACAGGTTTCCTGACAAAAGCAGCTGGGCAAACTTTTATTTTTGTAAGAACCAGTGCAGAATTGAATAACCTAAATGTGAAAAACAATTTTAATTGATAGAGAGAATTGTGTCCTCCTGTTTTAACAGCATTTATCACTTTGCTGTCAGTAACAATCATCTCGCTCTCTTGCTAGGAATGCCAGGCTGCTGTCTTCTGCTCTGCCTGCAGACCAGGCCCTGTTCATGTAGCAAGCGCAAGTTCTGGCATGTTTGTACCCCAGCTTTGGCTTTCCACTTCATGAGACAGATGACCAGAGAAAATGGAGCTCTTGACTTACTCTGGTCTGGGTCCTATGACTATTCCTATTTTTGTTAGCATTTTTAAAAAGATAAAAAGATGAAAGAATGGCACTTTAGATTCAAGTATTAAGAGGCAAATATATGCATGGAGGTTAAGATGAATTATTGCTGGCTGTTGTCCACCAGACACTTTTCCTCTAATTTTTGCAACTGGCTGTGACTATGAAGGCCCTGGTCTGGGTCTAGATCTCCTTTTTCTCAGTCAGAACTGCCTTCTTTTCTCCCTACTACCCGTGGAAATGCTTGTGCCTGGAAAGCCATGTATTAATTCAGGGAGAAAGGGGAGCTTCATGTGAATCCTGGCATTTAACCCATGTGACAGACCCAGCCATTAAAGTAGGTGGTACTCTTTTGTTACTGTCTCAAACTTCGCATGAGATGCTTTAATACGTATTAGAAAGTGCTATTATGTTTAAATTGGTTTAAGAGTAAATCTCTGGGGAATTTGCCTTTTCCTTTATCAGCGTAAGATAGCAACAACTTCAGCAAGTAAACCTAATGGTGGTGAAGGCTGGAGTCTCACTCCATCAGTGCCTACAGCCCTCAGGGACTGCAGTGAAAGGCATATCACATGGTTACTGCTGTTCTTTTCTGTTTCTGGGCTCAGAGAGACACAGTGGCTGAAGAATACAAAGAGATTTAAACAGCTTATCCTGGTTTAGATGCCTGGAGCCAGCACTAAGGGGGTAATTTGTGTTTTTCAAAGTCCCTTCTAAGTCACAGCTCACCATGGTAGGTACTGAAAAGCCTTTATTTCCATGGCTGGTCACAGAAATACCCTTACCTGGGTTTAGTAATGCTGACTACAGCAGAAGCAGTGAAGCAGAAGCTTTTTTTATATTAACTATCCACACAGGAACTCATACTCTGCAACATGCTTTCAGCTTTGTCATACCACAGTAAGTCAAAGGGTTTCTATATTATTTCTCCAGCTAGGCAAACTGAGAGAGCAGCTGGCCCATGGAAGGATGGCTAAAGGATTTTAATCTCTCTTGCCAAAATGGTGCAACAGTTTCTAGAAAATAGTTTTCTGGCTGGTTTATGTATGCACAACATTGCAAACAAGGTGTTTTACTCAGTGCCCAGACACTTTGGGTGCCAACAAGGAGATAAACTACTTTTTTCTCTGTTATTTTCATGACCCATGATTTAATGCAGAAAGTCCATAGAAGCCTTAACTAGCTAGACTTGCCATGAGACAGCCTCTCACTAGAGTTTCTGCAGATTAAGTTTTAGGTATTTATAAAATATTTTCCCCATTTTAGCAAAATTAATTGCTGGGGAAAAATAGAAAAAATCAATCTGCATGCAAAAGTTAGTGCAACACAAACTTGGAACATCATCTTCTCTGAATCCAGAATTTAATTCTAAAAGTCATATTTATCCAACCAGAATAGATAAATAATACCAAATGGCTTATTTGTCATTGCCACAAAGTGAAAACAGTCAACAAATGTGTGAATCAAATTATTCATTAATAACCTAAGTACAATCAATTGACTAAAATTCCCAATAATCCACACAGCTTAAATAAAGCATTTTTTGATACGGAATAAATGCAGAGAAGAAACTAGGTTTTTTGTATTTCTATCACAGCTGTTTCTCTTCATATACTTGATGCCATGTGTACGTGGTGTGTGTGTGCAGGCATCACAGTGGTTTTGGATATTAAGCTTTGAATTCAAAATTATTTTCTTACCTAAAAAATGATAAGGAGGATATGCAACTGGTTATTTGGGGTTTTTTTTAAACATATCCAGAGAAGAAGTCCCAGTAGGAAATTGTTTGGTAAGTCACTTGAATTTTTGGTAATTAGTGGATAAAGATCACTTGGACCCAAATGTATACAAAACTTTACATTCTATGAATCCCTCCATATGACTTTAAAGAAAAAGAATTTTAAAATCCCAAAATTTATTTATTATTCAAAGTGAGGTCATTGACTAAGAATTATTGAGAAACCAATGGGTAAATCTTGCAGAAAAATAACCCTTGCCTAGGATTCCTGTGGTGTCTTTTGACAAGTGGTTCAAATGAGAAGTCAACAGTTGGAACACCTAAAAATTACCGTCAAAAGTCTTCAGTAAACACAACTTTACATCATGAATGTTTTTAACCTCCTGACTCTTATCTGTTTGTGTTCTTTAAAGCAATGTCAGGGTCAGAGATGGAGATTGGTAGATGAGTTGTAGTATTACATGAAACAGAGTCTACATAAACATATACACTACTTTCACTTCATTGATGTCCCACGGCCTATATAAAAGTATTGCCTGGTTGATTGATACTGCCCTAAGTTATCATAACCTGTTCTAACATATGTTCATTACATTTACAGAAATGAAATATGAAGGGACTGATTTTTATAGGTCTACCTTTTGTACAGAAGAACATACCACAAAGTCTGCTTTAGCAGACTTCTAGGTTTCCTCAATTTGAATTCACAAAAGATAGCAAGTGAAAAAAGGGCTGGGCCATCATTTCAAGTTCACCTGGAACTATAGAGGAAACAAACCAAAACCACTTTCAAAATGTTTTATAATCTATGTGGAGGAGTGTTGTTTATCTTTTGTTTATCTTACCGGGTACACTGAAAAGATCTGGCTTCTAAAATCCACTGCAAGTTGTTAGGAATTGCCTGAGCAGTTCAGATATTGCCAGCTGCCTGACAGCAAAGAAAAACTTGCCAAAGACCTGAAAACATGATGGTGCATAGGGAGAATGAGATTTTTTTGAAACTAATGGAAGTTTTGTTATGTAGGCCTGTATATTATACAAGCATGCTGTTCTTGCATTAAGTGTCTTTACCTGGTTACTTAAAAATGATGGTGATGAGTTAAAAAGTCCTTTTAAAAATAATTTCACATATATCATTAAAAGCTATTTACTCTCAGTTCACCTCAGTTTTCTTAGACAGAAAAACTGCAGGCAGGACAGTGGCATCTGGAGTAATTTCAGAGGCAAGTAGCTTGTGTTAAGCAGTTGGTCAATGATCCTCAATTCTGCTCATGAAAAGCTGTCTAAATAGCAAAATCCATAAATAGATAACTGAAGGAATACATGCATACACATATACAAATGCATATGAGTTCTTTGGGTCTTTGTCATTTTAAAACTTGGTCTGCTTTCCATTCATAATTCTTTTTCATGTTTCATCATGAAAGAGACTTTGTTTTGCATTGTTTCATTTTTCTCTTTGGGAGAGGAAACAGATATATTTCTGTATATTTTTCACTTCATTTTGAATGGTAAGAGAGTCGTAGTTTTCTAAGACAGATGTACAAGAAATAGTAGAAATTAAAGGGGAGAAAGAGCTTGAAAAGTGTAATTGCAATGTTCTGCAGAAATTGTTGCGCCCTAAATTTTCAGCCAAATTTTACTCCCAGACATGCAAAGTCCACAGAATTGTTTTAAAATCTAAAATTAGATTTCCTTAAAGTACTTAAAAATGCTAATGAGTTTCAGCTTTGGTGTATCTAGATAGAGATCCCCAAAACTATCTGAATTTAAAAAAAAAAAAGTAAAATGAAAATGTGTCAAGTCTGTAATCAATGAGAATGCTTTTGAGAACTGACTTATGATATGAGGGGTAAAAAATCACTGCATTATAAATAAAACCTCTGGCATTAATATTAGAAAACAGAGTGAATAACAACATTAAACGTGCTCTGCAGTTCTGCTTCACTTTCTTTCACATAAATGATGTATTTACAAAAGAAGATAAATAAATGTAAAAAAAACCCAAAGAAACAACTAAATGAAAAATCATGCTGCATTAGATGACTTTGCAGTGGAATGTGCTATTTCAAGCTCGGTACATACTGTGAGTACCAGGATAAAATAATCTGTTCATCACAGTGAAGTCTGAGTACTTTTTCTCTTACTGGAGTGGCAACTGTTGCAGGCAAGGGAGAAAAGGAAAGATTTCCCACCTACACCTCCCCTAGGTGATACGGGAGGAGATGGAGAGGGTTAAAAGGACAGACAGAAAAGCAGGTATCTCGTTTATTTTTGGACTGCTTGACAAATACTGGTTTCCCTGAAGTGCGTGTTTGGAGGACTGATCCTCCTCTCATCCGAGGAGCAGTAGCAAAACCAAGCCCAGGCACAGGAGATCCTGCTTCAGCTGCACAGCCCCTCCCGGAGGTTAATGTAAGGACTCGTACGTGCATGTGTGCAGTAGTTACAGGATCCTGATGGCTTTATTACCCTTGAGGCCTCCTCTTCGGTATGTCAGTGTACTCCTAAGCTGCAGCCACATGACGAAAATTAAACAAGGGTTTTTGCATTTTTTGCTGTGGAAATATGAATTCAGTTGCTTCAGTTTAAATGGGATTTCCCTCCTCTCCCACTCTGCCCTTGTTTTTTGAACATTTACATTTTTAGGAAACGTCGAGAACAGGAGACACTTGTGACAGGCAAAAGGGGAGGGGATAGCCCCCATTCATCCATTCCCTTCTGCCAATTTCACCTCCAGCCCCCACCACATTTTTCCTTGTTAACTGTGTTGGGACAAAGAGGTGGGAGTGAGGGAATAAAAGCATTCCTGCATGTCTGGAGGAAAGAAAACAGATAAAGGGGGAAAGTAAAAGGGGAGGGGAAGAGTGGCCAGGGACTTGAACTGCCAGTGAAACAATGCTTCTCCGGCCCTCCTATTCAGATAATAGTTAACTCGGGGTTAAAGATTAATACCCAGGCAAAGCACTGTATAAATGGCCCGGGCAAGCCGAATGTATGTAAAGTGCCTCCTGCTCCCTACGCCGCCGAGCTGCCCTCCCCCGGCCCCTGCTCAGCGGCATGAGCGGCCCGCGATGCGCGCTGTGCCACGTCTGGCTCCCCGCGCTGCTGCTGCCGGCGCTGCTGCTGCTGCTGCCGGCGCTGCCGGGCGCCCGCGGAGCGCAGCCCGTGCTCTGCGCCCCCTGCACCCCGGAGAGGCTCGCTCTGTGCCCGCCTGTCGCGCCCGACTGCCCGGAGGCTGCCCGGCAGCCCGGCTGCGGCTGCTGCCAGACCTGCGCCCTCGGGCCGGGGCAGCCCTGTGGGGTCTACACCGCCCGCTGCCGCCTGGGGCTCCGCTGCCACGTCCCCGCCGGGGAGCCCCGGCCCCTCGCCGCCCTCATCCAGGGGCAGGGGACGTGCTTGCCCGCCAGCGAGGTGGGAGGGATGCGCACGGAAGAGCCAGCAGGTACCGCGCCATCGCGTCCCCGCTCCGCGCCGCCGGACGGGCTGGGTCGGGAGCTGTGCGCCGGGCGCTGTGGCACAGCCCCGGCCGAGAGCAGCCGGGGGGCTTGGCAGGCGCGATGCACCGCAGCTGGAAACGGCGCTGCGGGCTCTGGGAGCTAGAGGCTGGGAACAAGGAGCGAGGTTAGGCAGGCGTTTGAAAAATAGGGAGACTGAAATGCACTTTCCAGGAAAACGTGCTCTGACCTGTTCGAGGTGAGGTGCATCCTGGTGCCGGGCACAAGATGTTCGCAGCAAGCTGGTACGCTACAGTCTGAGAACACAAAAACCCTAAAGCATAGTGATAGGACAATGCAGAATAACCAGAATAAAGTATTTGTGAGGCTGGAGAGAGTTTTTCCTTAGTAGTAAACAGTAGCTAGAGTAGGACAAATGTTTTATAGGCTTTGCTTATGTCCTTCTCTAGAAGTCATGAAAGAGAATGAAAAGACTAAACAGGCTTTGTGCCTGGCTTCATTTCAGGAATAAAATGTAACTGGAGTGCTAGCCAAACTATCTTGAGGCAAAAAGGCATCTCAAGCATCTTAGATTATATGATGGGCAGGAATTTCTTCCGTGTTATTTCTTTATTTTTCAATTTATTATGATTTTTATTATTATTTTCATCATCATTACTGCTATGTCCATGAAGTGGTGATGAAGGCAACTTGGTAGCATTACAAAAATAAGCATCATTGACTCAAAATATCAATAGCCATCAGTAGAAGTAAGTGGAGTTTCTCTTGGACTTGAGGGGGTGCCGAAGGCAGAGAACAGTGACTAAACTGAGTACTTAAGCCACCTGCATTCGATTTGATTTGATTCTTTCCAGAGTTTGCTTGCTTGGTTCCTTCCTTCCTTTCTTTCTTCCTTTCTTTCCCTCTCCAATTTCTCATCTTCATTTTTTCTTTAACATTGTCAAAGGGTGCTTTTTAGTCCATTGCCTATTTACAGCCTTGATCCAGCAAGTAATTTAGACACATAAAAATTTTATCCTATGATGAGTCACCTGCAATTGCAAAGAGCTTCTGTTGCTTTCAGTGGAACAGTTCACACATGCTGATTTAGGCACTGGCAAACAGGCCATGATCTGGCAGATCCAAATATTTTCTGCCAGTCCTTTGCTATTTGGTCTACTGCAGGCCAGCATGAGCTACTGCTGGCTCCTGTGAATTGCTGCCCCTTGTGAGGCAAGAACAAAGTACAGGATACCATGGGATGAGGTCTGGACCAGTTTGTCTCATGAATAAAACCAGAAATACATCACGCTGTCAAAAATCTAAATTCGTTACAAGTTTAACTTCAGTCTTTTCTCATTTAGCCAAGCTTCTACAAACCACCATGATCAAGAAGGTTTTTTCATTTCTAACAGACTGGCTGCAGCTTCATCTTTGGGATTCAAGTAATTTTGATGGGTCATAAAATAATCAACTTGTTAGAGAACATCTGCTGATCCCTTCTATGAATTTATGATCAAAGTAAAATTTGCTGTGCTGCACATGTAATTTTTTCCTGCAAGATCTACTGTAATGGATCTGTCTTAGATACTACTTTTTTTTTCTTTTGGTTGATCTTTTTCTTCATCTTTTTAGCTTTGAGAAATAAATGCAAAATTTCACTGAAATTTCCCAAAATTTCACCGTTCATTTCCAGATTCTATTGAACATGATGATATACCTTTGGAAAGCACTGAAATAACACAGGATCAGCTGCTGAACTATCAGTTGATGTTTCCCATGGACCAGGATAAATCCATCCCCTGGAATTCCATCACTGCATACGAAAACATGAAAGCAAAGAGAATATCTGAACTCAAGAAATTGAAAGAGCAGGTGGGTTTTTTTAATAAACCTTTCAGAGACAATTTCAGTAGATCTTTGCAAAAAATTCAGGCAGCAACATTGAGATGTCAGTATTTTGGGTAGCTGGCAAGCCAACTTTTGGAATGTCCTCATCAGATGCTTGAGGAACAGGCAAAATGTCTGGAGCAGTAATAACAGGCGTGCATCAGGTATGTCCTACACAGACCATGCAGAGGCTGACTGTTTCACCACATTTACAATCAGATTATAACCTGGCCCCTTAATTTACAGGAATCCATATTAAATTCTTGGACTCCTATTTTGTTTTAGTTAAGAAAAGGCATTTGCCACTGGTCTGACACACAGCAAAATAAAAGGAGTCCTTCCATGTAGTTATTGATGAAACACCAATGCAAAACAAAACGTGATTCTCTCTGATCACAAGGAAACACTATTAAGTACATTCATGTAGAAAGACAAAAAGCTCAACAATTAAAGTGGTGTTGGACACTACAGTGGGTAGTGAGGGTGTAGCGCCTTTGCAAGGTTTCTGTTCCACTTGAGGGCACCAGAGAACCACGCTTAGACCCGCCCCAGGCAGAAGCACCCCTGCGTTACGGAGCTGGGTTAGTCGGGCAGCACAGAAGCCTGGATTCGTAATGGTCACTGATAAAATGGAAAAGAAAAAGCAAAAATATACTAATCCCCACCCTACCTTAGGAAGCTTCATTCCATATCCAGAACAGGACTTAATCACTGATTTAGTTTGAACTGTTAATGCACATGTGCTGTTAACTGCAGTTCCGATTTTAGGGCTTCTGCTTTTCTCACCCAGAGCCACAGATAAACACAGAGACTGGAATGTGACAGCTTATATGAGGGGAGGTCTTGCAAAAGCAGAGGCTATGTTTATTTTCACTCTAAAGCAGAAATATTTGTTCAGTCACTTTACCTTTCTTGCACTGATTCAAGGTACTGTTGATGTAGAGAAATTGTGACTTTGAAAAAGAGAGCCAGCAAATTGTGAAAAGAGTGAATATTGCAAACAGTTCTTCATTCCCAGTTCCAAGAACTTTCAGGTTTGGTCCCAGAGCTACAGAATGGCTCCACGTTGCTTTGGCAATGGTTCTGACCTGTGCAAAAGATAACAAACATTCAGATGTTTGTTCTTGCACCATCTGTATATGTCTTGCACCTATCCTCCATATATCAACAGAGCATGGGGCCATGGCAACCCAGAAAAACGTGGCTAATCTCACGTACCAGTCTTCTAACATCCACGTCCCCATAATAGGCTAGATTGTACCCTCTGAGCAGTAATGTGTTTACTTAATACAGGTTAAATTTCCTTGTGTGGCAATTTAAGGACTGAAATGCCCATGTTTATGAGGACAGAAAATACCTCAAAGAATTAAAAACGAAGGTCTGAATGCAACACCAGAGTTTTCTGGCTGCGCTCCTACTGAAACAAGAAAAACACATACTGGTGTAGATTTTATGCCTGATAAGTATTTTCAGCTTTTACTGTCTATATTCTGATCACCTTTTGTGTAGCTGATTTCCTTGTGATTTTGGTATTCACCACCTGGGCATGGTATTCTTGCAGGGTCCTTGTCAGAAGGAGCTCTACAGAGCCCTGTATAAGTTGGTGAAGGCTCAGCAGAGAAGCAGAGGGGTGATTTACAAATTTTTCTTGCCCAACTGCAACAAGAATGGATTTTACCACAGCAAACAGGTGCGTACCTTTTTCCCCCTCTCTGCTCCCAACAGTGCTGCAACTAGCCTGATACAGCCAACCCTTTCACAGCCCTCTGCTCCCAAACTCACAAGTTTGTGAGCAGGTTGTGAAAACAGGGATACTTAGTAGTGAGAGCAGATGGTTTGTCCTTCTCTTCAAGGTGAGTCACATGCTGGGGACTGTCAGCAATAGAGGCAAGAGTCTTTTCCCTTTACAGAACAGGTGCACTCAAAGCCTCTTCCAAAATATTTTAACCCTGTCTGCTCCCATGTACTTGATTTGTTAGCATACTTTCAGTTGACATCATAATATCTGCCATACTACCCAACAAAGCCCACTGAATATATAATAATCAGTAAAAAGTGGGCTCTCAGCTCACAGGCAGTGGAAAACCTACATAGGCAGTGAAAAAAAAAAACTCTTTGGAGCAAAATTAACCTTCCGAAAGCCAAACAAAAATACTGATTTGTGCTGCCTGTGGATTAGGTTATTTGCTCATTTTCATTATACCCTCAAAAAAATCTATTGCAAGTTATAGTGAGAGTAATCTGCAAAACTAACTAAAGCTTTGAACCTCAAGCCACACCCTGTAACCACAGGTCATGCACACAAATTTAGTATGTCTGCATAAATCTGTGTCACCAAGACTCCTGGGTTTTGGGCATGGCATCACAGTGTGACTCAAACACTGTGACCTGGGATCTAATCAAGCGCAAACAGAAATCTGTTTAGGCCCATCCCCAAGAAAAAAATCCCAAAACATACCACCTTATTTGTCTCCTTGTGTGAAGAGACAGACAATTCAGTCACTGCTCTCACCCTACCAGATTGTATATTTTGCCATCCTTCCATTTCTGACATTGGCACTGGAAGATATTGCTGTTTTCTTCTGCAGTTTACCAAGGACTGGACAGTTTTAAATCTGAAGTTGCTCTTGTGATAGCTGACCTTAGGTCTCGTCTCCCTAACTAAGTGTGTTGTTTAAAAGGTCTGCAGACCACTGCATTCAAAACAAGCCTGTGCATGGCAGGTCCCCACCTTCTGATCCTAATTCTGTCCAACACCTCTATTTGCAGTACCTCACAGCTAATCTTACAGTTACTTATTGTGATTTTTTTTGTTTTGCTAATACTATTCTAGTGTGAAACTTTACTGGATGGAGAATCTGCTGAATGCTGGTGTGTCTATCCAAAAAATGGTAGAAAAATTCCTGGATCTCCAGAAATTAAAGGAGACCCAGAATGCCAACAGTACCTCAGCTCACAAGAATAAAACTAAACACCAGGGTTTTTCACACCAAGTTTTCTGTGGGGCCTGTTCTAGTCAGGAGCCATTTCACTAAAGTAGTCTTGTGCACCTGATTTTCAGTGTATGAGTAACCCCATAAAGTAACATTTTTACTGCACTGAGATTGCCTAGATATTTAAGTGACAAATATGAGCAACTGCAAGATCAAATTTTATAATTTTGTATATTTTGTTTGTATAATATTATATATACCCTCATATGTAAAGCTGATGAATTATTTATTTCGCAGTGCATGTATTTTTGTCTCTATGAGTTGTTACTAATTTATATTCTCAAACACTTCATAACTTTATATTTAAATACTTAATATTATTGCACTTAAATATATGCATCATGTTGGAGGAATGTTGCTGCTTAAGACTTCAAATGGCATAGATATTGGGAAAAATGGCTTGTAAACTTGCATTTTTGTACTACGTATTTATAGATGTAAAACTGAATTTTAAAAAATAGATTTTAGTAGAAAGCATGCCTAAAAACTTATTTAAAACCTGTTTTGTGTACATATTATGTTACTTTTGCACCTCCGTTTCAATGCCAAGCTGTTTCTTAAAAAAGAAAGATCATATACTGAAGCTCCTGATGGGACAGTATTTGTATCTGTTTTTTAAACATTTGCACTGAATAAATAGCAAAACACAATATGATATTCTGCACCACATTGGACAGGTGTAAGTCATTCACATGTTGACAATGTCATATTATTAAAAATGAGCTATTGAAAGTCTTCTACTCTGCCCTTCTCTCTTGTTTTCTGCTTGCTTCCCTTCAACAGTCTGACCTCAGCAGGAAAACAGGGAAAAGTCTTACAAATCTGTGTCCTGAGTGCTGCAGTCCTTTTTCCTTCAGTGAGTTTCCTTCTTTTGGTCTCCCTGCTCCGTTCCCCTAGTCCTGTCCTCTCCAGTCCCAGCTATGCCATGCAGCTTCCAAGGGATGTTATTAAAAGATTTTCTGGATAGGAAAGCTGGATGCGTTTCTCTGCTCAAAAGCTCAAGGCAGAAGTATTAGTACACTTAAAAGATAACATCAAGACTGGAAAGAGCCATTTCCTGCACAAAAGGCAGAGGTTGTAAAAAGGAGGCTGGGAAAAACCTAGCCTTACACTTCTTTCTGAAAGCAGAGAAGAGGGTACTCTTGGCTTGGGACGTGGTCCATTTCCCTCCCCTACAAGTTCCTTTGACTTAGTGATTGCAGACAAAAAGAGAATGCAAGTGACTGCCATTCTAGCTTCAAGCTGATTTTGTCCATGGAGAAACTGATGTGGGAGTAAGTCCCACAGGTGAAAACAGTCTGCACCAATTCTACCCATGAAAACAGCCTGAGAGGAGAGTAGTCACATTTTCTAAGAGTCTGGCAGAAGTGAAAGCCTAAAATCCTCCTGATGTTTGTTGGTACAAGATTTGCATTTTAAATGGGAGAGGGAAGCAGCTTGTAGAAACTGCAAAGCCAAAGCATGTAGATCTCTGCTCTCCCTGTCACATTTCTGTGGCATCATATGTTGCACTTGCTGACTGTGTTGGCTTTATCTGCATGCCAATGTCTGCCAGTCCTGTGGCGGTCTATTAAACTGCTCTGGATTTAAAAGTATGGATATACTACTGACCCCCTTTGTGAAGTCTTTTGAGATCTTCCCAAGGAAAGCACTACAAAAAAGCAGTTGATGGTATTGATATTGTACGTAACTCATGTCTACCATCCCTGTAATGAGCTACTGTGAGACCTGGATAAAACTGTGTCACAGCACCACATTCACTATGTCCAAATGCTTGACAATCACTGTATCAAAATAATGAAGAAGCAGAAAATTTGGGCATAATTTTGGAGCTCTTTTCAGGGAGTCTACTCAGCACTGAACAATTGGCATTGCCAAGGGAAAATGGTGAAGAAAGGAGGGGAAATACCTCTCACAGCAACAGCACACTTAAGGGCACTCTGACTTCTCTCACCCCACAGACCTTGTGTAAGGGTTTATCTCTAAGGAGCAGAAATTTATTCTTTTTCTTGGGATAATTATATATAGGGGAAACATTCATAGTGTTAATAATAGTCTATCTGCAGAATAGCAATCCAGTGGACAGCTACTTCCAATGTTTTGCAGGGTGGAAGGTTCCCATCCTAGCTGTGAGAAATTGGAATTTTCAATAGGGACAGTGATTTAGGAGATACTCTTTCCTCTAACTGTTAAGTACCAGAAGCAGAAGTTACTTTGCACAACATTCAGGCACGACAGGCCAATTTCTTAGAAGTGTTTAGCCCCTTACTTCCCACTGAAAGTTGCAGGGGAGGGGTGCCTCTTTATCTGCAATCTGGCCTCCTGTGACATCTTGCCAGGACTCACCAGGACAGACATCTGCTGAGCTGCTCTGGGATAAGCTGTCTGAATTGGACCAGACTTCCATATACTGGGATTAGGACTAATTCAAAGAGGCAAAGCAGGCAAATTTTATCTCCCTTATAAAAATGCTGCCAGAATCTTGGACTACATCTACACCATAGGTGACACACATTGTGCTTTGTCCTAATTTTTATGATCAGCCTCAAACACCAGGGTGAAAAATCAAAGGTCTGCAGTTCTCCTTTGTTTTATTTTTTCTGTTTGTGGAACATTTTGGCTTTGCTTTTTTTTTCGGCATGTCTCAGCTGGCAGTCCTGGCTTCATTGTGTGCCTGCTGCAATGGTTCCTCATGTGCTGGCAAACCAAGCCTGGTGGGAATGAGTGGGGAAAAAAGAAAGGTGCCACAGGATACTCTTAATAGCTCAGGTCACCTGGTGTGTAGCTGGATGTTTAAAGGGGATGTACTGATCCTTGTTATTTCCCTCCCTTCATACTCACTTGCATTCCTCCTACTCTACCTAGAAAGAAATTAGTTGGTGGGAAGGTGTCGCTGTTCTCGCCACGGAATGGAGAGATGACGCAGACTCCGATTTCAGGGTAAAAGAAGGCCGAAGCGATTTATTAGCTTCTTGGAGGCTTTTTATATGTTAGTTCGCAAAAAGTGTACTGTATGGCATAAGGTGATTGGTTCTTTCGGCCATCCACCCCTTAGGGTGATTGGCCAAGTTCTAAGGCACCCATCTCTAAATATTTTTCTAGTTGTAGCCATAACAATGGTGGACAACAACCTTGCAGGTGCAGAGATTTACAAAACTGTAACATTGTTTTGAATTACTTGCATGGGAAAGACAGAGTTCTCACAAAATGCTGCTGAGAGCTGAAGAAATTCCTTGCTGAAGCTTTTTTAGCATCCATAGGAAGGTCTTAGATAAGCACCTGTAGTGTTTGGTTCATGTCATCTGAGAACCCTACCTACCCAGTTTGTGCTTCTTCCTGCCAAAACCTTGTCAGGTTTGCCGCAGCAGGGTTTATTCCAGCCATGCCTCCGCCTGCCCATGGCCTACTGCCAGCTGCAAAATGCTCATAGCACAGAAATGAGGTCACTGCCCTCTGCACTTAATTTTCTACCTGCCATTTCCCCTAAAGCTGTCCAAGATAACCAAAAATCACCTGGTACTGGGCTCTGCTCGTACTGTCAGTTCTGCTCATTGCTTTGGTGTACAGCAGAGACACATTTGTGTCAGCTAGAGCTGGCAGAGAATGAGGGGAGAGAAAGGAGGAAAGAAAATGGTGGTGAAGGCCAGCCAACCCTAACACTGAAAGCTCATCCGAATTTCTGTCACATCTCTACCATAAGAACACATGCTTTGGAAAAGCAAAACTTAGTCAGGGAACAACTTCCTGCAGACCCAGTCCAAAATGCAGTTAGATATTAAGCACGTGAAAATTTAGCCTTTTACTTCACAATCATATTCCTTTGGTCTTGCATTTGCTAATGTGAGTCTTAAACACAGAAAAAAATTAAAAGGTAAACAGAAAATGCATCATATATAGCTTTCTTTCCTCCGGGAGAAGAAAAGTGGCATGAAAAAGAATGGCACATGGCAGAGACTTGTCACAGGATTTACCACATTTCTGGAAAGCACTCAGCTCCCACAGCACTAGATATTACAAGGGAACCCTAACAAAATGCTAAAAGAGAGCAGGTTTTTTTCTGCAAGGTCAGAAGTAAAGATGTTTGTGCTTTACCAGTAGTCAAGCAGCACTGACTTTTCAGAATTATGTTATTTTTCTACACAGATCATTGCTTTGCTATTGCAGAAAAACACCAATATCTAACCCCTGCTCAACCCATAATAATAATAATAATAATAATAATAATAATAATACACTAAAATAAAAAAGAAAAAATGCCTTTTAAAAGAAAAGATCCAAGTGACTCACTCCAAGCTAGACTCTCCGATCATGCTGCAAATTGAGTGGTCAAGTCCTATATGTATCTTTAGACAACACTTTTGAAGTTGGTCTACTTTTCCTTGGCTGTCACTCCACTGATAAACCACTAGCCTAAACAGTCTCCCCAAGATGAAATGAAGACAGGTCGCATGTTTTCTGTTTGCCGACACATTTTGCATTTATGGACCAATTGTTGCTGTACATTGCATGAAGAATTGGGCAGGTATCCAGACTGCACAGGAAAGTGGGGTATGAGCATCTTAACAAACACCTAGTTGGGTTTATTTGACTCTTTGAGATTTGGGTAGGTGGTATATATTGAGTAACGGTAGCAGAGTTGGTGCAAGTGGAAGACTTCTCTTACTGACATACCACCCTATATTACCTAGTCATTTTTAGGTTAAAGGTGGGAGGGGACAAAGAAGAAGAGGATCTGTTAGGAATACAGCCACTTTTTTCTGTATTACCAGTAAGTACCAAGAATCAGCAGTGGAGCAGGAGCCCAGACATACCAGCACTTGCACTCTGAATGATGAAAATAGCTCTGATGATAGCTCTGCCAACAAAGGCTTTATTTTCCCACCTTTTCTCCTCCCTTGACTTACATCCTCCCCCAGAATGCAAAGTACATCTGCAAGGAAGCTACTATGAGGGTTCAGGGAGAGGGGCAGCATCCCTTGAGAGAGATGTGGGAGTAAGGGTGCTCGTGGATGTTGCAGTAAGATCAAATAAACAAATTTAAACTTAGTCTGTTCCAGATCATGGCTGTTTTATTTCGAAAAAGTTTCTGCTCATCTTTTCCCCCCCTCCCCCAGTTATCAAGTCTGAGTGGCAGCATGGGCAGCCCAGCAGAGACAAGGGCACACAAGGGAAGGCAGAGTTAGGCACATGCTTGACTCCTTACTGCTTCCTTACCAGCCACATTTCCCATCAGGGGCAGTGCCTGACCAACAGACACAGCTCATCTAGCAGAGCCTTTGTGCTGCAGTTCTGCTATGCTGAACACAGCATAGGCAGTCTTCCTCTTGTTCTCAGTCTCCTCCAACTGCTGTTAAGCTAACAAAAAGCAGCCTATTTGTGCCTATACTGAGGCTTTTAGTTGCATAATTATGTGAATGGTGACAGGTGATTTTTTTCTCTCTTTCACTGACAGTGCTTTGTAGTTCACCAGGCTGATGTGGACATGGTGAGGTTCTTTGGAAAAGCATCTTAGTGTGGGATGTCTGTGGAGGCCTAGAGCAAATGGTGGCTATATCGTCATCTTCTTTCATATTTTTTCTTTGCCTGAAGTTTCTGCTTATTGCTGCTTTGGCAGTTGAGCCCTTACCATTTAGTCCCAGCAAGGGAATAGAAAGAGAAGATCAGCAACATGTTACTGGTAGCTTGGTAATAGCAGTGTAGAAATGTATGGCAGGATCTGAGGGCTGAAGGTTGCATGCAGCACCCCTGTGATAAAACAATAATCAACTTTCCAAGCTCAGTCTGTTAGGTCTTTTTTACTGAGTGCAAGTTACATGACACATAGCAGACACAGGAAACAAGTTTCACCTTGAATATTCACTATATGGCATAAGCAGGCAAAAATAGCCTCTGCTCTCCAGTTGCAAGGAGTGAGGGAAATGCACTCTCAACCTGGCTCTTGTAAGCAAGTCCCTTCACTACTCCACTTTTGGAAGGAATTACCACAAATGGCTGTGGGAAGCAGTCCTTCTCAATGACATTTTCTTTAGAGTTTTTCAGGTTAGGTGATTTTTCAGGATGAAACCTCAGCTTCCCTCTGCAAAGATAATTTTGCTGTCTTTCTTTCCATCCCAACTCATGGAGAGAGCAGTGGAGTGAAATTAGCCTTGACAGAGAAAGGCTCTAAAGGAATTTGGATAGGTCAGCAGAAGTGGAAAGCCAGGATGGTAACAGCAGCAGGACACACATTCTGCAAGGATAAACTGACATTTGCAGCATTACCCTCTGCTTTTGCAAATACCTTGTCTCCATTTTTTTTTTCAGCAGCAACATTCTGCCTTGATGTCATTTGCATTTTTTAACGTATGTACAGGGTAAAAGCAGAAGTTTTTTTCAATGGGTTTTCTCTAAGGCTGGTATATATACTTATACCTCTCCAAAATTTGAACTGGAAGAAGTAAATGAAATGCAGAGTTTTAAAACTAAAATTTCTTCTGGGGAACAACAAATTTGTACTACTTGCCATTTTACCAGAAAAAATTTCTTTTGGGCAAAAAAAGTTGTAACATCTTCTCAATCAATGCATTGCATAATGTAGACAATTTCACGTGCTGGAACTTGGGACACCAAACTGCTACATCTTGATAGGCTCATAGGCACAATGGATGGTTGAGGTTGGAAGGGATCTCTGGAGGTGACCTGGTCCACCCTGCTCTGCTCAAGTAGGGCCACCAGGGAATGGTTGCCTGGGATTGTGTCCAGATGGCTTTTGAGTATCTCCAAGGATGGAGACTCCAAAACCAAATGCCTAAATATGTTCCGGTTAGAAGAAGATACCCACTGGTATCTGGACATACCAGAAGACTTCTTTTCTAAAAGCCTTGAACCTATTTTGCATGCTTGCTGATGAAGCCATTACTGGTACTGATCACAGAAATCTTGTCCTTGGAATACTCTGATATCTTTTTCGGATCTTATTTCTGGATCTCTCAGAAAAAAAGTGGGAGTTGGGAAAGAAAAAAGAGTCCTTTCTAATGTGGAAGCAAGCATATTATTTTGGTAGAAATTAATAGAAGTGAAGGATTTCTAAAGGCACAGGACCACATAGAAAAGAGCTACCTATATAAACATTTCAGTTTGTATACTAATATGCTTTGGCATCCAGGAAAATTGCTCAGTACTTTTCATCCTTTAAAAAAAAATTCCTATTGCTAATATCTGAAATCTCTGTGGAGCCATCCTTGCTTACACAGTTTTAGAGTGACTAGAGATACACTAAGATGATTTCCCAAAAAGTTTGAAAAACCAATACTTAACTTTAGGGCTCAGTTCAATAAGGAATTATGCTGTGTAGGGTTTCTGTGGAATTTAGTCATAAAAAGTTCAGACTGTACTAAAAATGAATTAATTCTGTGGTTTTGGTATTCAATGAAGTCTCGTTCCCTTGTGCACAAATAGCTAACACTATGCCATGAAAGGCGGGCGTGTCAAAAAGGTGGAAAAGGATATTCTGGGCTCCAAAAACTACAGTATATCTATTATAAAAGGGAACTTTCTCAGAGTCTGTATGATAATAGAGCTGCCTGCAGGCAGCTTTAACATGTATTCTGGTCAGTTATAGGGATTTATGCAGCTATTTATCACCCTTGTTAAAATAAATACTTACAACATTCATCTGGGTTACATATGCTACTCATGTACCATCTAGAGACAAAATATGCTCAAGAAGAAATCAGCAAGTTTTGCAATACATACTTGATGTTTTATAGTGCCTTGCCATTCTAATATTTGAGGTGTAAATAATGTTATCAGTTACAATTTTTTTTCTGAAGCTTCTTACTATTAATTCAGACCACCTTAGTTTCTTGAAAGAGCTTATTAAAAACTAGACCACAGCTGCAGATGTTCACTTAATAAAATACACCACTTGAGCTGAAGACAGTGAAAGCACCAAGATATAAGGGATTTTTCTAATGCATTGGTTTCATTTCTGTCACCAAACCCAAAGTTCTCCATTCACTGCAGCTCTTAGGAATTATTTCTAACCTGTACCTGGAGGGAACTCATCTTCCTCTGAACTGATACTGACCCGTATATTTGCTTCATGCTGCCCACATTCTGCTGCTTGGGTGCAGGCAACAAATATATATACTTGTTTGAATTGCAGCCTGGCTCCCTTAGCCATGAGAAAAATCTTTGAATGACAAGTACTTTTGTCTATTGAATTGGACTTCTGTCTTCACAGAAATAGGAATGAAAAAAAAAAAAAAAACCAAAAAAGCCACCACCGAGTCTTTCATTTTAAAAAAGTTATATTTTTGAGGGATAATAATGTTATTTTGCATTTCGTACCAATGTCAACTGACAGGGACATCAGATTAATGGCAAGTATCCAATACTAACCCAAGCAACTGTGCTTGTAAAAAATATTTAAAAGGCAACTTTGGAAATGGATGAAGCTTTAAATTACAGGTGAGACTTTATTTATGGGGGCTATTTTTAAAGACAATTTCTGTTTTAAAGATGTCTGTTGGAAGCAAAATAACAAAACTGACTTACATACAGATCTTTTTTTTTTCCTTGTGGCTTTATGTTTTCTCTGTTACATAACTAAAGACTATTAGTACTAATAAAGGAGCTGAATGCCATTTCTTAAATATTCATGTGACAGATACCATGCTTGAGTCAGGTTTAGCTCCTTGAGATGTAGGTTTTTTGGGATTTTTTCATAAAATATATGACTTAAGGACCTCTACTAGCCAGCTTCTTCTATATTTATTTGTTTTTAATGGTAGGAAAAAACAAAAAGTTTAAATACTTGACAAAATACCCAAATCATAAAGCCTGTCACAGACCGCTAAAACATCTTACATACTTGAAAAATGTGTCTTGCAAAGCAGCTATCTATCAGTTTTGGCAAGAAACTGATTTTTGTTTTCAGAACGCTCATCAGATAGTTAATAAAAAAAAGAGGCAAAATAATAACTCACTTTAATGAATCCAAACCTTATTTTCTTATCTATGAATTTGTGCCCAAATATTGGTGTATATAACTTTCTTCTCTCTGTGAAATTATTTGAAAATAACTGGTTTACAACTCTGGGGGAAAAAAAAAAAAAGCCCAGCAGTTTTGCCAACAAATTTTTGCAGGCATTAGATTTGCTTTAGCAATAAAAATATTGCAATAAATCTTCACCTCAAAAAGCTTTCTGTAACCATGTGTCAGGAAATCTGTATTAGCCTGGAATAAGCATCACTTCAAGTACAATTTTTTTCTTACCGTGAGATTATAAAATTTCAGTTTTAATGATGATATGAACTCATTTCATTAGACAGAAATTGGAAAGATGTGCAGAACACAAATAGTGCTGTTCAGCTAATACATTTCAGGGTAAGGCTTTAAACATTTGATTTATGGTGATGGGCTGCCTCAATCCTGGCAAGCTGCATATCCAAATCTTTCCATGTCAGAGTTTCTAGACATTTGCCACTGCTGGCAAGAACAAGGATGGTTGTAATTCATGCAGTGGGAGAGGAACGGGCTCCTCAGCACCACAGTCTCTCCTCCATCAACACAACCCCTGGCCCCAGTGGCTGAAAGCCCACTGTCCTTAGTCTTCATGAAGTTCCCAACCCAACAAGAAATTACAGTGTTGATGGCTTCTTTTTTCTACAGTGACATCAAACATTTATAGTGACACATATAAGAATATATATATTTATATAAATATATAAAATATTTATATAAAATATATAAATAAATACATAAACAAAATATGTCATTATTTTCCAGAGAGATGATACATTTCACAGCCCTCCTTTCCTTATCCAGATTTCATTGTCATACAGAACTTTTCACAAAGTACATTAAACAATCAGCCTCAAAAAAAAAAAATGTTGCCAAAGCCTTCCTTGTGTGAAAGCATCACATACCACAACAAAACCAAATCACATCTCTTCCAATTAAAAAGACATATGATACCATGGCAGACAGTGAGTTTAACTATTTTAACCCAATGGTTCTTATTCTATGCTTAGATGCAGGCAAATGACTTCCACCATAGTCAAAGCAAGCAACAATTTTGTGTAGCATAAATGAAACGCGTGAGTCTCAACACCCAGGGTCCACAATCCCCCAAACTTGTCAACACTGTTTTCAAAAGGAGTTCCTCACACAGAGTATGTGCTTTAGTAGAATGTACCAAGACAACACAGAATAGATACACGTTTTCAAAATAAATAAGCAAATACAAAGGGTAGTACTGTAATGGCAATTTTTTGTCCATGAATATTCTGTATTAGTGTGAGCAGTAAATGGACGAAATGTAAGCCCTGCTGCATGAACTGAAACAAACAACAGACAGAAGAAAGCTTTACCAAGAGCTTCAGTGCGACTGTTATCCTTTCCAGTGGCATAATTCAGTGATGGGTAAATTAGAATTATCAATAAAATAATTTAAAAAAATATTATCTTGGTATTTATAGTTATATCAAATAACAAAACTCAATCCCTTCTGGAAACACTTCCTATGCTTCCCAAATTAATTTCTCTTACCTAGAACAGGTCAGTGTGTATGCATACAGACTTGTATATATTTGTAAATCATTCCATACCCTTACTTTCTCTTTGCATACAGATGTATACACTAGAATTACTGTGTAATATTTGGTATTCACATGTTACATTTAAATAAAGTTTATTAAAAAACAATTATATTAAATACAGACTAACAGAATACTCATAATATATTTTACAGAAAAAAATAGCCATGTCTTTATTTTAGAAAAACTTTTCTTTAAAAAGTTCTTTGAGATTTTTATAAAACTTTTTACCCGTGAACACAAGTTTCCCATCAGACCTGTAAAAAAAGCTTTACCTTTAAATCCTTGTGGATTTGTTTGGATTTGTTTTTCTTTCTAATACTTTTACAAGCTTAACATCTATAAATTCTTTAAAATAAAAAACCCAGTATCTTTTGGGATCAAATTGGTCACAGGCCATTCTGACCATAAAAAGTCAGTGGAGACTCCCTGAATCCATTCTGAAGTGCCTTTTGTTTTTCTCTCTCTGGATATCAATAGTGCAGGTTTACATGGGAATTCAGAGCTCCCTACACATTCCATAGGAAGCTCGATGTGTGTTGGCGGCAGGGTGCAGCTGCAGCAGCATCCACAGAGGCTGCGACTCCCCATCTGCTGCAGGAGGCAGAGCTTGTTACTCCACGCACAGTGCAGTCCACAGTGTTTGCCCAGCCCCTCCAAGGTCTCTGTGAGGTCCAGTGGCCATCCACAGATGCCAGAAGAGCTGGCAGCCCGCCCTCATTTGCTTTCCAAGTTATAGCAGTGGACATCTCCTTTTCCCTTCCCATCATACCCAGGAAGTGGCTGTCCATATTTATCCACACACCAGCAATAACCTCTTTTTCGGCCTTTGGATGGACGACACTGAAACAGAATAAAAGACCCAGTCAGCATGATTTTGTTTTCTCCACCTGTAGTGTTAGACAGCAGGGATTCCTGCTCATTTGATAGCTGTACTTCAATATCCTGACCATATCTAACAGAATTTAACAGAATATTTGTTATCACTACAAAGTATTTCAATAAAAACTTACCTCCTCTCCCCATCCATCCCTCTGGGTCTAACTACTCTATAATAAAACTGCACTGAGAACTACCAGAAAATAGGTTTATGAAGTGCTCCCTATTATATTTGGCAGCATGCCTGCCCCCTTTGAATACCATACAACAGTATGGGCTAGTGACTGGGACCGATCTTTAGAAAAAAAATTTAGCAGATATGTTCTACACTAAAGCACAAGTCTGGCCAAGACAACCATTGCAGCAATAAACACACTTGGTTTGCATCTCTTTAGTGGAGGAAATTCAACAGTGTAGCTGACATTTATTAACAGATACATAATCCTTCCATAGTGTAGTTATGATTGAAAAAACTGCTAGGTGGACTAGAACTTTACATGTGTTTTCTTTACATGTATTTTCCTATTAAAAAGTTTGTGTATCTACTAGTCTATAACATGTTATCTTTAAGTTAACTGCTGGAATTTGCCAACAATGCTGACCAACCTGAAACTATCACAGGCAATAACACTGAACCTCTTTAGAAGCAGTAATGCAGTAAATATGTCTACTACATACTGAGTACGTAATGCTCCTCCCAAGGAGCCAAGAATGGCAAAAAGTAGACTAAAGGAGATAACATGCTGCAGGCTGCATTCAGTATGCAACTGTATCCAGTTGCATACCATGAACCTCTGTGACCTCTCAAGGTTTTTACCCACTCATAAGACATCTCCAGAATCTCACTAGGTTTGCAATGGTCAGCCTTACTGTCAAGACACAACCTCCCAATCAGCTCATATTTTGAGATTTGGTGATAGAGGATTTGCTTCAAATGCAAACAAAGGCGGCTGTTTACTCAGGACATACCGACAAAAGAGGCAGTGACACAAGTATACCCAGTTTCCTGAGGTTTCGTCTGTTGCATTACCGTTATGAAGGAAGATTGGCTAGACTGGTGGTACTCATGGCCCTCAACACTGTCCAGTCTATTGTTCAAGCAGAGCAAGTGCTGCCTCTGAGGTCGCATTCAGAGTAATTCACGTTTTTCAGAGGTTCAGGCTGGTACAATCAGGTAAACTTCACCACTACCCCTCAACTTCTTGTTCTCCAGTCTCATAGGCATGGCCCAATGTCTCAGGAGGCTGTGGCAGTGGTTCATATAAGTGTCTTTTCCATGTGCAGGTACACAAGAAAACATGAAGCAAGTGTTGGGCTTCACATGCTGCTCAAAGTGACTGATCCTTTCCATGTCTAGTTTAGTATCTCAGGTGCTATTTTGGACAGAACTGGGAATACAGATCACTCTGGGACAGCCTGCACCAGCACACTGGCCCATGAGCCAACTAATTTGTGGCAGCATGGAGTAGGGTAGACAGTCTTCACTAAGACCTTGTGAAACAGAGATGGAAGCAGGTCACACATTAGACACAAATTTTTCAAACAAGTCTTCATCTTGTTTATTTTATTTTACAGTAAATTAAGTAATGTTATTCAGCATAACTGCAAAATAATCCACCCTTCTGATATATTATTGAGTAAAAAGCCCAATGCAGAAATAATGCAATGTCTTATCTTCTACAAATCTGCAGTCCTTCTGCATTAGCCTTATGAAAATGGACAGCAGCAGGATGACAAGATCCAGCTTAGTTTTAGAAGAGGGTGAAGAAGTTCAAACCTACTGAGAGAACAGCTACATTAATAATTTGCTAGACTAAATGATTACCCACACTTCAGTTCTTATCTGTTACTAAATCTTTAAACATAAGTCCTTCAACTTACATTTATTGTCTCGAAAGCCTGACTAGAACTTACATGTATTCTCCAGGATTTCCATGGATGACTGCTCAATATCCACTGATGTCAAGGGAAATTTTTCATCAATTTTGGCGGTGAATGGACTGGACTCTAGCTTAAGTACTATGAACATTTAATGGCTTAAATTCTTCGTGCTCAAAACAGAGGAATTAATAAACAACAGCCTTTGCACAAATTAATTTTACAAAAAAGGAAACTGAGGCAGCACTTCTAGAGTTGTTTTTCCCAACAAAGTGGGCACAGATGGAGCCCAAAGAGCATAGGGTTTCTGGCTGCCAGCCTAGTGCTCTGGCAATGAAACTACATTTCTGCTAATAATAGTAACGTAGCCTCCCATTTTAGAAGTACTATATGAAGTATGTTACACAACTCTCACTGATTCATAGGCTTGCATCACTCTCAAAACAAATGATCAATTAAAGTTCTCATGTTGTGGGAGGGTTTGATTGCTTTTAACAGCTGTGCAACCAATTTTCGCATGAAGGTAATCTGCAGAAACACCTTTTCTACTAGTAGTATATTTTTTCACTTCTTCTGAACAATCCATTTGAAAAGCAAAATCCTTAGATCATTCTACAGCTGAAAAATAAACCTCTATGAGAAAACAACTTATCTTTTCCAAACCATGATTTTTTTCTACCCACTCAGCCATGCTGTCAATAGTAAAGCACTTCTGATTGAAAAGCTATGCTTTTATTCTGAAACAGCCAGCATGCATTCCCTACAGAAGTGGTAGACAGGTCACATGGAAAAACATATCTATCTAAATATTTGCTCTTATGAATTTTGTGTTCCACATACATTTCTAGGCTCTGCCCAGCTATTCTGTATAACTTCATAAGTTTAAAAAGTTGGAAAACTGCTCAAGCAGTGGAAACAGTAATAACTTCTGACAGAAACACCAGCTGCCAACTTTCATGCCACCTGCCCCTCTCCCTTCCACAAAGAAATGCCGCAGAGGCATTTGTGGGGCACAGCAAAGCATATGGTATCCCACTGAATTCCTGGTCAGTCCAGAGGGCTCCATGGAGCTACAACCATGGTCTTCAGGAACAGACTGCAGATAACATTGACATATACCTCAGACCATTTTGGCTCCTGGCAAGTGCAACTCTGTTTTCAATGGAACGAGGCCAGCTCACATTTAGGTGAGTATCTGGCTCCAGTATACAAACAAGGGGCAATTCTAGTAATTGCCCCATATAATAATTCTAATTTCATCAAAACCTTTTTTCCCATGCTTGAGGTAGGAATGTGCCTGTATCAACTAATTATGCATAAATATATGTCACAGTTGAATAGTACAACCTTACATGTGTGATTTATTAAGACAATGAATTATAAATTTTAATAGGCCTGATTTTAAAGTTTATATATAAACACAAGGTGTGAAATATTTTTCATGTTATACCCTGACAGATAAATTTATGTTCTTAGAAGTGTTTCACATAGGCAAATTTTTCTCCATGGTTGTTCCTGAAAAGTCAATTTCTAGGTATCCACAAATGTCGTGAAAAATAAGTGCTTTCAACTTGACTGGAAGAGCAGATGACCAGGAAGGCAGAATATGTGTGCCTCCTGAATGAGTCTTAATTGTGCCAGGGTGATCATAATTTATCAGATTCTTACCATCCCAAACCCACTACATTCTCATCCTAGACAGTGGTTTTAGCAACTGTTTCCAGAATTCAAAATGCCTAGCTTGCATTCATTTTTTAATGGATTTACTGTCTACTTCCCAGCCTATTACTCTGAATTTTGTGACAATAGAATATAATTTAATTACAGATTGAACATGGCTAATAATGGCATGAAGGCGAGTATTAAAACAGCATAGCATTCCATTAATGAGATTAGACACCCATTCACAATATCTAAAATATCAGACCTACATGTTGATTCTTCAAAAAGAAAACCAAAGAAACACAATTGTCACAATTCCTTGCAGACAGTTAATTTGATCTGGACAGGACTCACTCACATCTCAAACTGATGTCTTTTTCCTAGGAGTTAATTCTATGAGGGCAACTATCACTTTTGGTTTGTATTTTGTTGGTGAGAGAAGCAGGCTGCCTCTGTGAGTCCCATCTCTGAGGTCTTGTTCCCAGGGTTGGTCAAGGTTCATTTACAGAATCAGCAACCCAAGTGAATTTCATGTAGAATATTTAGTCATGTGGGCTCCATTTGTGGGCATTGCCTGCAAGACCCTTAGTCATCTCAAACTACCATTGAAACTACTGGACCTGTGTAAATTGGTACAGTGCTTGACAAGGCTGGCTAGGTATGAAAGTGTCTCTTCATTCTCTGTGTATGCTGACCGGATGGGCTTTGCACATAGTGCAGGAACCTTTCCTAAAGAAGTTTTAAAAGTCTCCAGGCAGCACAGACAATACACAGAGGACAAAAGTGGGTATTTGTTTTGTACCAACACCTTATTCTTGTAAATCAGCATCTAGGAACAAAGTCTCTCCTATTTTTTTGCCTTTGTATTTCCTTTTTTTTGCCTTGGTGATAGAACTATGACTGCACTTTAAAGTACAGACCTCCTTTCAAGTAAGCTGCTTTAATACGTGCTTACTGCGGATCTGATTTACTACACACAATGCCAGAGATTACTTACAAACCACCACATTTTTGCAGACAAAGCAAAAACCTCAGAGTCTGAAGAGAGATGAAAGGAAGATCTACTCAACAAAGTAAATACCAATCTGCAGTCTTCTATAATACATAGAGAAGGAAAAGGGCTACGGCACACCTGAGTGCCTCGATGTGCTGTTATAGAGCAGCTAAGAAAATACTTTTATGGCACAGGCGCAAAACACTGTCCTAGCCTCACTCTGCATAGCAGTCCAATGCCTTTTCTGAAAACAAGCAGATTGACATGCGAGTATTGCTCTCTGCTAGTTTACACACAGCACAACACGGCTGACACAGGCTTCTCAAAGCTCCAGGCAACAAAAAGAAACTTCCCCTGCTTGGGAGTTGCCACCACCTGCTCAGGAAAAGCTGGGAAGCATAGACAAACTCAGCAGCACATACCGAAGGTAAAACGGTACTGTCAATGTTGGACGGATGGCAGAAAGGAAGGCTGGAAATCTCACCCCTGTTACAAATGCCTCACCTGACACTGACAGCTTATTGCAGAGCTCCAGGGAATACTAGAAAGGGAAAGACTGTTTCTAAGAAAGCTGGAAGCCAAAAAATGGAGATACCATCCCTAAAATAAGGTTGCCTGGTCAGAGGTTGGCCTCTCACTTCCAACCAACGAACTGCATTAGCTAGCAACAGAGTCAACCACTCCTTTGTTTAGCAGAGATAGAGAGGCTGATTCGTGTAAACTCGAAGGGAAAGACATGATAGTCCACAAACAAAATCTGTCCTTGAGAAAAGTCTTAAAGAAACCTTTGAATTCAGGAAATTTTGGAATTATACCAGGAAATATATATTTGGAGGCAGGCCACTAACTAAACACTGAAATTAGACGGGATGTGCACACTAAACAAAGAACCTAGCACATCTTGCATTTCCCCAAGTTCTGAATGAGCTTCAATGGCAGCACTGAATGGAGAATGCGGCTGCGGCTCAATCCAACACAACTAAAGCATAAATACCCACAGTTTTGGTCGGCATTTGTCAAGAAAGGTCACAACCCCAGAACCAGAAAGGGCTGAGAAGCCATCCTTGCTGCAGAGTAACTACTGAAAGTATCACTTTCACGATAACATGACTTGGATTTTGGAAGCGATCTGTGTAGCACATAAAGGACAGATACATACCTTTCTCAAGTTGCTTTATGTAATATGATCCAGTGTAGTTCTTCTAGGAACTCTCAAGCTGCTATTTACAATTCAAAGCATTGATCTATTGCAGTCATATGGTGACTGCAACATTAGCTCTGTGGGTTATTGTAGAGGCACTGCTTTTTTTAAACCAAAGGGCATTAGTATCTAGGACACCAGCCAACCCATGTGTGACTAGGTATGAAGTTTCTCAAATGAATCTGTTGTCACGATCAACAGAAAATAAAAATACTATCCCCACTTGACGAACTTCAGCACTATCAGATCAGATATTTCCTAAAACTGGAAATAAACTAGTGCCTCTGCAAAATTATATATAATGCACCTTGCTGGCAATATCCTTCAACAAAGATGCAGAAAAGGTGAAATGCATTCATTGAAATTACCAAAACTCTTTACTTACTTGCTTTTTCTTGTAGAATCCCTTCTTGTCACAATTTGGAATATGAAAGCCCCTGGGACTCAAGATATTCAGGATCTTTAGGTGGTTTAAAGTGTCTTCCATTTCTCTACGACATGGACCCTGTTAACAAGCATGTTTTAGAAAACACAGATTAAACTTCACTCCCAAATTCCATCTTTCACCTAAGAGTTAATAAATCTTTAAAGGGCAAAAACACAAAAACCCGAACAAATCCATTAAAACAAAGAGATGGCTGAATATGTCAAAGGGCAGACCATTCACAAAAAAAAAATCTGATTTTCTGCTCTATTCAACATAAACTGATTTCTAAACATTGAAGGCCCTACACTATGCTGAGGCACATATTGGCATTTCCAGTTGAAATCACAGTCACATATACCTTTGGGAAGGCTTAACCAGTATGTAAATCAGTCACACATAACATAACTTAAGTTTGGAAAAGCCGGCCTTGCACCAAGTGGGAAAAGAAGAAAGTAGGCCACTGGAAATACACTACTAGATAGGCCTTCCCCAATGACATTTGATTTTTGTGATTCTGCTGGATTTGAAAGCTTACATGAAATTTATTCAATTGAAAACAAGTGGTTTGGCACAATGTATATATAAAATTCCTCAACTTTTGACAACGATTCCCAATTTCGACTGAATCAAATAGATGCAGTCATACAGAGGACCAGTTGCACACAACAGTCTCATTAGAAAAGTATGTCACTTTTTTCCTCACTTTCTTCATCTGCAAAAGGCTGACAACAATGTAGTGAGGATTAGCTCTAGGACAATGAGCCAAAAAGAGCTTCCAGAAGCACTTATAAGAGCATGTCTCAAACACCAACTAATTATATCTCACAGCAGCCCTTCAGGATAGGGAGTAAAGCATTATGAGCCCCACTTTCCAGTCAGAAAATCAACAGCAGAGGAGTTCACATTTTGCCGGAGGCCAAGAAGGCAGTCAATGTCAGCAGTGGGATCAGGATTCAAGAGTCACAGCCTACAAAGTCTGTGCTTAGCTACACCTCTGTCTGGGTATATCCCTGACTTGGTCCACCAGCCCACTTCTTCAGCAAAGACATGAAAAATTTATTTGCATGGTTTCATGGTTTAAAAATATTTAAGTTGCTGCATTGACACAAAGACTTTTGGTGCTGGTTTTAATTAGTGATGTAATGACATGTATACTTTCAAGTGTAATATTAATAGTTTGCTCATGTAAAGTACCTTTTATGTGAGTGTCTGAAAGCATACAATCTCCATAGTACTACTGGAGGTTAAAACAAAGTTTTTTCGTCAGAAAAGACCTTCCTTGTTGCCTTCACGTTTTCTTTCTGTATTGACCTCACAAGCTCTAAACACAGGCTTTAAATGGCTTCTCTTACTGCTCAAACACACTGAATGCAAGTGACAGACATTTAGAGATTTGGTCCCAAATTAGGCCTACAAAAAGATCAACTGCTTTTTCAAAATTTTATTTTGAAGCAAGCTTCCAAAGTCAGCCAGACCAGTATCAAAAGCTAACATGCAGACACAGCTAGAAGAGCATTTGCTGTCAAAGGCACCTGTCCCTGATGGACTTATTTCAGGTTTTTAAAGACAACAGCAGCCTTGGTAAACTGGTATACCTTTGCTCATGGACCCAACTATCACTACTCATCCTAGTTAAGAATCTATTTCCTCAGTGACCAACCTTCATTCTTTTAGTGTTGGCACTTTTACTTCACATTTTTGGGAGGAAGACACACTGGAAGGCAGATACTGAAGTGTTATTATCAGATGGCTGGACATCAGTGACAAACTAAAAATGAAGTTTCTCTTGGACGCCACACTCTCTTCAGGCAGAGGTTTTCACCTCATACAAGTTTCAAAACCTCTTTTGAAGATGAGAATCCATCTCTGCTTTCACCATGCCTGTTTTGGTGAAATGCCAAAGTAAAGACAGATACATTTTTCAGGCCATCTGGCCTAAGGCACAGGTTATCAGCTGGATGTCCAGGAAGAGAATTATTCTTGCCCTCAGATTTACCACACTCTGACTGCCCTGCAAATTCATTGGGCACAGTCACTAGGCAGCTCATGTGGCCATGAGACTTTGCATTTAGGCAATAGCACCAAACAGCAACTCCAAGTGGAGGTGGTGCTCAGCATGTCATACAGTGACTGACTTGTCAAGATCCTAATCCTCAGCTCAGCCTAAGTTTACCTCCCTCGATTTGCACCAGGCAGCATATGAACACAGTGCCACTACACTCAATGTGAAACATCTTTTTTCCATTATTGCAACCAAGTTTAATGATGACACTATTAAACCTGTCCCAAGTCCACTCACACAAGTGTGTGACAATTACAGGGGGGCACAAGAACTTTTGACCTCTAAGAAACTTTAGTGAAAGTCACGCTTGTGTTGATGTAAATGTCATTACATTAGTCCTATGTGTTTCCTGAACACAATCTTCTTGGTCTGTTGATTGTGTATGCATTCGCAGGGTCAACAGATCTACCAGTTAAACTGCCAGAATGCCCTAGAAGGCTGCAACAATTAGCATTCTGTAGCTACTTAGTATAATTATTTATCTTGTCATATGCACAACAAGCACATATATACACACATGCTTCACATGCTGGAAAATGCCTGCCTATTTACAAAAATACTTACATATTCAGTCTCTTGTTTGGATTCGGAAGAGAAATTCAATGTATCTGTACTCTGCGAATCATATTCCACTTTATAGCGTTGTGTATCTTTGGCTTGCACTTTCCTGATGATATCTATTTTGATGTGTGGTGGATGCAATTTGGAATCTGGCACCCTGTGAGAACTTGGAATGGCCTGATTTTCTACGCTGCTGGTACTCCTGTTGTCTTCTTCTGAATCACTGAAATTTCCTTCAAAAAGAACAAATGCAGAAGAAACAATGTTACTTGGCTGCCAGCTGTATCTGCAAGGGCATAGAAACATAGAATATCCTGAGTTGGAAGAGACCCACAAAGCTCAACAAGTCCAACTCCTGGCCCTGCACAGGACAGCACCAAGAATCAAACCATGTGCCTGACAGTATTGTCCAAACACTTCTTGAACACTGTCAGTCTTGCTGCTGCAACCACTTCCCTGGCGAGCCCTCCCACCCTCTGAGTGAAGAACCATTTCTTAATATCTAACCTCTACCTTCCCTGACACAGCTTCATGCCATTCCCTCAGATCCTATCACTGGTCACAAGCAAGAAGAGATTAGCGCCTGCCCTTTTGCTTCCTCTTGTAAGGAAGCTGTAGATCACAATGAGGTCGCCTCTCAATCAACAAGCCACTAGATTGGTGTATGTATTTAATTTTCCTTTTTACAAAAACCAATATACAAAAAGATGAACGAGGTAGCATTCCACATGTGTCAGCACCTTTGTTGCCAAACGATGTTTTGTAACTGAAGCATTCCTATGCTCAGCGCAGCCTCGCAAAGTGTGCAGCTGCACCACCTGTGGAGGCTGTACCCAAGACCTGGAAACCAGCCACGGCCACTGCCCCGGACACCACGGCCGCGCCGGCCACTCGCCCCTGGCTGCCCGCTGCAGTGCCGCCCGCCGGCGGCAGGGGTCAGGCCTGTACCGCAGGAGCGGAGCCCACCGCAGCCCCACCGGCGCCGGGGCGCGGATCCCTGCCCTCCACCACTGCTGACTTCATCAACCCGTGATAAACGCGGCCGGCTTTGGGCACTTATGGGCTGCGGTGTGGCTCTGCCTGTCCCAGGGCCGTAATTTTTTTTTTTTTTTTTTTTAAGAGACATTAATACTATCAACTCTAGCCCGCTGAGTTTCCTGGTTCTAATTAGCCATTTCTTTTTTTTCCTTAACTTTATTCAACACACAGAACAGGAAAGAAAAGGAACAGCACACTTTAATTTCTTTGCTATTAAAACGAAAAACATTTATTGGTGTACAAAACGCATTTTAAAGTTAATGGTCAAAAAACGCCATTCAGTCTGTAATGGTTCCAAGGACAAACAGTGTTTTCAGCTTGAGCCTCAAAAATATTTTCTCTTTTAAACTACCATCCAAAAAAAGTCAGGAGAAGCAGATTTTTCTAACATACTCCATAAGTTCAGTGTTCCTGTACCTTCTGAGGTATTTGTCTATGCTGCATTTCCCTCTGTTAGGAGACTCGTGCAGCGCAACTGTAACTACTTGCATTTCCTCCAGGGAATTTTTCTAGTTAAGGTATTCCTAACAGCTAAGTAATAGCTAAGCCACTCTAGTTATCGTCTTAGCTGCTGACCACCTTCTTTTTTTTTTTTTAAGGAAATCCTACTGGGAGTGCACAATGATAACATCCAATACTAAAATTACACTTGATGACTAACCAAAAAAAAAAAAAAAAAAAATCACAAAAGCTGAGAAATTCAGTGCTAAAAGTCTATGTTCACATAGTTCATTGATGCTAAATATTTCAACACAGGGAGTACAGCAGCACTGCCAATACGCAGGAATGGGGAAAGGAACATAAGAGGAAGAGGGTTCTGAGTTAACATTTTGGTATTGGTGGTTTTAGTGCAGCCACTGCTGGCAATGGACTTAATTGACCAGGAAAATCCAAATCACAGTGCAAATGGATTAAGGAAGTTTAAGTCCTAAGTCCAAATTTCCTGGCTTTTGTGGGTTTAACTCAGATTCTCAGCAGTATTTGAACATATTTTTGGTAGTTTAATGTCCTGTTTTGAAACAGTAGTATTTTTTCCCCCACACTTTCAATGAAATTTGCAAGAAATGAGTCACTAAAATGTTATAAACCTGAATCTAGGTTTTCTGCAATCACTCCAGTTCATTAGTTTTTCTCTTCTACCAAAAAATAAGTAGAAAATATTCTTAGCGTGCCTTGAGCATCTATGACCATGTCTGGTCATTTCAGTTTAGATAGGCCATCATAGTTCAATAGCACTTCTTACACTTCAGACTAAAATGGGCATATTGCCACATTTTAAACTGTAAAGCATATTTGATTAACTCAGTTTCACAAAACTTGGTGCCATGCTAGCTTTACATGTTTACATGTTTAAAAAAATCTTTTTTTTTTAAAGAGATTAAAAGGGTTGCAAATGCACAATACTATTAAACACTTTTGTGCCCAAAAAAAACCAACTGGAAAGTCAGTGGCCTACTACAGCTTCCGTTACAATGCTACTGTAATATACTCTACCCTATACCAACTTCTAGCAATTTCTGTGAACTAGGAATGACCAACAGTATAGCACGTGATGCGGGACCTAGCTGTGTGTAAAGGAGATGATGTGATCCTGCTCGGAGAGGGTGTATACCAGGGACTGCTGGTTTCAGAGATGGAAGTGGAGTGGTCCTCATGAGGAGGTGGGCACTATGTGTCATAAAGGTTCTGAGTACTTCTTCCTTCTTGCACACCAGGCATGCAACCTTCACTCTTTGAATGTGAACTGTATGGGTCCTACCATGCATTTTTTAAGGAATCAAAAATTCCTACTGATTTCAAAATCAGAGTTCTCCCTCGGCTAAGAATGCAGAAATAAGAATTCAGCTGAAAATGGAAAGATTTTCAGCTAAGTACAACTCTGTCTTTCCCTTTCTGCTTCTCTAACAGTCACTGTTGAAAGCACTACCCCTAGACTAAATGCCACCAACGCCTAAGTACTGAGGAGATGCCTCTTGCTTCCAGTGTTACTCCAAGGACAAATAGGATGAACCAAACTCATGCAATGAAGGAAACTGCTCAATGTTCCAAGGAGATTAAAAACTTCAGTTAATACCTCAAACTCTCATTCAAATTGTCACGGCTTGGAAGCAACACATAAATAATTATTACAAGGCATCTCCTATTCTTCTAACAGGCAGTTAACCGGAGCACTGGTGCCACTTTCTCAGCTAAGGAATGGCTACTCAAAGAGCCCCCACAACCTAGCAGAAAGTCTTCTCGCTTTTTAAAAATGCAAACAGTGGAAAGCCTTTTGACACACTTTTCTATTAAATAAATGTTAACATACTTGCTGTTGGTTAGCAAACAGTTTAATTAAATGCTTGCATAGAGGGACTGTGTTCTCTCGATCTGAATCCCAACTTTCCCTGTCTTAAGTTTCAGAATGTGCATGCTAACAGAACTTTTTCCAACCGTCCCTTCCTTTTCAAACAAAACCCGTTCTGTGAACATCTCACTTACAAGACATGGAAGACGTACAGGAAATCTTCGTTTGACCGAAGATTTATTTGCAGTGCAGACAGAAAAACAAAGTCCTCTTAAACACTGTTGTGCAAACGCTTTGTTCTGAACAACCACCTTTCCAGGCCAAAGGGATATTTAAATTTGGCGTTTGTCTGTTCGGGGTTTTTTTGCTTGTTTGTTTGGGGGTTATTTTGTTTGTTTTGTTTTCTTTCTTTTTTTGGTCTTTTCTTTCTTTTCCTCTCTATGTTTAGACTTCCCTGACTTACCCACGATAGTGTGCAGGAGTTAGAGCCCACTCTCGAGTTTTTTGCTCACTCTCCAGGTACACCGGGACAAACGGCGAAGATTTCACCCTCTCTCTCGCCATCCAGGCTCTGTAGTCTAGTAGTTCCATGCACCCGCAGAAGTCACATGCAATCGCCAGTCCCTTTTTTTTTTTTAAAAAAAAAAAGGCAACTCGGCCTCTTTTGCGAGGAGCTACTTCTCAGCGGTGTTGAAGAAAACCAGTATATACATAAATAAGACGAAAGAGGCAAATTGTCCTTTCCTTCGGCCAAAGCACACCTCCTTCAAAACGACCGTAGGTTCGGCTACGTGGCTGCCGGCAGAGCCCCCCGCCCACGGGCCGGCAGCAGGCGGACAGGGAGCGAGGGCCGTTTCCGGAGACAGAGCACTGCCGCGAGCAAGCCCACGCCTCCCCGCTCGTGCTGCTCCCTTTGTAACTTAAAAGAAAGCGACACAAAAGAAAACCCCCCACAAAACAACAAGAAAGAAGCGAAGAGGGAGAGCGGCGCGCAGGAAAGCCACCCCTTCGCCTCCCACCCCGGCCGCAGCCCCTTACCTGCAGCATGCGGTCCCGGCAGCAGGAAGGCCCGCAGTTTGCCGCTCACCGTAGCGTTGGTGCAGAGCCCGCGGCCCTCGAGCAGCGCCTGCAGCGGCCGCGCCTCTTCCCGCCGCGGCTGGCAGCTGAGCCCCGCGCCGCAGCGCTCCGTGTAGATGCCGCAGGGCTGCCCCGGGCGCAGGGCGCAGGTGAGGCAGCAGCNAGAGCTCCGCGCGGGCGCTCACACGCCGCCGCGGGCGGAGGGAGCGGAGCGGCGCAACCCGAGCCGCTTCCGAGGGGGCTGCGGGGAGCGGAGCCGCCGGCCGCTCGCAAGCCCGCCGGCGTGAGGAGGCGGGGAGCCGCGCTGCCGGCACTCGCACGCCGGCCCTCTTTGCAGTCGCTTTCCCGCAGTCACATCAAGGCAGCAAAAGCCC